>CM035091.1:66202924-66636399 GCA_020205505.1 Panax japonicus
GGCTTGAGCTGTTGAAAGATTACGATCACACTATTCAATATCATCCTGGAAAAGCGAACGTAGTAGCTGACGCATTGAGTAGAAAATCATATTCGAGTACGAGTGCAATATTATCATCGCAAAGGCCCATTTTGTATGACTTGCAAAATATGGAGGTAGAATTAAAGACTCCAAGGACCCACATGATGATGGCGAATATACGAGTAGAACCGACTTTAATTGATAAAGTTAAAGCTACTCAATCTACGGACCTGGGGCTGATACAAATGAAGAAGAAAGTGCAAGAAGGTGCTATTCCAGAAGCAAGAATCGATGAAGAAGGAATACTTCAATTCAACCTCTCGACTTTGCGTTCCGAACGATTCTAACTTGAAGCATAGAATCATAATGGAGGCACACAACACCCCGTTTGCAATCCATCCTGGGAGTACCAAAATGTATAATGATATTCGACATACATTTTGGTGGAACAATATGAAGAGAGAGATCACGGAGTTTATCTCGAGGTGTTTAACTTGTCAACGTGTAAAGGCGGAGCATCAAATGCTAAAAGGCCCATTGCAACCACTTGAGATTCCAGAATGGAAGTTGGAACACATTATAATGGATTTCGTTACAGGTCTTCCCACGGTTTCTGAAGCCATAAATGTTATTTGGGTTATTTTTGATAGATTAACCAAGTCTGCCCATTTCTTGCCGATACGTGAGACTTATTCCCTTGAACGTCTTGCTCCTATGTACGTGAATGAGATTGTGAGATTGCATGGCATACCAGTATCCATAGTTTCAGATCGTGACCCAAGATTCACTTCACAATTTTGGGTTAGCTTGCAGAAAGCTATGGGCACGGATTTACGATTCAGTTCGGCATACCATCCTCAAACAGACGGACAATTAGAGAGGACTATTCAAACCCTCGAAGATCTATTAAGACTTTGTGTCCTAGATTTTAAAGGAAGTTGGGATAAGTACTTTCCACTGGTGGAATTCTCCTACAACAACAGTTATCAAGCAAGTATAGGCAAGGCTCCATTTGAGGCGTTGTATGGACGAAAGTGTCGTTCTCCAGTATGCTGGGACGAGATGGGAGAAGCAAAGTTGTTGGGACCAGAGTTAGTACGCATGACTACAGAAAAAATCAAAATGATTCGACAACGTATTCACACTTCACAAGATCGACAAAAGAGTTATGCTGATCTTCATTGAAAAGACGTGGAATTTAATATTGGGGATCATGTACTATTACGTGTTGCTCCATGGAGGGGAGTTACAAGATTTGGAAAGAGAGGAAAGCTCAATCCAAGATTTGTTGGTCCATTTGAGATTCTTGACCGAATAAGAAATGTGGCTTATAGACTCACATTACCTCAAAGCATGTCTCGTGTTCATAATGTTTTTCACGTATCTATGCTTCGTAAATATGTGAAAGACCCGAACCACATTATTGCGTTAGAACCAGACGAGATAGCTGAAGATTTAACATACGAGGAGATACCTGTTGAGATTTTGGATATGAAAGAGCATGTCTTATGCACGAAGGTTATACCACAAGTTAAGGTTTTGTGGAGAAACCATGCTATTGAAGAAATGACCTGGGAGTTGGAATCAGAAATGAAAGCGAGGTACCCTCATCTGTTCGAAACACCAGATACGTACGTCAATTTCGAGGACGAAATTTTATAAGGAGGGGAGGTTGTAAGACCCCAACTTATTATAAATAAAATTTAATTTTCCTTTATTCATTATTCTAAATTAATAAGGGTTAATTTGATATAATGCTTTGGTTATGGGTGAAATTTGAAAATTTTACAAAATAAGCAAGTGGTTATAAAATAATCATTATTGTCGGGGAATATTCGTTTGGTCGTAGAATATTCTTTTTGTCGGGAATATTCGTACGACGTCGCAGCCATTTGTGGGCCCCATACCGGAAAATGGTTGGATGAAAGAAAACGACAAAGATTGAGTTTTATAAATAACGGCGTAAATTGTTACCGTTAACATTGTTGGGTTACCTGCTGGTTAAAATACAGTAATACGCGTGGTTGTACAGTAGCACACGGTATTGCACAGTGTGGTTGAATTATTGATTCGTACGTAAGAAGGCACTACTCAATAATTGTTATAGTAGTTATTGTTCATTATTTTATTATATTGATTCAATAATTGCTGCATTGTTAGTTTATATTATTATTAATTGTCACTGCACAATATTTCTCATTATCAGATCAATAATTCATATTATTTGAATAATATTATTAGATAGCATTATTGGCAATGTCTAGAAAGTTCTGTCAAGGAGAGGTTTGGTCATCTAATTGGGCGCCAGTAAGGAGAAATCCTTATTGGAAAGCCCCTCTTTCCTGAGAACGATCTGGTTGTCATAATTGTGATTCTGTAATATTATTTAAAGAATAATTAATTATTAATTCATATGATATGGAAATATTTATTTGATGTGGATATAATTTATGAATATATTATTTTATGTGGATATAATTGAAGGAATTAATGCTAAGTGTTTTGTCAGTATTTTGTCGGACTAGAAGAATTAAAAATCATCCGTTTATGGATTTCAGATAATTTCTGTTTGGAATTTGGAATATTTTCTTCTGCAAAGTTGTAGAGAATTAAAATTCCTATGCAAAGTCGGGGATTCGAATTTTCTGATAAAAGGGGCTATTTATTGTGAATTATTGAAGTTCCAGGGTTCCGAAATAATTGATTTTTGAAAGTTTAATTATTTTTTTTTCAAAAATGTTTTTTTTTATTTTTTTTCTTGAAGGTGGGTATGTGGGAAATGCTAAAATAAGATTCCTTGGTGGTGGGTTTGAACATTTGGTAAATATTAATATTTTATTAATTTAGTCTCCTTTGGCGTTCTAGCATTTTCCTATAAATAGAGGGCTAAGTTAGAATTGAAAATCACACCTAAAACAAGTTTTCTCTTTTTCTCTCTCTATATTATCAAGCGTATTCTTATGAGTATACTTTGAGTGTTGCTATACGGTGTGAATTTCTGTCAGCACTATATCGAAATTCAGTCAGAAGTATGGTTATTTTGAGGTAAGGGATGTTATTTTATTCTTAAATGATATTATTTTCTTCAATATCATTATGCCGAATTATTGGTGAAATATTTAATCACATTTGGAACTTTTTGTGTCGGGGATACTATTCACGTATACGACACTATTCACGTATACGACACTATTCACGAATACGGTAGTATTCACCAAAAAATAAAAAATTTCCTTTTTGTCCAATATGTCTATTTTGGCTACTATCTTTGATTGTATCCATGTTTTGATCGTTATTTTTGAATTCTGCTTCAAAATTGGTTATTATGAAGTATTATTGATCTTGGATAAAACTGTTATACGAATCCCTAATATTTGTCCTTCTATCTCACTGGATTCGTTCTTAAAAATATTTTTGATCATCCTCAGTCCTTAATAATGGTATTATTGAATATCTTTGGCCTGTAGTGCAAAGATAAATGATTACTGATGAATATCTTTGGCTCGTAGTTCAAAGATGAATAGGTGTTGAGATGAACATGACCAACCAGTGATATAAATGAATATCTTTGGCCTTTAGTGCAAAGATGATTAAAGATGTATATTGATTGTTGTTATAAGGATAAAATATTGATGATGGACTCTTAAATATTAGAAGATAGTAGAATTCATCCTCTACATGACTCTTCTAATGGATTTTAGTTTCCGCTGTAGTTGTTGATCAAAAATTTGTTGTCTATTGTATTCTATCAGATTTTTCCCTGTTGAAGACTAACGATAATTTGTTGTATATTATCTTAGTCATAATATTCTTTATTGGGCTAGTTGAGCTCACCCTTTTCCATTTTTTTCCATTTTCCTTCTCAGGAGGTGAGAACATAGCAGGATCGAGTCGGGGTATGGAGTGAGGTTTTGTAACGCCCCCAAATCCGGGTATCTTACAACCCGACAGATGGTGCTACACTGTACAAACATTCATACATTCATTCAATTGAAAGTTTCAAAGAATGAACACAACTTATATATATTTAATTCAATATTTACATTTCCCAAGTTCTAAACCCATTACAAAAGTTCTCTTGTCATAATA
The DNA here is from genome assembly GCA_020205505.1 of Panax japonicus. Classification (NCBI taxonomy): domain Eukaryota; kingdom Viridiplantae; phylum Streptophyta; class Magnoliopsida; order Apiales; family Araliaceae; genus Panax; species Panax japonicus. Next base: position 66,207,035 of record CM035091.1, read on the forward strand.
TTCATTACATTACAACAATAGACCTATACTATTCCATGACAGCTTAATAATTTGCCTTAGCTTTTCCTTTATCCTTATTTGATCCTCCAGGACGTTCAGTCTTAGCTGCATTCATATGGTTCAAGCAAGAGTGAGCATGACTAGCTCAGCAAGTATAACAATTTCAATAACAACATGCTTGATACATATGAATCATATATCTTTGATAACTGAACAATAGCTATGAAGTACTATTAATGATTCAAAATAGCAATTTATCTTTCTTTTCAAAATGTTTCACAATGAATAAATTCAGTAAAACATTCACTCCGGTCAAAGACCTTGAGTATTCATTCTTTCTTTGAAAAGGACAACCCGGACCTAAGTCCGTAAGCTCGATACTACTTACGAGCACTTCTAGGTGATCAGCCTATTGTACTCTGTATTGATTAACACTACATCCATTAAATGTATGTACGTTTAATCATTTGGCAACCTCGCGTGCCTATCGTTTTACTGATAAAACATTCGTTTTAACAATTCAGTCTTCTTTTGAAAACTATCAGTAGTTGACAAAAGATACTAGCATTTGATAACAGATGAACAGATTATCAATAATCCACTCAATATGTTAAGTCTAGCCAAAGAAACTGGCTTTAACTTCATTATACTTCAATTCATGCGAAAGGATACATGAACATCATAAACTTGTTCAGATTGAACTGAAACAAGAGTTAGAATACTTGCCTTTAGCGTCTGCTACTGTGTATTTTACTTTACTCTAAGTCTTTCAAGTCTCTACAATACATGATCACATAATGCCTTACATTAGGTCACATATAATCAAGTATGTATCTGAATATATCTTACCCTTCATTTCAATCTAATTATAGATTAGATTTCATTCTTATGCGTTTCAACTTATCGTTCGCTTTACATTCATTCGACTTGGTTATATTAACCATTCTTCATTACTTTTAAGTCTTAACAATGTCCCAACAATGTTACTTTAAGTTGTTTAAGGTAGGTTTAGTTCAATCTCCTACCATCCCCTTCCTTTCCCTTCATTTTTATTCTTTACTGTCCAAGTTCTGTGCCTGGCGCTGCGGCGTGGGCATTACTCTTACAACTCACGCTGCGGCGCGAGTTAGCAGTAGCCGAGTCCCAGATGTCGCGCTGCGGCGCGTCTAAAAAGCTTAGGGTTAGCGTCGCGGCGCCAACTCTGTGCACCAGAATTGTTTTCTAACTTTTAATTTTTGTGAACTTCCCGGACGCATAACTTCTTCGTTTTAAGTCCGAATTGGCTCGTTCAAAAACCTACAGTTCACAAATTACATAATCTACGCGTTCATGCAAGAATTTTATCTAGTTGACTTCGTTTGCTAAAAATTCACCTATTGGTTCATTTTTAACGAAAACGATAAACGTTCGGAATTCGTCCATTTTTGAGTCCGCAACTCTTAAATGACAAACATGACTTGTCTCCATTGGAAAATAACATTTCTGAACTCAAATAACATTCCATTCCGGGAAAATAACATTCCATTCCAGGAAATTTACGAATTCGACGATTATCGTCTAATCGTGCGATTTTCGGCAATTCTTCGTTCTTAGAACTTGTTCAACACTACCAATGAATTATATCCATAATGTGAACATCTTAACATCCTTATTCCAAATAGTTATACTCATGGTTGGATTTTAACTTATCTCATTGTAAGCTTATACTTGATAACTTTCAAACTACTTATGAACTTATCATTCATAACTTATGACAATTAAAGTTCTTAATCATCATCCATACATGATTTCATCATATAACTTTACTTATGTATTCTTGATACATATGTTCTTACAAGTTGATGTATATACATATACTTTCATTAATAAACCTATCACAAGTTCATCATGCATTCACATAAGTTTACAACTTATGCTATCTTAAATGACTTATTACCAACTTATGTGGCTTAAGTTCATTACTTATACATACTTCTTTCTTTTTTTATCATTCATGTTCCTTAATCCAAGCTCTTCTTATCAACCTATCAAGTTAGAGATAGAAGATAATTGGAGAAGGAGTCTTACATTTGAAGTCTTTAGTAAGTAGCTTCTTCTTCTTCTTGACTTATGGAATAACTTACTTGCAACTTAATTCTCCTAACACTTAAGCACTTTGAGAGAGAGTGATTGGATTAATTTGAATAACTAGCAAATGACTTGCCATGCTTCTCTATTTATAGAACTTGCAAGGCTTGGGGTAGATTAGTCTTTACACAATCCACCTCCTTACTATTCATTAATTGACCAACACCACTCATATCCTTTGCTTGGTCCCTACTTTATTTACTTGGTTACCACTTAACTTGGTCACCACTTTTAATACTTGGTAACCACACATTTACCACATTAATATGGTTTACCCCATGGGTTTGCCAACTCATGGATTCTAGCTTGGGCTTGGATTACATAAATCCTTGGGCTTTGCTTAACAAACCTTCATATGTTTATTAATTCATAAGTTGGGCCTTAACCCTTAATTCACTTGGGCTTGTACAAAATCCTAACCAATCTTTACAAGTCCATTAATATTACATAATACATATACATATAGTTTATGTATTATTCTCGTATTCTAATTCATATAGAATTTATATACGATAATGCATTCTTCTTACAAACTCATATAATACTTTGTATTATACTCGTTTCCATTCCTTGTACAATACTCACGTATCATACCATCATTCCTTAACGCAATAGTTCTTCATTTTCCTTACGTTCTCGATTTAAGTCCGCAAGCGAAATATTACGTTTTCCATAACTAGATTATTATTACATAATCCGTCTTACTTTAATATTCTACCATTACGTATTTCTCGAAAATTCAAAAATAAATCCCGAGCAAATACCGATGAATAGTGTTTTTCGGAAAATTTCTCGGAAAACTTTTATTTTCGTCTTGGAAATTCAAACACCTTGAATCCTTCACATAGCTCAAATACTACGATATTCCAATATCAATAGGTTACAAAACGACAACCATCTTGATATCCCACATAATATGATTTTATTATTATTTAATCTAATAAAATCATCTTACATAAAAAATCCGAATTTCTCGGTCGTTACATTCTTCCCCCCTTATAAAGATTCTGTCCTCAGAATCTCGTTTTTTTTTCAAATAAATGAGGAAAATTTTTCTTCATCTTTTCTTCTAACTCCCACGTTGCATCTTCAGCATCATGGTTCTTCCATAACACCTTCACTGATGGTATTACTTTGTTCCTCAGAACTTGTTCCTTTCTATCGATGATTTGAACCGGCGATTCTTCATATGTTAAATCCTTCTCGATATGAATCGGCTCATACTCGATTACGTGCTTATAGTCCGGCTTATACGGACGTAATATAGATACGTGAAACACGTTATGTATTCTTTCTAGGTCTGGAGGTAATGCTATCTTATAAGCTACCTCTCCCACCCGGTTTAATATTTCAAAAGGTCCTATAAACCTTGGACTTAACTTTCCTTTCTTTCCAAAGCGTATCTTTCCTTTCCATGGAGATACCTTCAGAAACACATACGAACCTACTTCGAACTCTCGATTTAATCGATGTGAGTCCGCATACTTCTTCTGTCTGTCTTGAGCTGTGACGAGACGCATCCGAATTAACCATACTATATCCGCTGTTTGCTGCACCAATTCTGGTCCTAGCATCCGGCGTTCTCCCACCTCATCCCAACACAATGGTGTTCTGCATCTTCTTCCATACAGAGCTTCATAAGGCGGCATACCTATGCTTGCATGATAACTGTTGTTATAAGCAAATTCTACCATTGGTAGGTGATCATCCCAACTACCCTTGAAATCCATGACGTAAGACCTCAATATGTCTTCTAACGTCTGAATTGTTCTCTCGCTCTGCCCATCAGTTTGTGGATGATAAGCCGTGCTTAACTTTAACTGTGTTCCCAGCTGTTCTTGCAAACTTCTCTAGAAGTTCGATGTGAATCGTGGATCACGATCTGACACAATCGATATCGGTACTCCATGTCTGGAAATAACTTCCTTGACATAAAGTTTAGCTAACTGGTCTAAGTTATACTTGACTCTAATTGGTAAGAAGTGAGCTGATTTCGTCAATCGGTCGACTATTACCCAAATAGAATCATACCCTTTTGACGTTGTTGGAAGTCCTACCACGAAATCCATAGAGATATGCTCCCATTTCCATTCTGGAATCTCCAATGACTGTAGCAAGCCACTGGGTCGTTGATGTTCGGCCTTAACTTTTTGACAAGTCAAACACCTACTTACATACTCTGCTATTTCCCTTTTCATGTTTGGCCACCAAAAACTCTGTCGAAGATCTTGATACATCTTAGTGCTATCAGGATGTATCGAGTACCTTGAACTATGAGCTTCTTGTAACACTTGCTCCTTTAATTCTGTCTCATTCGGAATCCAAATTCTTCCTTCAAATCTTAATAATCCTTCATTATCAAGACTATACTTATCATCTCCTTTATCGGATAACCGCTTCTTCATTTGGTTACACTCATCAGTCTTGAGTTGTACCTCCTTGACCCTCTCTACAATGGTAGATTGTCTCTCCATGGTAAAAAGTATCTGCCCCGATTCACTCGGCATCTTCACTTCTATTTCCATCCTAGCCATCTCTGTTATTAACTCATTTTGAGCCGTTTAACATAGACAACTTTTCCTGACCCTTCCTACTTAAGGCGTCGGCAACTACATTGGCTTTCCCAGGGTGATACAGGATTTCACAGTCGTAATCCTTTATCAACTCCAGCCATATCCTCTGTCTCATATTCAACTCCTTCTGAGTGAAGATATACTTTAGACTCCTATGGTCTGTATATATCTCATATTTCTCCCCATAAAGATAATGCCTCCATATCTTTAGGGAAAATACTACCGCGACCAGTTCCAGATCATGAGTAGGGTAAACTTTCTCATAATCCTTCAACTGCCGTGATGCATACGCAATGACTTTGCCATGCTGCATGAGCACGCAACCAAGCCCTCTATGCGAAGCATCACTATATACTACAAAATTTCCTGTGTCATCTGGCAATGACAAAACAGGTGCTTTACTTAGTCTTTTCTTCAGTTCCTGAAAACTGTCTTCACATTTATCCGTCCATACGTATTTCACCATCTTCCTTGTTAAATTAGTCAACGGGGTAGCTATCTTCAAAAAATCTTGGATAAATCTTCGATAGTAACCCGCTAACCCTATGAAAATCCGCAGCCTCAGTCGGCGTTTTCGGTTGTTCCCAGTTCATCACTGCTTCTACCTTTGCTGGATCCACTAAAATCCCTTCCTGATCAATTACATGACCTAAAAACTGAACTTTCTCCAGCCAAAATTCACACTTAGTGAATTTCGCATATAACTTCTCCTTTCTTAGTGTTTCCAACACTAATCTTAAGTGTTCAGCATGATCTTCTGGCGTTTTTGAATAGACTAGAATATCATCAATAAACACAACCACAAACTTGTCCAAATATGATTTGAACACTCTGTTCATCATGTCCATAAATGCAGCTGGTGCATTCGTCAACCCAAATGACATCACCAGAAACTCGTAATGACCATAACGAGTTCTGAATGCCATCTTTGGTATATCCTCTTTCCTCACCTTCAACAGGTGATACCCCGTCCGTAAATCTATTTTAGAAAAATACTTTGCCCCTTTCAACTGACCAAAGAGATCATCAATCCTGGGCAATGGGTATTTATTCTTTATCATTAATTTGTTCAACTCTCGATAGTCGATACAAAGTCTTAACGATCCATCTTTCTTCTTGACAAACAACACTGGTACACCCCACGGGGAAACACTTGGTTGAATGTACTTCCTATCCAACAGTTCCTGTAATTGAACCATTAGCTCTTTCATTTCCACCGGCGCCATACGGTACGGTGCCCTTGACACTGGTGCCGCTCCTGGCACAATGTCTATTACAAATTCGATCTCCCTATCCGGTGGTAAACCCGGTAACTCACTTGGAAATACATCCATGAATTCGTTTACTATAGGTATTTGTTCCATGGTTGTTCCCACTCGCTGGGTATCAACAACATGGCACAAGTAACCCACGCATCCCTTTCTTAAGAGTTTTCTAGTTTGTGTCATCGTAAGACAACATGATCTCATCGGTGATTTATTACCGTAGAATACTACAGGAGGTTGCTTCAACGTCCTGATGCTCACACGTTTCTTTTGGCAATCTATAATTGCTTCCATGGTTAATCAACCAATCCATTCCGAGAATTACATCAAATTCTCCCAACCTTATCGGTATTAAATCTACCGATAACTTACATCCACGTATATCTACGCAATAACTCCTATGAATACCATTCACAGGAATTATCTCTTCATTTGCTACCTTAATGTTCACAGGATATAGGCAACATTTCGGGAAATAATTCTAATCGTCTAGCAAAATCACATGCCTATAAACGAACAAGTAGCACCCGAATCAAATAGCACATATGCATTAATGTTATTGATTGGGATAATACCTGCAACTACGTCCCCGGATGCCACCGCATCTTGGACTGTCATATTAAAAGTGCGGGCCATTGGTCTACCCGGCTGAGCTGGACCGCTAATAGCTAACTTTCCACTATTAGTGCCCTTATTTCCTTCCATACCCTTCTTCGGGCAATTCTTTGCTATGTGGTCAGTTGATCCACATACAAAACATCCGTGATTTTTCTTCAGATTTGGACAGTTAGGCGAAATGTGCCCGTCCTGTCCACAATTATAACATACGACCTTTCCTTTGAGACAGACTCCCAAGTGAGTCTTCCCGCAGGTTTTACAGGCCTCCATCCTCCTTTTTGAATCAGCTTGTTTCACTCTGGTATTCCCAGAGTTAAAACCCTTTCTTTTCTGACCGTCGCCACTATCACTGGCTCCTTCGGTCTTAATTCCCCCATCAACTCTTCCTTTATTTTTCTTATCTTTGTGGTACTGGCTTAAAGCCTCATTCCCACCTTCGGCTATTATTGCCTTCTCTAATATGGTTCCAAAGGAAGTACTTTGGAACACAGAGATTCAGCTATAGAGCCAGGGTTTTAAGCCCTGCTCGAATCTTCTAGCCTTTCTCACTTCTGTGTCCACTTGATGTGGAGCAAATCGTGCCAGTTCATTAAACTTGGTGGCATACTGGGGAACTGTCATATCCCCTTGTTTCAATTCTAGAAACCTCATTTCCATTCTCCCTTGCATACTCGTGGGAAAATAATTCTCGAAGAAAATCTCCTTAAACCTCTCCCACGTTAGGTTTCCTATATCGGCCCTAGCCTGGTTTGCCTCCCACCAGAAGTTGGCCTCTCCTTTCATCAAATAGGTTACAAAGGCAACCTTTTGAACCTCCTCCACATTTGAAATTACAAATGCTTTCTCAATTTCTTTCACCCAAGTTTGGGCTTCTATAGGGTCCGTAGTTCCCTTGAACTCCGGCGGACCTACACTTTTAAAGTCCTTAAAAGTAATAGCTCGTACTACTCCAGGAATTACGGGTACATTAGCCCCCATTCTATTAAATGCAGCCGTTAAAAGATTAACGAACTCTTGCATTGGATTAACCGGACCACCTTCCGGTTGGTTAACATTAGTTTCTTGATTTCGTTGTCCCCTTCTTGGCGGCATTTCGCTGTTAATAAAACAACACATCATTATTACTTTCTTCTTATGAGTTAGTTATTATTTGTGATAAAACAATAACTCATACTCATTACTCAATATGTTCCATAAAAGAGGCTTATATTGATTAATAACTTGTAGTATAACACTACATTGTTTAAATCATTCAGCCTTAGCTGATTACATTACTCAGTCTTAGCTGATTACATTACCATCCCACAATTACTTTCCAAAAATTGGGATTTACAAAAGACTACCCTTGTTTATACAAAAGAGGGTTTTACGTCACTACTAGATACATAATATTTACATATCTACGCTACTCTAGCTATTGCTAGATTACATCTGCCGTAAGGCATTCTCAAAATCTTTGCTGGCCAGACCGGCAATAATATCCCGACTGATGGTATGTCGTGTCTGTCCCGCCTCTACCGGATACCCAGCCACTTGCTGCTGGAAATCCACATGAGAACTCATATGTATATAGTACATCCTCTCCAATCTCCCCTGTTTAGTCTTTAGCTCTTGCTTGAGCTCGAAGACTTCACATTTCAGGCTCTCAGACATTGTCCTTAGCTAAAACACGATCATCGTGTTCCTCCTCCCACATTCCCTCTATGCTAAGCTTGTCCTCACGGACAGCTTAGAGTTCCTCTTTCAACTCCTTTACCTCCTGGCAATAATGGACATTCCTATCCAATACCGCCATAAACAATGCTTTCATCGAATCCCCTGTAGACATCTCCTATGCGGGTGGAACTTGGTCAAAGGACATTACGTCCACCTCCTCCTCTAGCATGCCATCAAAAATAGACATATAGTCTAAATTGTCCGAGTCTCCAGACTCTATTACTACCACTTCTGGCTCTATCGCTACGGGATTTGGTAGTATCTCTACCCGATTAACCGAATCCTCGCTTACTACATGTATATTTCTATACATATCATTTTCTCCTGACATCTACAATAAAACAATACAGTTTGATTAGTACACGTCAGTAACATAAATAAAAACACATAACATACTATAATGCATTTTTATAAGGTTATCTTTCTTCTTTTACTTCTTTATTAAGGTTATGACTTAAGGTTCTAATTCCCTTTAAGTTTTATAACCTAGGCTCTGATACCAACTTGTAGCGCCCCCAAATCCGGGCATCTTACAACCCGACAGATAGTGCTATACTGTACAAACATTCATACATTCATTCAATTGAAAGTCTCAAAGAATGAACATAACTTATATATATTTAATTCAATATTTACATTTCCCAAGTTCTAAACCCATTACAAAGGTTCTCTTGTCATAATATTCATTACATTACAACAATAGACCTATACTATTACATGACAACTTAATAATCTGCCTTAGCTTCTCCTTTATCCTTATTTGATCCTTCAGGACGTTCAGTCTTAGCTGCATTCATATGGTTCAAGCAAGAGTGAGCATGACTAGCTCAGCAAGTATAACAATTTCAATAACAACATGTTTGATACATATGAATCATATATCTTCGATAACTGAACAATAGCTATGAAGTACTATTGATGATTCAAAATAGCAATTCATCTTTCTTTTCAAAATGTTTCACAATGAATAAATTCAGTAAAACATTCACTCCGGTCAAAGACCTTGAGTATTCATACTTTCTTTGAAAAGGACAACCCGGACCTAAGTCCGTAAGCCCGATATTACTTACGAGCACTTCTAGGTGATCAGCCTATTGTACTTTGTATTGATCAACACTACATCCATTAAACGTATGTACGTTTAATAATTTGGCAACCTCGCGTGCCTGTCTTTTTACCGACAAAACATTGGTTTTAACAATTCAGTCTTCTTTTGAAAACTATCAGTAGTTGACAAAAGATACTAGCATTTGATAACAGATGAACAGATTATCAATAATCCACTCAATATGTTAAGTCTAGCCAAAGAAACTGGCTTTAACTTCATTATACTTCAATTCATGCGAAAGGATACATGAACATCATAAACTTGTTCAGATTGAACTAAAACAAGAGTTATAATACTTGCCTTTAGCATCTGCTACTGTGTATTTTACTTTACGTTCAAGTCTTTCAAGTCTCTACAATACATGATCACATAATGCTTTACATTAGGTCACATATAATCAAGTATGTATCTGAATATATCTTACCCTTCATTTCAATCTAATTATAGATTAAATTTCATTCTTATGCGTTTCAACTTATCGTTCGCTTTACATTCATTCAACTTGGTTATATTAACCATTCTTCATTACTTTTAAGTCTTAACAATGTCCCAACAATGTTACTTTAAGTTGTTTAAGGTAGGTTTAGTTCAATCTCCTACCATCCCCTTCCTTTCCCTTCATTTTTATTCTTTACTGTCCAAGTTCTGCGCCTGGCGCTGGGGCACGAGCATTACTCTTGCAACTCGTGCTGCGGCACGAGTTAGCAGTAGCCGAGTCCCAGATGTCACGCTGCGGCGCGACCAAAAAGCTTAGGGTTGGCACCGCGGCGCCAAATCTGTGCACCAAAATTGTTTTCTAACTTTTAATTTTTGTGAACTTCCCGGACGCATAACTTCTTAGTTTCAAGTCCGAATTGGCTCGTTCAAAAGCCTACGGTTCACAAATTATGTAATCTACGCGTTCATGCAAGAATTTTATCTAGTTGACTTTGTTTGCTAAAAATTCACCTATTGGTTCATTTTTAACGAAAACGATAAACGTTCGTGAACATTAAACGCTCGTTTCTTCGTTCTAAGTCGGAATTCGTCTATTTTTGAGTCCGCAACTCTTAAATGACAAAAATGACTTGTCTCCATTGGAAAATAACATTTCCGAAATCAAACTCAAAATTTGACTTCCATTCCGGAAAATTTACAAATTCGACGATTATCGTCTAATCGTGCGATTTCCGGCAATTCTTCGTTCTTAGAACTTGTTCAACACTACCAATGAATTACATTCATAATGTGAACATCTTAACATCCTTATTCCAAATATTTATACTCATGGTTGGATTTTAACTTATCTCATTGTAAGCTTATACTTGATAACTTTCAAACTACTTATGAACTTATCATTCATAACTTATGACAATTAAAGTTCTAAATCATCATCCATACATGATTTCATCATATAACTTTACTTATGTATTCTTGATACATATATTCTTACAAGTTGATGTATATACATATACTTTCATTAATAAACCTATGACAAGTTCATCATGCATTCACATAAGTTTACAACTTATGCTATCTTAAATGACTTATTACCAACTTATGTGGCTTAAGTTCATTACTTATACATACTTCTTTCTTTTTTTATCATTCATGTTCCTTAATCCAAGCTTTTCTTATCAACCTATCATGTTAGAGATAGAAGATAATTGGAGAAGGAATCTTACATTTGAAGTCTTTAGTAAGTAGCTTCTTCTTCTTCTTGACTTATGGAATAACTTACTTGCAACTTAATTCTCCTAACATTTAAGCACTTTGAGAGAGAGTGATTGGATTAATTTGAATAACTAGCAAATGACTTGCCATGCTTCTCTATTTATAGAACTTGCAAGGCTTGGGGTAGATTAGTCTTTACACAATCCACCTCCTTACTATTCATTAATTGACCAACACCACTCATATCCTTTGCTTGGTCCCTACTTTATTTACTTGGTTACCACTTAACTTGGTCACCACTTTTAATACTTGGTAACCACACATTTACCACATTAATATGGTTTACCCCATGGGTTTGCCAACTCATGGATTCTAGCTTGGGCTTGGATTACATAAATCCTTGGGCTTTGCTTAACAAACCTTCATATGTTATTTAATTCATAAGTTGGGCCTTAACCCTTAATTCACTTGGGCTTGTACAAAATCCTAACCAATCTTTACAAGTCCATTAATATTACATAATACATATACATATAGTTTATGTATTATTCTCGTATTCTAATTCATATAGAATTTATATACGATAATGCATTCTTCTTACAAACTCATATAATACTTTGTATTATACTCGTTTCCATTCCTTGTACAATACTCACGTATCATACCATCATTCCTTAACGCAATAGTTCTTCATTTTCCTTACGTTCTCGATTTAAGTCCGCAAGCGAAATATTACATTTTCCATAACTAAATTATTATTACATAATCCATCTTACTTTAATATTCTACCATTACGTATTTCTCGAAAATTCAAAAATAAATCCCGAGCAAATACCGATGAATAGTGTTTTTTGGAAAATTTCTCGGAAAACTTTTATTTTCGTCTTGAAAAATTCAAACACCTTAAATCCTTCACATTGCTCAAATACTACGATATTCCAATATCAATAGGTTACAAAACGACAACCATCTTGATATCCCACATAATATGATTTTATTATTATTTAATCTAATAAAATCATCTTACATTAAAATTCGAATTTCTTTGTCGTTACAGGTTTCTAGAAAGATATTTTAGCAGTCCTCACTATTTCTGTAAAATAGTGTTTGAATAATTGTAATGAGGGCTTATTTGCGTGTGGATATTGTCTAGAAGATAATATTTGTATTTAAACTCATAGTATGTATTGTCGTATTTCACACGACATTTGTATCATTGAAGTTGTAGTTTCCTTTATGTACCATGTATTTGGCGACTCAGAATGGGTGTTGCATACCTGTTTTGGGGGATCACAATTACTGTAACAATTATTGAGTAGTGCCTTCTTATGTAAGGATCAATAATTAAAAAATACTATGTAAAACTGTGTGCTACTGTGCAAACACGCGTATTACTGTATTTTAACCACCGGGTATTCCAACAGTGTTAACGGTAACAACTACGCCATTATTTATAAAAACTCAATTTATGTCATTTTCTTTATTCAACAGTTATTCTTTATGGGGCCCACAAATGGGTGCGCCTTCGTACGAATATTCCCCGACAACAAGAATATTCTATAACCACTTGCGTATTTTGAAAAAAAAATTCATATATCACCCTTAACTTTAACTTTTATCAATTTAACCATTTACTGAATAGAAAAATTGAATACTTTTATTTCATAAAATTCGGGGTCTTACAATCTCTCCTCCTTATAAAATTTCGTCCCCGAAATTTATGTACCTGGTATTTCAAAGAGTTGAGAATACCTTGCTTTCATTTCAGATTCTATCTTCCCTGTCATCATGATTTCTTCATTGCTCATCTCCTGTATTTCAGATATCAGTCTAGAATACAGCTTCAAAACAAGGGTTAATTGAATAAATTAACATATCACATAATATCCCGATATTATGACTGACCAACAATAAAGCTTAGGTAGGATTTACTCATCTCTCCCCTCCTAGTTCTATTCCCCGATCTCCGCCAGAGATCATATCCCTAAGCTCAGATACCAACTGTGACAACCCCAAAATAGGTCCAATCCATCCAACCTATTATGAGTCGCCAAATATATGGTATAGAAATAGCTACAACTTTATTACTACAATTGTCGTGCAAAATACAACAACACAGATACTGTGAGTTTGGATACAAATATTTACCAACTGTGACTCGTGTCCCAACCGTAATGTGACAAATGTCCCATCAGTGGACAGCACCTCACAGTGATACCTACATAAAGGTATAGTCAAAAACTATTTTAGAAATTAGAATCTTTGGGAATTGCTTAAGGAAACCTTCGTACATGGGAGGCCATGCTTCCAGGTTATGATAGATATCATATGTCCACAGAATTATCCTTGGTTGACCTAATAGACCCCAAAGAAAAACGAGAAGATTACTATCATATTTTTTCCAATGGTGAGTCTTCTCTTGACATATCATTATCTCCACTGTCTCTAATTGAGAATTATACTTCAAACAAGCACCAAGATTATATAGGTAGTGCTCGTAGATATACTCAGCAAGTGGATGTGCACAACCCTATCTTATGATGACACGAGGTTATATGTCTTTAGACATCTTGTATGATAGTGGCAAAACACCCTTCCAACGTTGGGTTCGCCTCACCCTAGTTGATTCACCAAATGTAACTACTAAATGATGACCACCGTTCTATTCCCCTATTACCCTCGCTCGACCCAGCTACACACTTATTACCTGAAAGGAATTGTGAAGCAAAAGGGTGAGCACAACTAGCTCAGTAAAGAATATCATGACTAAAGATAATTAAATTATCAATAGCCTTCATCAGTAATAAATCAGAGATTTAGAACATATGGTAGATGATAAAACTTTTCAACCGTAGTTGCAGCGGAACGAGCAATTCCATTAGAAGAGTCAAATAGACCATAAAGTCTACTATCTTCTCCACATTAAAAGTCCACCAACAGTGTTTTATCCCTGTAACATCACTCAATGGTTCCTTTCCACAATTATATGAATAACTCATAATAATAATTGTTATTCTTCATTCCTCTTCACACCCATGACGAAGATAATTTCCATCACATGTCTTTACCTGAAATATCAAAAATCATGGTTATACCAAATCACACTTCTTGTTTATAATCATACTAACAATTTCATCTTTGCACTACGGGCCAATGATATTCATCAACATACCATCTTTTCACTACAGGTCAAAGATATTCAACAACAGGTCATCTTTGCACTACAGGCCAAAGATATTCCTTAACAGTTCATATTTACACTACTGGCCAAATATATTCATCAACAGTTCATATTTTCACTACAGGCCAAATATAATAATATCTCAAAGAAATATATAATTATTTTCAGAATTTATATAAACAATAATTACAACCATGTTGATCAATTCACATTTGCACCTAAGTTAAAGATATTCAATTGTAAATTCAATGGTCATGATCATACCAGTCAACAATTTAACTTTGCACTATTGGCCAAAGAGAACCCATAGTCACGATCATACCAATAATCTACCCATCTTTACACTCAAGTGAAAGAGAAATTCAACATCAGGGTTATAAAAATGTTATATATGATAATAAAAATAATATAATCAACAACTGCATTTATTTTCAAGAGCAACAATCATAAATCAATGATAATTTGGTCAGAAAAAGAAATAAATTTTTTTCGTGAATAGTACCCGTCAATAGTAACTCATGAATTGTAACTTATGAATAGTAACTCGTGAATAGTAACTCGTCAATAGTAACTCATGAATAGTAACTCGTGAATAGTAACTCGTCAATAGTAACTCATGAATAGTAACTCATGAATAGTAACTCGTGAATAGTAACTTATGAATAGTAACTCGTCAATAGTAACACATGAATAGTAACTCATGAATAGTACTCCGTATTCGTACATAGTACCGTATACGTAAATGATGTCATATACGTAAATAGTGCCATATACATAAATAGTGTCGTATACGTTACTAGTAACCCCGACTCAAAAAGGTAAAAATTCCACAATAAGATCCATACCAATATGTCCGTATAATGACATTGAAAGAATAACATCATTATGAAGAATATAACATCTCATAATATCCCTTACTATCTCTTACTATCCCTTACCTCAAAAGAGCAGCACTTCTGATTGGATATCGGATATGACGCTGAAGGAAACTTACATTGATGAATAGAAACTCACCAAGTATCTAAATACTCATGAAATACACTCGATAATCTGGAGAGAAAAAAAGAGAAAACTTATGAATTCTGGTGTGATTTTCAATTCTAACTTAGCCCTCTATTTATAAGAAAATGTTAGCACGCCGAAGCAGACTTGACCTGCTACCTGATGGCTTTACCTGCTACTATTCCACCCACCAAATATCAGCCATCTTCCCCAACAACTAAGAGTGGGGCCCACTCATTTCTAGAATTTTCCACCAAAACCTAATTTCCGAATCAGTTACCTCTTAAAATTCATAACAAATTATACGCTCATTTTTAACGGTTCAAAATTTGTTGACATATACTCAACTTATATATGTATAACATATCCAAAAATTACAACGATCCAACGGTCGGATTAAATATTATAACTCACACAATAAAGCTGTAAGAAAACCGATTTGATCTTTTAATACCTCCAATCCGAAAAAATACTGATAAAATACCTCAACATTAATTCCTTCATTTATAACCACATAAATAAATCCATCATTTATATCCACATCAAATAAATATTTTCTTATCAAATAAATCAATAATTAATTATCCACAAATAATATTACATAATCATAATTATGACAACCAGGCCGTTGTCAGGAAAGAGGGGGCTTTCCGATAAGGATTTCTCCTTACTGGCGCGCAATTAGGTGACCAAACCTCTCCTTGACAGAATTTTCTAGACATTGCCAATAATGTTATCTAATAATATTATTCAAATAATATGAATTATTGATCTGATACTGTGCAGTGAAAATTATTGAGCAACAATAATATAAAATATCAACGCAGCAACTATTGAATCAATAAAATAAAATATTGAACAGTAATTACTGTAACAATTATTGAGTAGTTCCTTCCTACGTAAGGATCAATAATTCAAAAATACTGTGTAAAATCGTGTGCTACTGTGTAAACACGCGTATTACTGTATTTTAACCACCAGATATTCCAACAATGTTAAAGGTAACAACTACGCTGTTATTTATAAAAACTTAATTTTTGTCATTTTCTTCATTCGACAGTTATTCGTTATGGGGCCCTGTAAAGGATTTGTGAAGCAGAAAGGGTGATCACAACTAGCCCTGTAAAGAATATCATGACTAAAGATAATTAAATTATCAATAGCTTTCATCAATAAAAAATCAAAGATTTAGAATATATGGTAGATGATAAAACTTTTTAACCATAGTTGCAGCGGGACGAGCAATCCATTACAAGATTCAAATAGACCACAAGGTCTATTATCTTCTCTATGTTAAAAGTCCACCAATAATATTTTATCCATTTAAATAAATCAACAGTTCCTGTCCACAAACATATGAATAACTCATTATCATAACTGTGGTTCTAAATTCTTTTTCTCAACCATGACAAATATAATTTTCATCACCTATCTTCACCTGAAACATCAAAAATCATGGTTGTACCAAATCAAAAATCCTGCTCATAATCATTAAATCATCTTTGCACTACGGCCAAAGATATTCATTATTATCACATCCATGAATTAATATTTTATTTCTGAGACTCAACTCAGTAAATAATCCACATCATCGAATCATCCCAGCACTACAGGCCAAGGATATTCTTTAGTATCACGACCACGAATAATCCATGCAATACGGGCCAAAGATAATCGTGTTGTCATCAACGGTCATGATCATGCCATAAAACAATTCATCTTTGCACCCTTTGCCGAAGAGAATCCATAGCCATAATCATACCAAAAACTGTCCATCAATGCACTACGGGCCAATGAAGACTTTTTCATTAGTATCACAACCACAAATTATCCATGCACTACGGGCCAAAGATAATATTGTTTTTATCAACGGTCATGATCATGTTATAAAATAATTCATATTTGCACCCTTGGCCGAAGAGAATTCATAGCCATAATCATACTAAAAATTGCCCATCAATGCACTACGGGCCAATGATAACTTATTCATTAGTATCACAACCACAAATTATCTATGAACTACGGGCCAAAGATAATCGTGTTTTTATCAACGGTCATGATCATGCTATAAAACAATTCATCTTTGCACCCTTGGCCGAAAAGAATCCATAGTCTTAATCATACAAAAAAATTATCCATCAATGCACAACGGGCCAATGAGGACTTTTTCCACATCATTTACAACATTACGGTAATGATTATACCGAATAATCCCTGGTCATAAACATACCAAGTCCATCTATGCACTACAGGCCACATATGACTTTCAACATAATATAAATATGAGGATGATGGCAATATTATAAGCATTAATCAAACTAAATCAAGGATAAATATTAATGACTTTAAATTTATCCAGACATTATCAATTACTTAATAAAATCATAATCTAATACTGTTAATACTATAACAATATTTTAATCACTTCTTAAACTTATAAACAATTACATTTAATTGTTTACACTTTTCCAAATAATCCATTTAATCATTCAAAAATGTCATACTCATAAGATTTCATCACCAATAATCAAATTACTCATAAAAAAATCTGCATATACCTTATATAGGATTTCCAAGCCATAAAATCATATTCACCAATTCTTCAACTCCACATAACATATTTAACTCATATGTTCGTAGCTAAACTATTTTCATAAAAAAAACCAAATCAATCCCAAAAATTATTATTTTCTGGAATTTAGCATAATATAGTCCCGTATTGAACATATATTTTTCTTGACATTTTTAAAATTCAGTTACTATATTTCAAAAATCAATTTCTAATTAATTCATTAATAAATTAGCTACCTCACGGTTAACTCCAGAAATTCCCAAATCTTGGCAGGATCTTACACAAGTTAACGTGAGCTTCCCGTTTAAATTTCATGGTTATCGGAGTTATACAACTCCGGTTATAGCATTTTTTGTCAGAAAAATCTAAATATTGAAATGGTCATAACTTGCTTATTTTAAGTCGGAATGAGCTCATTTTTGGACCGGAGGTACTTTATACCATATACTTTCATGTCCCAAAAGACCAGAATTTTTCTCACAAATTAAGTGGCCGAAACAGCCCTTTTAAAATCATGGCAGCAGCCTTTTTCATATTTTGCAGTTTTTCGTACTTTGCTAAAATTCAGTCCACACGAAAATCTACAACACCTTTTCCAGTGCTTCCACTTGGATAAGTTACAAAACTCATAGACCTAACTCTAGAACTTGACCACACTAGAAAATTCGAAATATAATAGGAGATATGGTCAATTGAATTTCATGTTCTATTTTCACCAAAATCTGATTTTTCAACCCTTTGTGATTTCTATGAAACTTTCATGTTTTCACATAATAACCAACATAACTCATCATAACACTTACTAATACCACTTATACCCATGATTTTCATTACTCCAATGCTTTTACTATGACTTTCATCATAATCCACGTAAACAGATTATTTCCACAATTTAACAAGGAATGAAATACAAAAAATCGTTCACCATGCATGTGATAATCCACATAGACAAGGTTATTCCAACAGAATAATAAAGAATGGAATAATAGAAGGATTCACCATGCATACGATAGAGACCGCACATACAGGTTATTCCAAACAGAATAATAAATACGGAACCAGGTCCGAAGTAAAATGCACAGAAAGGATATTCTAGCAGAATAATAAAGACGGAACCAGGTCCGGCGTAAAATGCACAGAGATGATATTCTAGCAGAATAGTAAAGACGAAATTAGGTCCGGCGTAAAACGCACAGATAGGATGTCCCAACAGAGTAATAAAAATGGAATAACAGAAGAATTTTACCATATATAGGGTAGCCCGCGTATACAGGTTATTCCAACAGAATAATAAAGAATGGAATAACAGAAGTTCTCTTCACGAACACAAAAGAAATAATACCCCTTACGAGTATAACAAAGAATATCCCCTACCTTAAGAAGAAGAGTACTTGATATACGAGTAGTGAAGTAGCAGATTACTTTTCTTCTTTCTCTCTATAGTTTATCTCTCTAGAGTTTCAGTGAATTCGTAAGAAATAATGAAGGAATGAGCTTCTATTTATAAAAAAATGAACTGCATAGTAACTAACTCATGAACGATCCAGATTGATTTACTTTAATCTGACGGTCCATATTTAAAGCAAAATATTTTAAATAAAATATAATATATTCTATTTATAATCTAATAAAACGAATAACTTTATAAAAGATTTTACTATGCAAACACTATGCAGACACTATGAAAATACTATGCATAATAAAATATAATATATTCTAATTATTGTTTAATAAAAAAATAACTTTATAAAAGTATTCTGTTTTATATAAAAATATTTTACTAGGAAAAATACTATGCATGCACTATGCATAATAAAATATAATATATTCTATTTATAGAATAACTTTATAAAAGTATTCTGTTTTATTACATTAATAATACCAATAAAATAAAATTGAGTGACTTATCACGTAAGCATCCATAATCAATACCGTGTGTTACTATGCAACCACGCGTATTACTGTACTTTTAACACCGGGTGTTTCAATCGTTAACGGTAAAACTTCCGCCGTTATTTTTATAAAGTATTTTTGTAGTTTTCTGAATCCGACAATAATTTCGTTATGGGGTCCACCAATGATTGTGCCGTTGTACGAATATTCCCTATTAAAACGAATATTCCCCGACCAATCGAATATTATATAACAACTTGTGTACTTTGCAAAATTTATAAATATTACCCACAATTATAACATTATATCAAATCTACACCATAAAATAAAAAACAAATTCAAGAAAATTAAATATTTATTCATAAAATCTGGGGTCTCACAATCAAAGTTTTAGATAACCTAGAACATGATCAGATTGGATTTTAGGAGTGGTCAAACGTGCACCCTTACACACTGCCTTGTCAATGTTTTTGAGGCCAAGAACACCTATATCGACAGAAAGTGTCGCTATAGCCATTTAGCGACTGTTTATTTATTTTCTAATTTCTGAAATTCTGAAAATTATTTAAAAATAGATAAACATGGGTTTTAATTATTAAAAATACATAATAAATTATGAAAAAATATTTTAAATTCTAAAAAATGTTTTTAATTATTTTCAGTATATTTCATAAATATTTAATATTTTTGGAATATAAATGGTATTTAATTTATTTAATTATAATATTAAATAAATTATTTAAAAATGATTTTAATACATGAAAAATCATGAAAAATAATATTATGTTATAAGAAAATATTTTAAGTTATTTTTAGTGACTTTTGATATTTTGTGATGAATTTCATTAATTAATCAATATTAATGATAGATAACTTATTTAATAAATATATTAAATAAATTATGGAAAAATAGAATAAATGATTTAAAAATCATATGAAAATGATTCAAGTGTTATAAAAATATTTTAAGTTATAAAATATAACTTTTGATATTTTGTCATGAAAATATTAATATTTTAATATTAAAAGCAATAATTGGATAATAGATTTAATTGTTTAAAAATCATATAAAGGTGATTTTAAGTTATTAAAAATACTTTGATATATTATAAATATATTATAATAGTAAGTGATGATTTTCATTAATATTTGATAATAAATAAATATTAATGATAAAAGAATTATGAGGTATTTAATTCATTTAAATACGATTTTAATGATTGAAAAATCAAGATAAATAGTAATAATTATTTAAAAATTATTAAAAGACTATGAAAAATATTTTGACTATTAATAAATTATCTTAGATAATGGTTAAGTGTTTAGACAAAATTTAATTGAACTTAAACTCAAACTTTTGTCCGACTAGACCGTTGAGATGTTAGAATTGTGTCGAATTCAAGTTAAACTGAAATAGTTTGACTTAATACCGAGTATTACATGTGTTATAGACTGATAGGGTTATGTGTTATGTGTTTAGTTTATTCTATGTATATCTATATATATAATAGTATTATATTGTAATGATATTATTCTAATATTGGAGATCAATATTACTAATATTAGGTCTTCGGATAAAGCGATATAAATTGTGTAGTGATAATCAACGGTTCAGGCAAGTTTGTTTTTACGTAACTCTACTAAGAGTTGTTTCATTCGGATAAGCTTATGGTTAATCATTACTGGTTTCCATGAATTGTACTCTGTACATATTGCATGTATAAGTCAGGTATGAAAGGTTGATCACCTTCATTACCAGTTGGTTCAAATATATTTGTTCATGTATAATACTTGTTCGGTCATAAATTTGTTCCTGCTAGTTCACAATTATATTGTTGAATTATAGCCAGCTTATTATTCTGACTCTTTCAATCATGATATATCGTTATATTATTGAATTTAAACTTACTGGGCAATCCTTATGCTCAACCTTGCTATATTATGATAAAACATTGCATATTAAGACGAACGCGTCGGATACAAGGAAATGTTAAAGACAGTTCCAGTTTAAAGTTAATGTGCGCGATTAATTTTGTAATAGTGTAGTTTGATAATAATGTTAATTATATGTTAGATAGTTATGAATTGTGTATTAAGTTAAGGTTACTCGACCTTGGGGAAAAGTGTGTAAGTTTAATGTATAAACAATTTATGTTTATATCTTTCACAAATAGTAATAGTTGTATTGAATGATCGAACCAGATCCGTGGTGATTCGGGACCTCGGATTCGGGGCACTCACAGTTGGTATCGAAGCTGTAGGTTATGAACCTTAGGTAGGAATACCTTGAGACTAATAACTGCAATGATTAGGATAAGTACTAAATAGAGTTAGTTGGTCGATAAGATTCAAAGATGAATCTCGGCGAGTTATAAGATATAGAGTTCCCTAACTCTGATAATAAAGTTGAACAGTAATGGTGAATAGATAGAGTCTAAAAGACAAAAATAAAGTGATAGGAGATCGTAAAACAAAACGATCAAGATATAGAAATGAATCGTAATATATACGATGAGATCACCCCGTGATCTGATAAGGTTATAGTATATAGAAAGATCAAGCGAATGATTGAAAATTTTACAACAAGATTGTTGGGTGTCAGTTGTACTATGAATTGGTACAGATTCAGGAAAGGATTATGAATATGGATTAAATGAAATTCGTATTGAGAAGGGAGTTAGTGTTAGGTGTGGATTCAATTGAGGATTCATGTCAGCTGAGTTGTATGATTCCTTGTGTGGGCGGGGAATTATACATGGTGTAATAACTACTTAGTTCTGATAATGATAATCATTAAAATGTTTGTGTCGCGTTATTTGCTATATGCATGTTAAGAAGGTGATTCCTTTCTCATGTGTATAATAGATAGATATGTCATAGGTAGAGGGTATAAGGTTAAGTACGAGTTCTTAAAACTCATACTTATGTGACATTCTTGATTCATAGTTATATGAAATGTTTATGAACCCCTCAGCGAATGGACGCCAAAGGTCTGTCTAGGAAAATTCTTAAACTTATATGATTGTGGCAATTTATGGACTCATAAGTGTGGTTTGATGAACTGGGTAGAACTGTGTGTAAACGGAATATGGAAGATTATAGGAATAGATAGATTGTTAAACAACTGATTATTAGTGGAGACATAAGTTTTCGAAAAACTATTAGCTATGCTAGAATTTGAAATTTTGACATCAAGCTAAATACGCACTATATGCCTTTAAAAAATAAAAAATGTAGACTCATAATCATTTTTGAAACGGTTTAAAGTATAGTCTATGCTACTTATTTCAGCTAGACGTAAATGATTTAAAATATCAAAATATCTTTTATTTATCACCCATGTACCATGTAACCTGGTATAGAGATGATAAAAGTTGATAGAGTTGTAAATACATAAATACTTAGTGCGAATTTGATCTGAAAATCATTGTTCCACTGTTGTATGATGTGTTATGACAAAGTCACTCGATAACGACATCCTCAAACGGACTGTTAATACAGTACGACATCATAACGTCATTTTCAAAAATTTTAATTTGCCAACGGGGTTTGGCTACACTTAAATAATTCGATTGAATTGAATTATTGATATGAGTCTATCCTATTAGATTCAGCTAGATAAACATTTATGAAAACTCTAAGTGTTCATTGAAAGAAATTTCTCGAACCAAATTGTGTTGGTGTGGAATCCAGTATGACTGAGGTAGAATTTGTGCCTATGGCAGTGAAGAGAAACAGACAAAATCAGTACATGGCTAGTACATGGCATATCAGGCTAATCATTCTTTGTGTCTGTAAGTTATGACAGTTAGCGGATGAATTTCCATATAACCTTTGCGAAAATGACAGACAAATAGTCTATATGACTCCTCAGCACAATTTGAAATTTTTACTCTTATGAGTGGTGTATTGGGTAGCATGTGATGATGTGTATCTATGGTGTTCGTGGTGTATGGTGTAAGGTAAATTTCGGGGACGAAATTTTTAGAAGAAGGGGTGAATGTGCAACCCGAGAATTTTGAATATTTTTAAAATTTTTATTAATTTATTTAGGGTTCAAAATTAGAACCTAGACAGAAATGAGTGTATGTGTTTAATATTTTTAAGAATGAATTTTGAGGATTTCAAAATTCTGTGAAGGATTTAAGTGAAATATTCAGGATTAAAGGAATAAGCGTTTATGTTTAATGTATATGTGTGAATGATGTGGTTATGGGTCAAGGGTTGACCAGATAAACGATATTTGTAACAAACCCTAATTATATATTAAGAACGTCAACGTTCGATTAGAAAACCCTAGCGATTAACAAGAAACCCTAGAAATCGGTTCTGGAAACCCTAATTTTAGTTCTGGGAATTCGAAACCCTAATTCGATATATGAAACCCTAATCCAGGAATTTAAATGATTATTATACTGCTTAACTGCTATTAATTAATATATTAATTAGGGTAGAGCTTAATTAATTAGTAAACCCTAATTTCAAATTT
Source organism: Panax japonicus (assembly GCA_020205505.1). NCBI lineage: Eukaryota > Viridiplantae > Streptophyta > Magnoliopsida > Apiales > Araliaceae > Panax > Panax japonicus. The sequence continues at coordinate 66,231,232 of CM035091.1, forward strand.
AGAAAACCCTAATTTTGGGATTTGAAACCCTAATTTATAATTAGGGAAAACGAAAGTGTTACTTAAATAATTTTAATGTTAATTAGGAAATATTAATCCTAAAGTTATAAGTAATTAGAAAATCCTAATCTAATTATGAAATTTAATTTCTATTTTAGGAAAATTATTTTTTCTATTAGAAACCATAATTTTGGGTTATAAACCCTAATCAACAATTTTGACCCTAATTGCTAAATTAAAGATTTTAATTAGGACGTACTAATCCTAATTAGCAAGACTTAAAGTATGATTAAGAAATTTTAACATAATTAGAAAAATCTAATTATAATTTCTATTTTTAAAACCTAATTTAGAAATTCTAGAAAGTAAATTGTTAGTTAAGGGTTAAACCTTAAACCCTAAAATGGTTCAAACCCTAAATCCTAAGTGTTTGGTAAATTGTCCAAAATGCCATTAAAATTAAATACAAAAAGACCATTTTGCCCTTTGTTGAATAATTGAAGGTAACTTGCAAATTTAGCCAATATATGGTTGGTGAGCTACCCCATGTTATTAACAATAACTCCCATCAGTCTCACAATGCCAGCAATGTCAGCTAGATAAATTGAATCAAATAGATGAAAGCTTTAAAGTAAAGAAAATCTTACTTTACTTCTCATTATTGCCAAGCCACTCTCTCTCATCCATTTCAATAATCTAGAGTGAGAGAAAGAAAAGTTAAGCTATGTTAGCCTCTTATCAAGCCAAGAGCAGCAATCAAATATCAAGCTTGAAAGGTATAAAACCCAAAAATTTTGAAATTCATGTGATCCATGTTGTTTGATGTTAGTTGTTGTTTAAAGTTGTGTAATAAGGTGTCTTTTAGTGATCTAGGTTGTTAAATCCCAGATCCATAACATAAAAATACTCGGATTTGATGATTTTTCAAATATGGGAAAAAGTTCAAAAAGTGACCTGACAGTCGAATGTCAGGCCCTCTAGATCCGTATGTGTTAATCGTTTTATGTGTTTTATGTTTTGGATCTATAGTATGCCATGTGGTCTTTGTTCTATAACTTGAATCAGGGTCATATCATGTCTAGATCGTAAGTTACAAGTGGTCAAAAGGCATTGACCGACCACAAAAATGTGAATCTGGGTAACCCAGATTTCCCAACAGTGTCTGACAAGATGTTATATCCTTCTGATCTTGCTGTGGTTTAATATTTTGACCATGTTGTTGTTTGTTTCTTGTAGCCTGTTGTGTAAACTACATATCCAAGGCTTTAGATCAACTAGATACGTAACACAATCCAAGATATGAGTGGTCAAACCACCGTTGACCGACTGCTCGGATGAAGATTATGGAAAACCCAAAATCTTCAAGAACACATTGTCTGACAGTAGTTTGACCAGCCTTAATATATCTTGTGTAATACTTTTATGATGTTATTATGTTATATAATTGTATCCGAACATATATACTACATGTTTGAACCATCAAACCACATGAACCAAGACCAGAAAATATATATAATCGAGCATCACATTAGGTACTCGAAACTGTCTGGGCCCAGAAAACCCAGATTTTTCTGACAGCAACTTTGGAGGCTTTGATCTCGTTATTGTGATATTTTTTAACCAAAGTGTTGGATGGATATTGTAGTGTGACATTAATACTACAATATCAAAGTTTTAGATAACCCTGAACATGATCAGATTGGATTTTAGGATTGGTCAAACGTGCAGCCTTAAACATTGTCTTGTCAGTGTTCTTCAGGCCAAGAACACCTATAGCAACAGAAAGTGTCACTATAGCCATTTAGCGACGGTTTATTTATTTTCTACTTTTTGAAATTCCAGAAATTATTTAAAAATAGATAAAAATGGTTTTTAATTCTTAAAAATACATAATGAATTATGAAAAATTATTTTAAATTCTGAAAAATAGTTTGTAATTATTTTTAGTATATTTCATAATATTTAATATTTTTGGAATATAAATGGTATTTAATTTATTTAATTATATTGTTAAATAAATTATTTAAAAATGATTTTAATACATGAAAAATCATGAAAAATAATATTATGGTATAAGAAAATATTTGAAGTTATTTTATTAATTAATCAATATTAATGATAGTTAACTTATTTAATAAATATATTAAATAAATTATGGAAAAATAGAATAAATGATTTAAAAATCATATGAAAATGATTTAAGTGATATAAAAATATGTCAAGTTATAAAATATAACTTTTGATATTTTGTCATGAAAATATTAATATTTTAATATTAAAAGCAATAATCGGATAATGAATTTAATTAATTAAAAATCATATAAAGGTGATTTTAAGTTATTAAAAATAATTTGATATATTATAAATATATTATAATATTAAGTTCTTAATTTCATTAATATTTGATAATAAATAAATATTAATGATAAAAGAATTATGAGGTATTTAATTCATTTAAATACGATTTTAATGATTGAAAAATCAAGAAAAATAGTAATAATTATTTAAAAATTATTACAAGACTATGAAAAATATTTTGACTGTTAATAAATTATCTTAGATAATGGTTAAGTGTTTAGACAGAGTTTAATTGAACTTAAACTCGAACTTTTGTCCGACTAGACCGTCGAGATGTTAGAATTGTGTCAAATTTAAGTTAGACTGAAATAGTTTGACTTAATACCGAGTCATATATGTGTTATAGATTGATAGGGTTATGTGTTATGTGTTTAGATTATTCTATGTATATCTATATATATAATGTTATTATATTGTATTGATATTATTATAATATTGAAGATCTATATTACTAATATTAGGTCTTCAGATAAAGCGATATAAATTGCGTAGCGGTAATAAATGGTTAAAGCAAGTTTGTTTTTACTTAACTCTATTAAGAGATGTTTCATTCGGATAAGCTTATGGTTAATCATTGCTAGTTTCCATGAATTGTACTCTGTACATATTGCATGTATAAGTCAGGTATGAAAGGCTGATCACCTTCATTACAAGTTGGTTCAGATATATTTGTTCATGTATAATACGTGTTCAGTCATAAATTACTTCCTGCTAGTTCACAATTATATTGTTGAATTATAGCCAACTAAATTATTCTGACTCTTTCAATCATGATATATCGTTATATTATTGAATTTAAACTTGCTGGGCAATGCTTATGCTCACCCTTGCTATATCATGATAAAACATTGTAGATTAAGACGAACGCGTTGGATACAATGAAAGGTTAAAGATAGTTCTAGCTTAAAGTTAATGTGCGCGATTAGTTTTGTAATAGTGTAGTTTGATAATAATGTTAATTATATGTTAGATAGTTATTAATTGTGTATTAAGTTAAGGTTACTCGACCTTGGGGAAAAGTGTGTAAGTTTAATGTATAAACAATTTATGTTTATATCTTCCGCAAATAGTAATAGTTGTACAGAATGATCGAACCGTATCCGTGGTTATTCGGTACCTCGAATTCGGGGCCCTCACAGTATTTATTTAATACTAAATATTAATAAAAATCATAACATAATATTATAATATATTTATAATATATCAAAGTATTTTTAAAACTTTAAAATCATACTTATATGATTTTTAAACCTATAAAGCCATTATCCGATAATTGCCATTAATATTAAATATTAATATTTTTCATGACAAAATATCAAAACTTATATTTTATAACTTCAAATATTTTTATAATACTTAAATCATTTTTATATGATTTATAAATCATTAATTCTATTTTCCATAATTTATTTAATACATTTAGTAAATAAATTATTTACCATTAATATTAATTAATTAATAAAATTCATCACAAAATAATAAAAGTCATCAAAAATAACTTAAAATTTTTTCTTATACCATAATATATTTTTCATGATTTTTCATGTATTAAAATCATTTTTAAACAATTTACTTATTATTATAATTATATAAATTAAATACCATTATTATTCCACAAATATTAAATATTTATGAAATATACTCAAAATAATTAAAAACTAATTTTCAAGCTTTAAAATTATTTTTAGGAATTTATTATGTATTTTTAATAATTAAAAACTATTTTTATGTATTTAATAAATAAAATAATTATTCTTTTTTAAACTGTCACTAAAGGGCCCTATAACGACATAACCGTCGCTTTAGGTGTTCGTGGCCAAACCCAGAACATTCAAACTCATTATCAGGCTGTCTACTTTGACCAAGATTTAATCTATGGTCTAGTTGATTTCTGGGCTTGTACTTGTTTTTATGTTGTAGTATATACGTAGTACTTCAACCTCAAATTGATTTCATTACCAAACTATATCCAAACTGCCAGATCTAGACTACAGAAAGTGTTGTCAGACGGTTCTTGGGTTTTCTGGGTAACCTAGAAATTCAGGCAGTTCAAGGGTCATACTTTGAAGCTTGGTATCTTTGATTCTGAGTTTACTACATGTGATCTAATGATTCTAACATGTAGAAGTGATATAAAGGTACAACAATACCTAACAAGATAAGTATAACAACATCACAACCAAGAGTTCTTGGCTGGTCAAAGTGAACGCCAGGAACTGTTCTTAAACATTTCTGGGTTTCCCAGAAATGTTCTTGAGCAGTTTGGTCAACCTAAGTTTGACCATCATTAGATTCGATTCTGTTACGTATTTGGGTAATCTAGAGGCATGGATAAGTAGTACTCATGTCAGTCTACAAGTACATAACAATAACATGGCTAAAAACATACAAACAGAAAGATCTAAGGCTTTGAAAAGCTTGTCAGAAATTCTGTGTTTCTGGGTTTTCCCAGATTTTCAGTATTCGTGATCGGTCAATGCACTTTGACCACTTATAACTCGAGATCTAGACATGATCTAGGCTTGATTTACGTTCCAGATCAAAGCCCTTACATCATACTACAAGTCTATAACTTAAAACACAACAAACAATTAACATACAAGGATATATGAGCCCTGACATATGGCTGTCAGACAACATTTTCAACTTTTTTCAAATTTTTGAAATCATCAATTTCGAGCATCTAAGTGTTTTGGATCTGAGTTATAACAACCAATATCACTAAATGACACCTTCTAACATAACTTTAAACAATAAACAACAACAAATAACATGAATCACATAAATTTCTAAGTTTAGGGTTTTTATACCTTTTTAGCTTTGATCCTTGAATCTGACTTTTGATTCTGATCCTTGGCAAGCTATGAAGTGTTCTGAGCTTTGTTTCTCACTCACTATCACTCAAAAATTTTGGATGGGATAGAGAGAGAAGACTTGGATAGGTTGAAAAATAAAGTGTATAACTTTTCTATACATGTATGTTTTAATCCATGATGCAATGCATTTAATCTAGCAAGTTGGCTGATTAAAGGTGATTGCTAGACCACATGGCTAGCTAGGGTTGGTCACCAACCACTTACTAGGGCTAGATCTACACTCCACCTCATTAAAGTATTCAAGAAAGGGAATTTGGTCATTGGACCTGTAAAGTGAATGGCATAAAGGTAACTTGTCACAACCCTTAGGTTTTAACCCTTAGGGTTTTACCCTTAGGGTTTGACCATTAAGGTTTAACCCTAAGATTACACAAATTTAAATTCTAGGCTTTTCTAATTACGTTTAAAAAATAGAAAATTAAGATTTCTAAATTATAATTAGGGTTTCCCAATTACATTAGAGTTTAGTAATTACTCTCAAAATTGCTAATTACGGTTATTATTTCCATAATTAAAATTGCTAATTTAGCAATTAGGTTCCATAATTGTACATTAGGGTTTCTAGATGAACAATTAGGATTTTTTAATAATTAATTAGGGCTATCCCTAATTAAATATAAAATAAATAATATAAAAAAACCCTATACTTATTTTCAAACTTTCTAATTAGGGTTTTAATATTTCGAATTAGGGTTTTGAATTCCTAAAACTGAAACTAGGGTTTCCAGAACTAGTAATAGGGTTTCTTAACAATCGTTAGAGTTTTCTAACTGAACGTCGAGGTTCTTAATATAATATTAGGGGGTTTATGACTGATATATTTTATCTGGTCAACCCTTGACCCTTAACCATATACTGTACACATATATGACCATACAGACATAAAATGTACACATATACCCTTAATACTGTAAACCTTTACCAAAAGTTTTTAAATCAAAAAATTCCTTTCCAAAAATGTCAAATCCATACACTTATTTTCTGTCTAGGTTTATTATTTAACCTTAATTAAATCTTTTAAGATTTTAATAAATATCTAAATTCTTTGGTTATTACATAGGCTGAGTCACAGTCTTAGGATTTTCTTCAGCTTCAACTCTGAACTGTTGATCATCCAGAGTATCTAGTGTAGCAACTTCTCTGGGAGAGGTGTCCAATCTGGTCTTTACGATCGGTAAAGACTCTACGATTGAGGAGACAGATTGCCTCTTGGACTTGTGACAGTTTTTGTTCTTCTTCAGCAGCTGTGAGATAGTAGCTCTGTCTTCATCTGCCTCAACCTGCTGTTCTTTTCTTCTTAGGATTCTCAGAGTCTTAATGTCAGAGGACTCTATAGATATATCAGTGCTAGATCCTTGAGGTTCGTCTGCCATTTGAGCCTTTAGCTTCCTCTTGCCGTTGCTTTTTCTGACCAGGGTAGAGGGTTCTTCCTTATTAGTTTCTTCTTCATCTTCTTCAGTTTCCTTGACCACAAACATATTTCCCGTAATCCCTGACTCCTTTGCATCAATAGTTCTACCACTGGACTCAGACATCATTCGCACATTTTCAGATTGATTCCTTTTCTAGTTCTCGAACAATTGTTTGGTCATTCATCTGTTTGGATTGATTGATTCTCCTTTATCATCCCCTATTTTATCCCCCAAAGCAGACTGTAGGATGGTACTGATGAATCGCCTGTAGAGTATCTTTTCAGAGCTCTACGACTTCTTCGAGCTGAGAATCCACTTCCCAATTTATTCAAGCAGTAGGGCTCCATAGTTAAGCTGTATCCCACAACTGATGGTTGTATGAGCTTGAGTTGTACTTCGTTTATAGAGTCGTGACCTTAGCTCTTGCAGCATATGCATTTTCCAACAATGTCTGCCATAAATTATTACCTCTGAGGAAACTCCTTCTTCTTGTATCCTTTGACATTGGGGAATTTCTTGTGATGCATCATTTTAAGTCCTTCGTGGAAATTGATGCCATCTATGAATGAAAACCCTTTAGATTTGAAACCTAGGGCTAGGTTGATGTCCTCACCCGTTAGTTTGATTTAAATGTCCTTGACCCTCGTCGTGATGACTTCATTTTCGAATGCCCCATTCTTGTAGAATTCTTTTATTAGTTTTGGGTAGATCCATGTGCTCTTACCATGTTGGGTAAAATCTAATACGCACAGCACGCAAGTATACGTGGTCAATAAGTAATAAAGAGTAAGTAAAGTATCGTTCCCACGGAGAATTAACTAATAAAGTTCACCAAGCACTAACCTGTAACCGTTTCAGTCTTATTTAAACGAATAATTTGATCATTTATAAGTAAGCTATGAAATTAAATAAACCTAACTATTCCTAGAGTGAGCCGATAATGAAGACCTGAGATCACAATTTCATCTATTGACGCATTCAAATCCACACTTCTTGTTAAGCCAAATTAATTGTACCGGATTGTTAGTCAAGAACACGAAAATAAAGTATAGCCATCTCCCAATGTACCATACCCATATCACATATAATCCATAGTTGATAGAATACACATGAACACCCACATTACCTAAACCACTATATGTCTATGTGATTTACAAATAATTAACGTTTAAGCCCAAGTTCTCAATTAACTACGAATGGTGCTTCTGTATATGTCTATCCTAAGCACAAATCATACATCCTATCACAATGTAGAATATAAAATCATAAGCTAATAAGATCAGATCTAAACCCATACTTCGTCTCTCGAGTTCATATGGATTATCACAGTAATTGATGGCCAATCAACTAAGCCAATAAGCATGAATCTAATTAAACAATCCCATAGCAATCAATAAAGCTAACGACGAATATATCAGAATAAACTAATCTATAGAATCCATTGCAATCTCAGAATAGAGTTTAAATCATTACTGAATCAAATCTACCATCCATATATTGAATAAACCTCATCAATACAATTACGAATCAAAGTAAGGACAAGAGTAGGGAATTGGAGTGCAAATATGTTTTCTTAATCCACTATTGAATCTCTAATGCCTTCCAAATACTTCAAGTCTTCAATATAATCCACTCTAGAAAGTAACTAAACTAATCTACCCTAATCTATTATTCAAATTCAAGAGAGAAAGAGAATCAGTGGTTCTCCATACCCTAAGGGGAGGAATATATTTTTCTCTGATAATACGTATCATTCCTAAAATAGGAGTCTTAGTCGTAACATCCTTTTCCAAGTAGTAAACCAATTCGATAGCTGAACTAAAAGTTACCAATCGAATTAAGGCTGGCGCAGCTGCGCCGTGATAAGCCTTGGATAGGGTGCAACTACGTTGTGCAGGAGCTAGGCAGTCAGTCTGGCGCAGCTGCGCTGTGTCTGGGCGCAACTGCATCGTGCATCAGCTGGGCTTGGCTTGTTCTGTTGCAATCTTCTGCTGCACTATAGGCTCAAGGCACTTCATTTCAACCTCTAGCAATATGCTCAGCTCCATTTTCCTTACCATCATCAATTCATCATAGCCACGAACACAGCTTAGCTCCAATATCACCACAAGAGTTCCCAATACTGAAACTACAAAACAGAGCACAAATGCATAAAAATCTATACAATAAAATGAGTTTAAGCAACAAATTCAAATCAATTAATATCTAAATAAGTGGTTATAAAACCACTTATCAAATACCCCCAAACTTAAACCGTTGCTTACCCTCAAGTAACCAAAACAAAACCAAACCAAAATGCAATACAAAACTACCATGTATGCATCCTACACTATTATGAACTTGAATCCAATAGTCTGCCAGAAATGAAATTCAATTACAATGTCTTAGAAAAACTACCAGATAATCAAACCAAAGAGCTACCCAAGACAAGAACATAAAGCATAACACTCTGTAAAATCCAAATCTGTCAGCACTGCTATAGTGTGTGAGTGTAAAGCAACCACTAAACATGCTATTGAATAATTTTTTCACATACTATGCTTCTTAGAGGGACAACCATTTTTAACTCAAGATAAGCAGTAAATCAAACAAGTTCTAACCAAGACCATACATTACTTAAGTTCAGAGTCAACAGGGAAATTTATGCCTTTATTTACTCACGAGGGAAATTATCGCACTTTCCCGCGGTGTTTATTGAATTTGATATATATATATATTATTTTTTTAGTGAGTGCGTTTTACGCTCAATCCATGCCCAACTGTAAGCTTCAATAATTAAACTTGGGCAGGTTTCAATACTTTTTCTTTTTCTTTTTTTCATTTTTTTTATAAAGGCTTGCATAACATTGACTTCCCCCAAACTTAAGCTTTTAATAGTACTAGCTATTACCTATCTGAGTACTAACATTCTTTCATTAAAACACAGAATTCCCACCAGAAGACAAGTGTGTGAAAATTTAAACTAAGCATATCATAATGGTTACTCAAAAATGCTAACCAGTTATATTAGTATCAAACAGATAAGGAATTATATAATGATATGACATCACAACCAAGCTTAAGTCTCAATTTAGTTCAAAAATCTAGTAGTCTTAATTTCCTCATAGGCCAACTAAACAACTACTCAACTGGCACTGGATTCTTGCAAATGCAAATACAAAATGCAACATTTCCTAAACATAATTAACAAAAAAGGATTCAAAAATTCCTAACACAATCAACCAACAACAATGCAACATGACATGAATTATACTAAATGCAACAAATAAACCTAAATGCAACACATAAACCTAATACCCCCAAACATAAAAAATACAATGTCCTCATTGGAGATAAAAGGTATAAGGAAACTCCCCTAGTTGTCTTCATCATCACCATCCTCCTCTTGCTCAGGTGGAGTGTCTGGAGGTGGATATGGAGTAGCTGTCCCATATGTCGAAAACTGGACCTGTGCACCCAGCTGACTGAAGGCATTTGATAGGACTCTAGAAAACTCGATAGTAAAAGCTTGAAAGTTCGTGTGCATCGCATCCATCCTTCTTTGGAGGTGGCATATGTCACGGTATTGCCTGCCTGGAGGAGCAGAAGTGTCCTCGTCTTCCTCTTCTTCATTATCTTCTTCATATGCTTCACTCTCGGACTCATCCTCAAGTATAATGAACCCCAAACCCCGGGGGTGAGACTCTGCACTAATCCAAATGGCGTACTTCTGAATAGTATTGTGGTCTATATCCCTCATCGGCGTCTATAGAGCCTCAGTATCCCACTCAACCCCCACAGCCAAGAAGAGTCAAATAAGAAGAAAAGTGTGTGGTATGCCCCCTGAAGTACCACCCCTCATATATCGCATCAGTGATTGATTGATCACGTGCCCGATGTCAATTACTTTCATCTTCAGTATGCCATAAAGCAAAGTAGCTCTCTCAGTTATGACATCGGCATGATGGCTGGTTGGGAATATGTTCGCTCATATGAAGCTATACCATGTCTTGGCATATCGGCTTAGCAAAGTGCATTTTGATAGTCAATTTTGTGTCTGGTTTGTTACACTTCCTTTAGCAACTTGTCTAAATCTTTCTCAAATCATTATGATTCAACCCAATTCTCAGCACCTGATGGCAATGTCTCCACATGGAATATCTCATTAATTTTTTGTTTGGTATACCGCACCTGCCTTCCTCGTACAAAAGAGATGCCATTGTGAGTTTCGTGAGCGATGGCGTAAAATTCCATTACTATAGCCATTGGTGTAGCCACCGATTTGGCCACCATAGCAGCCCATCCATGTCCCACAATATGTTCCTTCAACTTTCTGTCTTTCTTCCCCAGCCTAAATCCCCTCTCTGGTACGAAAGACTTGCACGCTAAAACATCCATATAGTATTGCTGGAACGAGAGGTTCACAAATCGTGAGGTATCCAACACATTTCTATTATTACCCTAGCTCTCCTGCTCACTGCTTGACAAAGGGGATGGTGTGCGAATTCATTTGGGAGCCATGATTTAGAATTTGAATGTATTATTTGATGACGTTTTGAACCTCAAATTACCCAAACTCTATTACACTCTGTACCAACCCACTTAGATGTACTCAATATCAGTCCTATTATGCCCTTTTCAGTCAAAGTGTCCTCCAGTACGAACCCATAATCTTATCTGACCTTTGATCGAACACCTTTTATGCTACCCCACTAACTGAGATGCTGAGAAATTTGGATATGGACAGGTTGGGTGATGATGAACGGTTAGGTTAATATTTCGGCAGGAATGGAGTAGAGGGTATGACTGTTAGTGGCAATGAAACCCTAACCTCTTGTTGATCTTCAATAAAATAGGTGGTGTGCAAAACCGAAATCCCTTGACTGCTATCACTGTTCGAGACCTACTAGAGGGGTGAAAACTAGGGTTTGAGTGAGAGAGAGAGAGTGGTGTAGGATGAAATCTACACAATTCTAGTTAGATTCAAGAGAGTAGAAGTGGCATATGGGTTTCGGTTTTTTTGAGAGAAAGGATGAGCGCTCGAAGGTTTTCAAATAAGAGTTGTGGTTTGAACTGGATTCTGATTTGCTTTAAAAAAAATTTGACTGCACGCTCGGGCGCAACTGCGTTGTAATTGAATGGGAAGGTGGCGCAGCTGCGCTGCCATGGGTCTGGTTCTGGTTCACTATTGTACCCTGACGTTCAACTTAATCAAGTATTAACCTCATTCAATCTCATTTAATAAAATGGCATGAATCTTTTAAAGACATATAAAAAAATATATAAATAAATAAATTAATACATATATGATCTCATAAAGTTACTGTTGATTTGGGGGTCTACCCAAAACTATAAGCCTGCAGGTTTCTTCTTATATAGCTTGTTTAGTTAAAACAATAAATCGTTATGATTTAATAAACTGTTCTAAAAAATAAGATCGATTATGGTTATCTATTGCAGTTTGATATGCTGTTTTATAACGATTACTGTTATCAGTATGATAATCTAAAAGCTCAAGTAAAGAAACATAAAAAATAACAGCAGCAATAATTAAAACTTACAGTAGGGCAAGGGATATAGGGAAAATCTAAAGAAAAATTCTGCCTCTACAATGGGTGAGGTATCCCAATTTAAATAAGGGAGAAGATAAGAAAGGATCAAGCGTGTCCTTGCTAGTGGAGTCGATCAATAATCCTTATCTTTTCTTCTTTAACTCTTAGCCGTAGGAAGTGGAAGGCGTGAGACCGCTTTTCGGTTGAGTGGAGTATTATTGCTTACAGCTGGCGTCATTTTCTGATAATTAAAGGAGCAAGTGGCTTTTCATTTCTGATGGTGGAAATACTGTGATTGTCTTCTTCTAATTATTGGTCATCTTTTCTATAGTGGAAAATAGCTTTATGCTTTTCCTTTTCCTTTTTTGTCTTGTTCCATCTTTTCAGAAATCATGAAGGTAAGAGAATCCCAGAAATCTCCCATAATGGGTTCTGGTTCTTGGCTTTCATCGGCTAAGACGCTGAATTGGTTGTCATCATGTTCAGATTCTTCATCGTTAACTGTTTTCATAGAAAAATCATCTTGGACTAGGGATTGTAAGAACTGGGTTTTCATGTATTCCATAGTCTTGACTATTAGTTCAGTTTCAGTTAGATTTGGAAACTTCTGTTTTAATTCTGCTTGGATTCTGACAAAAGGATTGACTGGTGTTGGTGCTGGAAGGCTTTAAGGGATAACATCAAGACAAGCCTAAGTATGATTCTTTATGGTTTTGAGAAGTTCTGGTAGAGTGGGATTAAGTCCTTTATCCCACCATTTGGTAAAAAACACCCTTTTAAGACGGGGAATTTATTCTGATAGTCGCACTGGAAATCCCATTTCCAGATCCAAGGGATACCAAAACGGATAATGAAATTGGCCAATAATTTTAGAATGGATAAATCTTTATTTATTGGTATATGGGCATAAGCAACTTCCCATTCTTTGAATGCTGTTTGAATAGATTCTAGTAAAGTTTCTATAGTAATACCAAATTTATCCCACCAAACGAAAAACAAGTTGGGAATTTCATTTTTAAGCATATCATGACGGATACAGATGAACCAACTATGATTATGAATAGGATTCTGATAATAAAATACCTGAGTAAAGGAATCAATATAATCCCAATAGCTGTATCTTGTTTTTGTTGCGTGACTAGATTCAAAAGTACATGTTGTATGAGGATTAATACCCCAATTAACAAGAGGCATGATGCTCTTAATAGTTATTTTACTGTATTGGATTGGGCTGGTTGATTTAGTAGGATCATGAAGCGTATGCTTAATGTTCATTGATGCTATTTCAATGATAATCTGTTCATAAACATAACGATACTAGTTAAAACGAGGAGGAGATTGTTGAGTCATTAAGTAACGTCTCTTTAACGTCTCTTTATGTTCATATAGGACTTTTCCAAGTGTCTATAAGGAAGGCTTTCCATTTAAGACACCTACCATCTCTAAGTGTATATTGAATACCTAGTATTTTGGCCAAGTAAAGTCAAAGGCTTGAAAGCTACTTGGACAAGTCCTATATGAACATATTTATATTTTTGCAAAAAAGGATATAAATCTTCAACAAGCAATAAATATAAAATTTCATCATTATTCTGTAAAGGAACAGCATGTTCAAAGGTCATAATTATTCTTTTACTGATACAATCAAAGGTTCCAATATATCCCTAATTTCAATGAGAAAAATATTCTACTAAATCTCGACCTAGTCAGATGAAGAAAGAGTATTTACTCCTTTGCAAAGCTGAAATTGAGTCTCTTAAACAGAAAAAATTATTAAAGCCTAGTACTTCTCCCTGGAGCTGTACAACATTCTATGTTAATAAAAATTCAAAAATTGAACGAGGAATTCCCCGACTCGTAATTAATTATAAACCACTTAATGAAGCTCTTCAATGGATTAGATATCCAATTCAGAATAAAAAAGACCTTCTTGACAGACTTCATGATGCCACTATTTTCTCTAAATTTGACATGAAATCAGGATTTTGGCAAATACAAATTAGAGAACAAGATACTTATAAAACTGCTTTTACTGTACCCTTTAGCCTTTATGAATGGAATGTTCTTCCATTTGGTGTCAAAAATGGACCTTCAGAATTTCAAAATATCATGAATGACATTTTTAATCCTTTTACTGAATTTATTATATGTTATATTGATGATGTTTTAATTTTCTCCTCATCTTTTGAATAGCATATTAAACATTTAAATATTTTTAAAAATGTTATCATAAAAATGGTTTGGTAGTTTCTGTCCCTAAGATGAAACTTTCCCAAACTAAAATCAGATTTCTTGGACATAACATTTTCAATGGAACTATTATTCCAATTGATAGAAGTAATGAATTTGCATCTAAATTTCTGGATTAAATTAAGGATACTAATCAATTGCAAAGGTTTTTAGGCAACCTTAATTACATTCGTGATTATTACTCGAATCTTTCCCAGGATGCTGCTATTCTTTTTACCCGATTACGTAAAAATCCTTTACCGTGGACTACTGAACATACTGATGTAGTTAAAAAGATCAAAGCCAGGGTTAAACAGCTACCTTGTCTTTCTCTACCTAATCCTGAATGGAAGAAGATCGTTCAAACTGATGCTTCTAATACAGGATATGGTGGCATTTTAAAGCAATTTAATCCTAATAATAAAAAAGAGGATCTTATCAGTTTTATTTCAGGAACTTTTAAAGGACCTTCTTTAAACTATCCCATAATTAAAAAAGAATGTCTTTCAATTGTTAAATGTGTTTTAAAATTTCAGGATGATCTTTTGAATCATAACTTTTTTATCCGAGTTGATTGCTCAGCTGCAAAACAAATATTTAAGAAGGATGTTCATAATTTAGCCTCTAAATAGATATTTGCTACTTGGCAAAGTACTTTATCAGTATTCAACTTTGATACTGAATATATCAAAGGAAAACATAATTCTTTACCGGATTTTCTAACTAGAGAATATTTGCAGGAATGATCAGCAGAGGCCGTGACAGCTATCGCCGAGGCCGAGGCAAAGCCAATTTGTATTATACATAATTTCCCAGTCTGAATACTCAATCCAGTAATTCTTCGGCTACTTCTAGCCAACCTACAGTAAAGGATATTCTCTTTTTACTCAAACAGTACATTCCAAACAAATATGTGGAAGAAACGGTATTGATCATTGAACAGAATGATGAAAAATGGATGAAAGATCCATGGGAGATAAAGAGACATTACTTAACGACTCAACAATCTCCTCCTCATTTTAACTAGTGTCGTTATGTTTATGAATTGATTATCATTGAAACAACATCAATGGACATTAAGAATACACTTCATGATACTATTAAATCAACCAGCCTAATCTAATACAGTAAAACAACTATCAAGAGCATCATGCCTCTTGCTAATTGGGGTATTAATCCTCATACTACCCGTACTGTTAAATCAAGTCACGCAACAGAAACCAGATACAACTATTGGGATTATATTGATTCCTTTAATCAGGTATTTTATTATCAGAATCCTATTCATAATCATAGTTGGTTCATCCGTATTTGTCCCGATGTTCTTAAAAACGAAATTCCCAACTGGTTTTTTACTTGGTGGGATAAATTCTGTATTACTATAGAAACTTTACCAGAATCTATTCAAACAGCATTCAAAGAATGTTAAGTTGCTTATGCCCATATACCAGTAAATAAAGATTTATCCATGCTAAAATTATTGGCCCATTTCATTATCCGTTTTGGTATCCCTTGGATCTGGAAAACGGTTTTCCAGTGCGACTATCAGAATAAAATTCGCCGTCTTAAAAGGGTGTTTTTTACCAAATGGTGGGATAAATGACTTAATACCACTCTACCAGAACTTCTCAAAACCATAAAGAATCATACTCAGTCTTGTCTTGATGTTATCCCTCAAAGCCTTCCAGCACCAACACCAGTTAATCCTTTTGTCAAAATCCAAGCAGATTTAAAACAGAAGTTTCCAAATCTAACTGAAACTGAACTAATAGTCAAGACTATAGATTACATGAAAACCCAGTTCTTATAATCCCTAGTCCAGGATGATTTTTCTATGAAAATAATTAGCGATGAAGAATCTGAACAGGATGACAACCAATTCAGCGTCTTAGCCGGTGAAAGCCAAGAACCAGAGCCCACTATGGGAGATTTCTAGGATTCTCTTACCTCCATGATTTCTAAAAAAATGGAATAAGACAAAAAAGGAAAAGTATAAAGCTATTTTCCACTACAGAAAAGATGATAATAATCAGAAAAGGACAACCACAATATTTCCACCATCAGAAATGAAAAGCCACTTACTCCTTTAATTATCATAAAACGACGCCAGCTATCAGCAATAATGCTCCACTCAACCGACGACCGGTCTCACGCCTTCCACTTCCTATGACTGAGAGTTAAAGAAGAAAAGATAAGGATTACTGGTCGACTCCACTAGCACGGACACGCCTAGTCCTTTCTTATCTTCTCCCTTGTTTAAATTGGGATACCTCACCCATTGTTGAGGCAAAATTTTTCTTTAGATTTTCTCTGTATCCTCTTTCTCTCTCTCTCTCTCTCTCTTGTAAAATATTTGATATATAATATAAGTTTGAAGTTTGAAGATCTGCAGAGCCCTTCTGTAAGTTTTAATTATTTCTACTTAATTTATTATGTTTCCCAACTTGAGCTTTTAGATTATCATAATGATAACAGTAATCGTTATAAAGTAGCATATCAAATTGCAACAGATAACCATAATCATTCTTATTTCTTAGAACAGTTTATTAAATCAGAACGATTTATTGTTTTAACTAAACAAGCTATACAGGAAGAAACCTGCAGGCTTATAGTTTGGGTAGACCCCTAAATCAACAGTAACTTTATGAGATCATATATGTATTAATTTATTTGTTTATATATTTTTTTATATGCCTTTAAAAGATTCATGCCATTTTATTAAATGAGATTGAATGAGGTTAATACTTGATTAAGTGGAACGTCTCCCAAGTCGCATTTAGGACTTTGCCTTTTGCCGTGTTTTGGCGTTCTTGCTTTTATCCTCTATAAATCGTTGACAAACGTGCTTAAGAAAACTAATAACCCCGATCCTCCCTCCTTTGGTATCAAAGACATGTTTAATTTATTGTCATATTGATAAATATATTTCTTCTAAATTATGCATATATGATCACTTGAAAAAATGACTGATTTTTCAACCTCATCCGTTACAACTGTAGCCAATGCCTTAGCTTCTACTTTGGAAGCAACTGAACTTACTGCCTACAAGGATGTTAAGGAAGCCCTTGATAAATGGACTATTCCTAAAATCAAACCAGAAACAATTTATAAAGTTGGAACCTTTCATTTTATCAGTAAAAGAATATTTAAGACCATTGAACATGTTGTTCCTTTACAGAATAATGATGAAATTTTATATTTATTGCATATTGAACATTTATATCCTTTTTTGAAATAATATAAATATGTTCATATAGGACTTGTCCAAGTAGCTTTCAAGCCTTTGACTTTACTTGGCCAAAATACCAGTATTTAATGTACACTTAGAGATGGTAGGTGTCTTACTGGAAAGCCTCCCTTATGGGTGCTATTCAAACCAGCCTTGCTCATGGACCAGTATATTTCAATATTTATTCGAATTTAAGTGTTGCCTTAACTGATAATAATTTGTCTAAAGTTTCTTCAATGAATACTGATATAAGATGGCCATAGGAATACTAGTTGTAAGGGATACTCATACGGTCATGTTTATCTCTAAGTTTTTTACTGATTTTTTCATCAAAGAAGGTAGGAGGGCCATTAATAAATTTGGCTTTCCAATGTTCACTGTTGGCATCTGTCCTCTGTATGACTTTCATAAGAAAGACATCCTTATACCATCTAAAATGAGTTAAGGAGGGGCAACGAAGATTCTGTAAACGTTCTCTCCCTCTATCAGCATTCATTTGCCCTGGCATCTTCTCTTATTGTTTCTGTTTTAGTAATAGGGTCGGTTACATTCTTATGGGATTGGAGAATTTCGGTTATTTGTATATCAGTAAGTGCATTATCCCACCATCCTTTAAGAATGCCGGTAAATCCATTTACTAAGAAACGACTGATCTGATGGTCTATGTTGTCATTCTATTTGCAGACAGTTGCATACATCAAAATATAATGGATGGTTTCATAAATTCAATATTTTTTTTTCATCAATATTCCATTCATAAATGGTTTTACCATGGTAAGACTTTTGAGAATGAAGAAAGTCTTCTTCATACAGAATATCTTGAGGAGTAGGTCTAGGGTAATAATACCTAATAGGTTCAGATAAAGCCATTCAATTTATGGTTTTTTTTACTGTAAGTAGTTTTATTAATATTTTGTATTTCCTAAAAATTATTTTGGATTTCCAAAATATGAATAGGAGAAATAGTTTCAAAATTATCTTCTTCATCTTCAGTATTATTATTACTAGTGTGTGAAGAGGGTTGTCTAGACATCATATTAATCTGAGACGCAGATGTAGTTGTGAGGTGCAAATCTTTCATTTTATTTAAAAGATTATCAATAAATTCATTATAAGTTTTAGAAGATTTCATTTTGAAATTACTAACTTCTAAAGGTGGTTTAATGGTTACAGGTTGAAGATCAAGCTGTTGGGGGACAACTTGACAGTTATCATTAATATGATTTATTTATTCTACAATTCTGGTTAGCTGTTTTCCTACAGTTTAAAGGAATATATCTGTATAATTATTCTGTTTAGACAAAGGTAAAATGTTCTTTATTTTTACCTCTTCATGCTGACGGGGTGTTTCAGAAATATCAATATACGGATTGATAACTAAGGGTTTTAAATTTTCATTTCCTGAACTAAGTTCCATAGACTTAGGAGGTGGATGAATGGATTGTATAATATTACCACTTATGGTAATCCATTCCTTTTGGATTCTAGTTAAAACATTCAATTGACTTTCAGTGTAAAATTCTGACTTTAAAATAAAATCATAATACCATTTAACAAATGATAAAATACACTGATTATGATTCAGATAAGCATAATAATTAGCTTTTATATCTGCTAACTTTTCATTATCATGATTTTTAATATACTAATTTCTAAAATTCTGGTACTTATCCTACATGAACTCCCGGTTTAAACATTGACGAATTTTATTATTGGGAGAAAAATCGAATAACATTCAAAATTCATATAGCTAGCAGTTGGACTATAAGGTCTTCTGTTCTGAGGGGTATTTGGTTCATAAATACCATGATGTATTTGATTTTCAGAAATGAGAATTCCTCTAATCAATTCCTTATTTTTAACAGACTTATTACTGGGATGCTTAGACCCTTGATAAATAGATTCTAAGGGATCAGACACAGATTGTCTTGAAGATTCAGGAAAGTCAATATTATAAGAAACATTATTAATAGATCGACTTCTGGTAAAAGGTCTTTGAAATTTTAAATAAACATTTCCATTACTGGTTTGGACAACATCCTCTATGGAATGTCTAATTATAGGCCTGGTAGGAACGGCGTTAGCAATCTGCCATTGCTTTGGGAAAGTTATTTCTTCCCAAGGGATCATTCTGGGAATAGCCACTTGACTACTAAAAAGATTAGTGTCAATAAGGACAGTATGTCCTTGTTGGCTTTGTTTTCGGATATAAGGGTTTAAAGTAGTTAAAACTTTAAGATGACATCAAGGGACATTTCATTAAGTTTCTATTTTAATTTTGATTTGCATTTTTACCAAAGTGTCCTGTTTTACCACATTTATAACATTCAATTTTAGATTTATCTTTTTTACTACTGTTCTTTCTTCTAGTAGTCAATTTTTCAGGGGTTTTGTTTTTAGAAGATTTCTTAGAAGAACATTTTCTGTAGGATCTAGAAGGCTTAGAACTTTGCTATTTTTTAGCCTTTTGGGGATACTGTAATTTTGTATCATAAGAGAATTGGTCACAGAATTCTCCTATCTCATGTCTTTTAGTGAGATTATGTTTATCAAGATGTCATTGCCCTAGTATATAGTGGTGCTAACATGAACTGTATTCAGGAAGGATTAATTCCTACTAAATAGTAATGAACAACGTCAAACCTATACTATTAACAACTGTAATACAACTACTAAAGTAGACTACTAGAAAGCTATCGTTGAGATGAATGGTTTGAATTTTTGAGGTCCCTGTATTAATGTTTTAATTGACACCCAAAAATCACTTCTTGACTTAGCCGATCAAATTAAAGATCCGGAGATTAAATTAAAATTTTTAGAAATCTGTTATAAAAATAATCAAAAACCAGAAGAAATTCTTCCTATTAATCAGTATAGGATGAGAGAAGTCATGAAACGTTTACAAAATGCTTCTACTACTGAATTTGTTGTGATGTCCCGAATGCTTTCTAGAATAGGAAGAAGCACATTATTTCTCTTCCCTATATCCCCAATTTCAATGAGAAAAATATTCCTACTAAATCTCTAACTAGTCAGATGAAGAAAGAGTATTTGCTCCTTTGCAAAGCTAAAATTGAGTCTTTTAAACAGAAAAAATTAATAAAGCCTATCACTTCTCCTTGGAGCTGTACAACATTCTATGTTAATAAAAATTTAGAAATTGAACGAGGAATTCCCCAACTCATTATTAATTATAAACCACTTAATGAAGCTTTTAGATGGATTAGATATCCAATTCCGAATAAAAAAGACCTTCTTGACAAACTTCATGATGCCACGATTTTTTCTAAATTTGACATGAAATCAGGATTTTGGCAAATACAAATTAGAGAACAGGATACTTATAAAACTGCTTATACTGTACCCTTTGGCCATTATGAATGGAATATTCTTCCATTTGGTGTCAAAAATGGACCTTAAGAATTTCAACATATCATGAATGACATTTTTAATCCTTTTACTGAATTTATTATATGTTATATTGATGATGTCTTAATTTTCTCCTCATCCATTGAACATAATATTAAACATTTAAATAATTTTTAAAATGTTATCATAAAAAATGGTTTGGCAGTTTCTGCCCCTAAAATGAAACTTTTCCAAACTAAAATCAGATTTCTTGGACATAATATTTTCAATGGAACTATTATTCCAAATGATAGATGTATTGAATTTGCATCTAAATTTCTGAATGAAATTAAGGATACTAATCAACTGCAAAGGTTTTTAGGTAGCCTTAATTACATTCGTGATTAGTACCCGAATCTTTCCCAGGATGATGCTATTCTTTTTACCCGATTACAGTAAAAATCCTTTACCGTGGACTACTGAACATAATGATGCAGCTAAAAAGATCAAAGCCAGGGTTAAACAGCTACCTTGTCTTTCTCTACCTAATCATGAATGGAAGAAGATCGTTCAAACTGATGCTTCTAATACAGGATATGGTGGCGTTTTAAAGCAATTTAATCCTAATAGTAAAAAAGAGGATCTTATCCGTTTTACTTCAGGAACTTTGAAAGGACCTTCTTTAAACTATCCCATAATTAAAAAAGAATGTCTTTCAATTGTTAAATGTGTTTTAAAATTTCAGGATGATCTTTTGAATCATCACTTTTTTATCCGAGTTGATTGCTCAGCTGCAAAACAAATATTTAAGAAGGATGTTCATAATTTAGCCTCTAAATAGATATTTGCTACTTGGCAAAGTACTTTATCTGTATTCAACTTTGATATTGAATATATCAAATGAAAACATAATTCTTTACCAGATTTTGTAACTAGAGAATATTTGCAGCAATGACCAGCAGAGGTCGTGGCCGCGGTCAGCGAGGCCGAGGCAGAGCCAATCTATATTATACAGAATTTCTCAGCCTGAATATTTAATCCAGTAATTCTTCGGCTACTTCTAGACAACCTACAGTAAAGGATATTCTCCTTTTACCCGAACATTACATTCCAAACAAATATGTGGAAGAAACAGTATTGATCATTGAACAAAGTGATGAGAAATGGATGAAAGATCCATGGGAGATAAAGAGACGTTACTTAATGACTCAATAACCACCTCCTCGTTTTAACCAATATCGATATGTTTATGAATAAATTATCATTGAAACATCATCAATGGACATTAAGCATACGATTCATGATCCTACTAAATCAACCAGCCTAATCCAATACAGTAAAACAACTATCAAGAGCATCACGCCTCTTGCTAATTGGGGAAAGATGTAGGATCGGGTTTATTACTTTTCTTAAGCACGTCTGTCAACGATTTATAGAGGATAAAATCCAGAACGCCAAAACATGGCAGAAGGCAAAGTCCTAAATGCGACTTGGGTGACGATCCACTTAATCAAGTATTAACTTCATTCAATCTCATTTAATAAAATGGCATGAATCTTTTAAAGGCATATAACAAAATATATAAACAAATAAATTAATACATATATGATCTCATAAAGTTACTGTTGATTTGGGGTCTACCCAAAACTATAAGCCTGCAGGTTTCTTCCTGTATAGCTTGTTTAGTTAAAATAATAAATCGTTCTGATTTAATAAACTGTTCTAAGAAATAAGAACGATTATGGTTATTTGTTACAGTTTGATATGCTATTTTATAACGATTACTGTTATCAGTATGATAATCTAAAAGCTCAAGTAAGGAAACATAATACATAACAACAACAATAATTAAAACTTATAGAAGGGCTCTGTAGATCTTCAAACTTCAAACTTATATATATATATATCAAATATTTTACAAGAGAGAGAGAGAGAGAGGATACAGAGAAAATATAAAGAAAAATTCTTCCACAACAATGATGAGGTATCCAAATTTATACAAGGGTGAAGATAAGAAAGGATTAGGCATGTCCTTGCTAGTGGAGTCGGTCAGTAAACCTTATCTTTTCTTCTTTAACTTTCGGACGTAGGAAGGGGAAGGCGTGAGATCGGTTATCGGTTGAGTGGAGCATTATTCCTGACAGCTGGCGTCGTTTTCTGATATTGAAGGAGCAAGTGGCTTTTCATTTCTGATGCTGGAAATACTGTGATTGTCCTCTTTTGATTATTGGTCATCTTTTCTATTGTGGAAAATAGCTTTATGCTTTTTCCTTTTCCTTTTTTGTCTTGTTCCATCTTTTCAAAAATCATGGAAGTAAGAGAATCCCAGAAATCTCCCATAGTGGGTTCTGGTTCTTGGATTTCACCGGCTAAGATGCTGAATTGGTTGTCATCCTGTTCAGATTCTTCATCGCTAACTATTTTCATAGAAACATCATCCTGGACTAGGGATTGTAAGAACTGGGTTTTCATGTAATCCATAGTCTTGAATATTAGTTCAGTTTCAATTAGATTTGGAAACTTCCGTTTTAAATCTGGTTGGATTCTGACAAAAGGATTAACTGGTGTTGGTGCTGGAAGGCTTTGAGGGATAACATCAAGACAAGACTGAGTATGATTCTTTATGGTTTTGAGAAGTTCTGGTAGAGTGGTATTAAGTCCTTTATCCCGCCATTTGGTAAAAAACACCCTTTTAAGACGAGGAATTTTATTCTGATAGTCGCACTGGAAATCCCATTTCCAGATCCAAGGGATACCAAAACGGATAATGAAATGGGCCAATAATTTTAGCATTGATAAATCTTTATTTACTGGTATATGGGCATAAGCAACTTGCCATTTTTTGAATGCTGTTTGAATAGATTCTGTTAAAGTTTTTATAGTAATACCGAATTTATCCCACCAAACGAAAAACCAGTTGCGAATTTCGTTTTTAAGAACATCAGGACAGATACGGATTAACCAACTATGATTATGAATAGGATTCTGATAATAAAATACCTGAGTAAAGGAATCAATATAATCCCAATAGCTGTATCTGGTTTCTGTTGCGTGACTAGATTTAACAGTACGGGTAGTATGAGAAGTAATAACCCCGATCCTCCCTCCTTTGGTATCAAAGCCATGTTTAATTTATTGTCATATTGATAAATATATTTCTTCTAAATTATGCATATATGATCACTTGAAAAAAAGACTTATTTTTCAACCTATCCGTTACAACTATAGCCAATGCCTCAGCTTTTACTTTGGAAGCAACTGAACTTATTGCCTACCAGGATGGTAAGGAAGCCCTTGATAAATGGACTATTCCTAAAATCAAACCAGAAAAAATTTATAAAATTGGAACCTTTGATTTTATCAGTAAAAGAATAATTAAGACATTTGAATATGCTGTTCTTTTACGGAATAATGATGAAATTTTATATTTATTGCATGTTGAAGATTTATATCCTTTTTTGCAAAAATATAAATATGTTCATATAGGACTTATCTAAGTAGCTTTCAAGCCTTTGACTATACTTGGCCAATATACCAGTATTCAATGTACACTTAGAGATGGTAGGTGTCTTAACTGGAAAGCTTCCCTTATGGGTGCTATTGAAACCAGCCTTGCACATGGACCAATATATTTCAATATTTATCTGAGTTTAAGTGATTCCTTAATTGATAATAATTTGTCTAAAGTTTTAGAAATGAGAATTATATCTCATGGCTATGAGTATCTACCCGGATCTCCTCCTTTTGCCATATTATTCCGTATTCATCTTAAGGTTTTAACTACTTTAAACCCTTATATCCGAAAACAAAGACAACAAGGACATACTGTCCTTATAGACACTAATCTTTATAGTAGTCAAGTGGCTATTCTCAGAATGATCCCTTGGGAATAAATAACTTTCCCAAAGCAATGGAAGATTACTAACGCCGTTCCTACCAGGCCTATAATTAGATAATCCATAGAGGATGTTGTCCAAACCAGTAATGGAAATGTTTATTTAAAATTTCAAAGACCTTTTACCAGAAGTCGATCTATTTATAATGTTTCTTATAATATTGACTTTCTTGAATCTTCAAGACAATCTGTGTCTGATCCCATAGAATCTGTTTATCAAGAATCTAAGCATCCCAGTAATGAGTTTGTTAAAAATGAAAACTTGATTAGAGGAATTCAAATTTTTGAAAATCAAATACCTCATGGCAATTATGAACCAAATACCCCTCAGAACAGAAGACCTTATAGTCCAACAGCTAGCGATATGAATTTTGAATGTTAATGGATATTTCTCCCAATAGTAAAATTCGTCAATGTTTAAACCAGGAGTTCATGCAGAATAAGTACCAGAATTTTAGAAATTGGAATTTTAAAAATCATGATAATGAAAAGTTAGCAGATATAAACGCTAATTATTATGCTTATCTGAATCATAATCAGTGTATTTTATCATTTGTTAAATGGTATTATGATTTTGTTTTAAAGTCAGAATTTTACACTGAAAGTCAATTGAATGTTTTAACTAGAATCCAAAAGGACTGGATTACCACAAGTGGTAATATTATCCAATCCATTCATCCACCTCCTAAGTCTATGGAACTTAGTTCATGAAATGAAAATTTAAAACCCTTAGTTATCAATCCGTATATTGATATTTCTGAAACACACCGTCAGCATGAAGAGGTAAAAATAAAGGACATTTTACCATTGTCTAAACAGAATAATTATACTAATCTATTCCTTCAAACTGTAGGAAAACAGCTAACCAATAATTGAAGAACAAATAAATCATATTAATGATAACTGTTAAGTTGTCCCCCAACAGCTTGACCTTCAACCTGTAACCATTAAACCACCTTTAGAAGTTAGTAATTTCAAAATGAAATCTTCTAAATTTGATAATGAATTTATTGATAATCTTTTAAGCAAAATGAAAGATTGCACCTCACAACTGCTATCTACGTCTCAGATTAATATGATGTCTGGACAGCCCTCATCACACACCAGTAATAATAATACTGAAGATGAAGAAGATAATTTTGAAACTATTTCTCCTATTAATATTTTGGAAATCCAAAATAATTTCTAGGAAATACAAAAATATTAATAAAACTATATACAGTAAAAAACCCATAAATCGAATGGCTTTATCTGGACCTAGTAGGTATTATTACCCCAAACCTACTCCTCAGGATATTCTGTATGAAGAAGTCATTCTTCATTCTCAAAAGTCTTACCATGGTAAAACCATTTATGAATGGAATATCGATGGAAAACAGAATATCAAATTTTTGAAACAATCCATCATATCTTTGATGTATACAACTGTCAGCAAACAGAATGACAACACAGACCATCAGATCTATCGTTTCTTAGTAAATGGATTTACCGGAATTCTTAAAGGATGGTGGGATAATGCACTTACTGACGGGGTGTTTCAGAAATATCAACATACGGATTGATAACAATGTGTTTTAAATTTTTATTTCCTGAACTAAGTTCCATAGACTTAGGAGGTGGATGAATGGATTGGATAATATTACCATTTGTGGTAATCCAGTCCTTTTGGATTACAGTTAAAACATTCAATTGACTTTCAGTGTAAAATTCTGACTTTAAAATAAAATCATAATACCATTTAACAAATGATAAAATACACTGATTATGATTCAGATAAGCATAATAATTAGCTTATATATCTGCTAACTTTTCATTATCATGATTTTTAAAATACAAATTTATAAAATTCTGGTACTTATTCTGCATGAACTCTTGGTTTAAACATTGACGAATTTTTACTATTGGGGGAAAAATCCATTAACATTCAAAATTCATATCGCTAGCAGTTGGACTATAAGGTCTTCTGTTCTTAGGGGTATTTTGTTCATAAACTCCATGACGTATTTGATTTTCAGAAATATGAATTCCTCTAATCAAGTCTTCATTTTTAACAGACTCATTACTGGGATGCTTAGACTCTTGATAAACAGATTCTAAGGGATCTGTCACAGATTGTCTTGAAGATTCGAGAAAGTCAATATTATAAGAAACATTATTAATAGATCGACTTATGGTAAAAGGCCTTTGAAATTTTAAATAAACATTTCTATTACTAGTTTGGACAACATCCTCTATGTATTGTCTAATTATAGGTCTGGTAGGAACGACGTTAGTAATCTGCCATTTCTTTGGCAAAGTTATTTCTTCCCAAGGGATCATTCTGGGAATAGCCACTTGACTACTAAAAAGATTAGTGTCTATAAGGATAGTATGTCCTTGTAGGTTTGTTTTCGGATATAAGTGTTTAAAGTAGTTAAAACTTTAAGATGAATACGGAATAATATGGCAAAACGAGAAGATTCGGGTAGATACTCATAGCAATGAGATATAATTCTCATTTCTAAAACTTTAGACAAATTATTATCAGTTAAGGCAACATTTATTCGGATAAATATTGAAATATACTGGTCTATAAGCAAGGTTGGTTTCAATAGCACCCATAAGGGAGGTTTTCCAGTTAAGACACCTACCATCTATAAGTGTACATTGAATACTTGTGAGACCCTAGATTTTATGAATAAAGATTTAATTTTCTCGAAATATTTTTTTTAATATTATGGTGTGGATTTGAGATAATGTTATAGTTGTGGGTAGTATTTATAAATTTTGAAAAGTATGGAAGTTGTTGTATAATATTCGATTGGTTGGGAAATATTCTTTTTGTTGGGGAAAATCCGTACGACGGTACAATCATTGGTGAACCCCACAACGGAATTATTGTCGGATTGAGAAAATGACAAAAATATTTTTATGAGAATAACGGCAGAAGTTTTACCGTTAAAACTATTGAACTACTTGGTAGTAAAAGTACAGTAAAACGTGTGGTTGGATAGTAGCACACGATATTGATTATTGATATTTACGTGATACGTCACTCAGTTTTGTTTTATTGGTATTATTAATGTAATAAAATAAAAAAACTTTTTATATAAAACAGAATACTTTTATAAAGTTATTCTATGAATAAAATATATTATATTCTATTATGCATAGTGTTGCATAGTGTATGCCTAGTTTTTTGCATAATAAAATCTTTTTATATAAAACAGATTACTTTTATAAAGTTATTCTATAATTATAATATATTATATTTTATTATGCATAGTGTTTGCATAGTGCCTGTATAGTATTTGCATAGTAAAATCTTTTATAAAGTTATTCATTTTAATAGAATATAAATAGAATATATTATATTTTATTTCAAAGATTTTGCTTTAAATATGGACTGTCAGATTAAAGTAAATCAATCTGGACCGTTCATGAGTTAGTTACTATGCAGTCCATTTTTCTATAAATAGAAGCTCATTCATTCATTATTTCTTACGAATTCACTGAAACTCTAGAGAGATAAACTATAGAGAGAAAGAAGAAAAATATTTTGCTACTTCAATACTCATATATCTAGTACTCTTCTTCTTAAGGTAAGGAATATTATTTGTTGTACTCGTAAGAGGTATTCTTTCTTTCTTATTCATGAAGAGAACTTCTGTTATTCCATTCTTTATTATTCTGTTGGAATAACCTGTATACGCGGGATACCCTATACTTGGTGAAATTCTTCTATTATTCCATTCTTTATTATTATGTTGGAATAACATGTCTATGCGAAGTACTACATACATGGTGAAATTCTTCTATTATTTCATTCTTTATTATTATGTTGGAATAACCTGTTTATGCGAAGTACAACATACATGGTGAAATTCTTCTATTATTCCATTCTTTATTATTATGTTGGAATAACCTGTTTATGCGAAGTATCGCTTACATAGTGAAATTCTTCTATTATTCCATTCTTTATTATTCTGTCGGAATATCCTGTCGGTGCGAATTTCGTTTGACCTGGTTCCATTATTTATTATTCCGTTCTTTATTATTCTGTCGGAATATCATGTCTGTGCGTTTACGCCGGACCTGGTTCTAATATTTATTATTCTATCGGAATATCGTGTCTGTGCATTTTATGCCTGACCTAGTTCCATTATTTATTATTCCGTTCTTTATTATTCTATCAGAATATCATGTCTGTGCGTTTATGCCGGACCTGGTTCCATTATTTATTATTTTGTCGTAATATCTTGTCTGTGCGTTTGCGCCGGACCTAGGTCCATTATTTATTATTCTGTTGGAAATAACCTGTCTGTGCAGTCTATCGCACGCATGGTGAATCCTTATGTTATTCCATTCTTTATTATTCTGTTGGAATAACCTGTCTATGTGGATTATCACATGCATGGTGAATGATTCTTCGTATTCCATTCCATATTAAATTGTGGAAATGATTTGTCTACGTGGATTACCGCATGGCGGGCGAAAATCCATTTGCAGTTTCATATATTCTATTATACTGAGTTGGTTAAAGTTTTGACTTCTATACTCCATGAAATTAGTGGAATATCCTTGATATTTGCACTTCATCCAGTATCTTTTGATGGAAATATTCTTCTGAGCATTCTTGAATTTTACTCTACAAAGAAGTATCATGTTGACAATTTGGACGTTATTAGTTCATGGATAACTTAATTCTTGAACTTGTTTTATTGAATTCTTATATCATTGTCATCATCCTCATGCTTATATTATGTTGAAAGTCATCTGTGGCCTGTACTGCATAGATGGACTTGGTATGATTATGACCAGGGATTATTCGGTATAATCATAACCGTAATATTACAAATGATGTGGAAAAAGTCCTCATTGGCCAGCAGTGCATTGTTGGACAGTTTTTGGTATGATTATGGCTATGGATTCTCTTTGGCCATAGTGCAAATATGAATTGTTTTATGGCATGATCAGGACCGTTGATGAAAACAT
Organism: Panax japonicus; assembly: GCA_020205505.1. Lineage (NCBI taxonomy): Eukaryota > Viridiplantae > Streptophyta > Magnoliopsida > Apiales > Araliaceae > Panax > Panax japonicus. Next base: position 66,261,084 of record CM035091.1, read on the forward strand.
AATTATATTAAGCCGTAGTGCATGGATAATTCGTGGTGGTGATACTAAAGAATATCCTTGGCCGTAATGCAGGGGTGATTCGATGATGTGGATTATTTATTAAGCTGAGTCCCAAAGATAAAAGTGATGAAAAACCTTTTAAATCATAGAAGATAGTAGATTTTATTCCCTACTTGACCCTTCTAATGGATTGTTTGTTCCGCTGCAGTTAAACTTGATAGTTATTATATTTTATCAGTTTAACACTGTTGAAGGCTAACGATAAATTATTCTGCATTATCTTAGTTATAATATTTCTTATTGGGCTAGTTGAGATCATCTTTTCTTTCACTATTCTCTTCAGGAAATGAGAACGTAGCTGGGACTAGTTGGGGAACAGAGTGATGATCCTAGATGTTTGCATTAGTAGTCCTCACTATCCTGTTATATAGTGTGACAATAAATGTATTGAGGATTCCTTTTGAGTTTTTATACTGTCTAGTAGACAATGTTTGCATGAAAATTCACAGCTCATGTTTTGTCGTATTGTACACGACAGTTGTATTATTAAGTTGTATTTGAATTCTGTACCATGTATCTGACGACTCAAGATGGGTGATGTATACCTATTTTGGGGGCGTCACAATACTGGTATTTTGGCCAAGTAAAGTCAAAGGCTTGAAAGCTACCTAGACAAGTCCTATATGAACATATTTATTTTTTACAAAAAAGGATACAAATCTTCAACATGCAATAAATATAAAATTTCATCATTATTCTGTAAAGGAACAACATGTTCAAAGGTCTTAATTATTCTTTTACTGATAAAATCAAAGGTTCCAATTTTATAAATTGTTTCTGGTTTTATTTTAGGAATAGTCCATTTATCAAGGGCTTCCTTAACATCCTGGTAGGCAATAAGTTCAGTTGCTTCCAAAGTAGAAGCTGAGGCATTGGCTACAGTTGTAACGGATGAGGTTGAAAAATCAGTCATTTTTTCAAGTGATCATATATGCATAATTTATAAGAAATATATTTATCAATATGACAATAAATTAAACATGGCTTTGATACCAAAGGAGGGAGGATCGGGGTTATTACTTTTCTTAAGCACGTGTGTCAATGATTTATAGAAGATAAAAGCTAGAACGCCAAAACACGACAGAAGGCAAAGTCCTAAACGCGACTTGGGTGACGCTCCACTTAATCAAGTATTAACCTCATTCAATCTCATTTAATAAAATGGCATGAATCTTTTAAAGGCATATAAAAAAATATATAAACAAATAAATTAATACATATATAATCTCATAAAGTTACTGTTGATTTGGGGGTCTACCAAAAACTATAAGCCTGTGGTTTCTTCCTGTATAGCTTGTTTAGTTAAAACAATAAATCGTTCTGATTTAATAAACTGTTCTAAGAAATAAGAACGATTATGGTTATCTGTTGCAGTTTGATATTCTATCTTATAATGATTACTGTCATCAGTATGATAATCTAAAAGCTCAAGTAAGGAAACATAATAAATAACAGCAGCAATAATTATAACTTACAGAAGGGCTCCGCAGATCTTCAAACTTCAAACTCCAAACTTATATATATATCAAATATTTCACAAGAGAGAGAGAGAGGATACAAAGAAAATCTAAAGAAAAATTCTGCCTTAACAATGGGTGAGGTATCCCAATTTAAACAAGGGAGAAGATAAGAAAGGATCAGGCGTGTCCTTTCTAGTGGAGTCGATAAGAAATCCTTATCATTTCTTCTTTAACTCTCAGCCGTAGGAAGTGGAAGGCGTGAGACCGGTTGTTGGTTGAGTGGAGCATTATTGCTGACAGCTGGCGTTGTTTTCTAATAATTGAAGGAACGAGTGGCTTTTCATTTTTGATGGTGGAAATAATGTGATTGTCCTCTTCTGATTATTGGTCATCTTTTCTGTAGTGGAAAATAGGTTTATGCTTTTCATTTCCCTTTTTTATCTTGTTTCATCTTTTCAGAAATCATGGAGGTAAGAGAATCCCAGAAATCTCCCATAGTGGGTTCTGGTTATTGGCTTTCACCTGCTAAGATGCTGAATTGGTTGTCATCTTCATCGCTAGCTGTTTTCATAGAAACATCATCCTGGACTAGGGATTGTAAGAACTGGGTTTTGATGTAATCCATAGTCTTGACTATTAGTTCAGTTTCAGCTAGATTTTGAAACTTCTGTTTTAAATCAGCTTGGATTCTGACAAAAGGATTGACTGGTGTTGGTGCTGGAAGACTTTAAGGGATAACATCAAGACAAGCCTGAGTATGATTCTTTATGGTTTTGGGAAGTTCTGGTAGAGTGGGATTAAGTCCTTTATCCCACCATTTGGTAAAAAACACCCTTTTAAGACGGGGAATTTTATTCTGATAGTCGCACTGGAAATCCCATTTCCAGATCCAAGGGATACCAAAACGGATAATGAAATGGGCAATAATTTTAGCATTGATAAATCTTTATTTACTGGTATATGGGCATAAGCAACTTGTCATTCTTTGAATGTTGTTTGAATAGATGCTGGTAAAGTTTCAATAGTAATACCAAATTTATCCCACCAAACGAAAAACCAATTGGGCATTTCGTTTTTAAGAACATCGGAACAGATACGGATGAACCAACTATGATTATAAATAGGATTCTGATAATAAAATACCTGGGTAAAGGAATCAATATAATCCTAATAGCTGTATCTGGTTTTTGTTGCGTGACTAGATTCAACAGTATGGGTAGTATGAGGATTTATACCACAATTAGCAAGAGGCATGATGCTCTTGATAGTTGTTTTACTGTATTGATTAAGTGGAACATCACCCAAGTCGTGTTTAGGACTTTGCCTTCTGCCGTGTTTTGGCGTTCTGGCTTTTATCGTCTATAAATCTTTGACAAAAGTTCTTAAGAAAAGTAATAACCTCGATCCTCCCTTCTTTGGTATAAAATCCATGTTTAATTTATTGTCATATTGATGAATATATTTCTTATAAATTATGCATATATGATCACTTGAAAAAATGACTTAATTTTCAACCACATCTGTTACAACTGTAGCCAATCCCTCAGCTTCTACTTTGGAAGCAACTGAACTTATTGCCTACAAGGATGTTAAGGAAGCCCTTGATAAATGGACTATTCCTAAAATCAAACCAGAAACAATTTATAAAATTGGAACATTTGATTTTATCAGTAATTGAATAATTAAGACCTTTGAACATGTTGTTCCTTTACAGAATAATGATGAAATTTTATATTTATTGCATGTTGAAGATTTATATCCTTTTTTGCAAAAATATAAATATGTTCATATAGGACTTGTCCAAGTAGCTTTCAAGCCTTTGACTTAACTTGGCCAAAATACCAGTATTCAATGTACACTTAGAGATGGTAGGTGTCTTAACTGGAAAGCCTCCCTTATGGGTTCTATTGAAACCAACCTTGTTCATGGACTAGTATATTTCAATATTTATTCGAATAAGTGTTGCCTTAACTGATAATAATTTGTCTAAAGTTTTAGAAATGAGAATTATATCTCATTGCTAGGAATATCTACCCGAATCTCCTTCTTTTGCCATATTATTCCGTATTCATCTTAAAGTTTTAACAAGTTTAAACCCTTATATCCGAAAACAAAGCCAACAAGGACATACTATCCTTATAGACACTAATCTTTTTAGTAGTCAAGTGACTATTCCCAGAATGATCCCCTGGGAAGAAATAACTTTGCCAAAGCAATGGCATATTACTAACACCGTTCCTACCAGGCCTATAATTAGACAATCCATAGAGGATGTTGTCCAAACCAGTAATGGAAATGTTTACCAGAAGTCGATCTATGAATAATGTTTCTTATAATATTGGCTTTCTTGAATCTTCAAGACAATCTGTGTCTGATCCCTTAGAATCTGTTTATCAAGAGTCTAAGCATCCCAGTAATGAGTCTGTTAAAAATGAAGACTTGTTTTGAGGAATTCATATTTTTGAAAATTAAATACGTCATGGTATTTATGAACCAATTACCCCTCAGAACAGAAGACCTTATAGTCCAACTGCTAGCGATATAAATTTTGAATGTTAATGGATTTTTCTCCCAATAGTAAAATTCGTCAATGTTTAAACTAGGAGTTCATGCAGAATAAGTACCAGAATTTAAGAAATTGGTATTTTAAAAATCATGATAATGAAAAGTTAGCAGATATAAAAGCTAATTATGTTTATCTGAATCATAATCAGTGTATTTTTACATTTGTTAAATGGTATTATGATTTTGTTTTAAAGTAAGAATTTTACACTGAAAGTCAATTGAATGTTTTTACTGGAATCCAAAATGACTGGATTACCACAAGTGGTAATATTATCCAATCCATTCATCCACCTCCTAAGTCTTTGGAACTTAGTTCAGGAAATGAAAATTTAAAACCCTTAGTTATCAATCCGTATGTTGATATTTCTAAAACACCCCATCAACATGAAGAGGTAAAAATAAAGGACATTTTACCCTTGTCTAAACAAAATAATTATACTAATCTATTCCTTCAAACTGTAGGAAAATAGCTAACCAAAATTGAAGAACAAATAAATCATATTAATGATAACTGTCAAGTTGTCCCCCATCAACTTGATCTTCAACCTGTAACCATTAAACCACCTTTAGAAGTTAGTAATTTCAAAATGAAATCTTCTAAAATAGATAATAAATTTATTTATAATCTTTTAAACAAAATGAAAGATTTGTACCTCATAACTGTATCTACGTCTCTGATTAATATGATGTCTTGACAACCCTCTTCACACACCAGTAATAATAATACTGAAGATGAAGAAGATAATTTTGAAACTATTTCTCCTATTCATATTTTGGAAATCCAAAATAATTTCGAAGAAATACAAAATATTAATAAAACTACTTACGGTAAAAAACCAATAAATCGAATGGCTTTATCTTGACCTAGTAGGTATTATTACCCTAGATCTACTCCTCAAGATATTCTGTATGAAGAAGACTTTCTTCATTCTCAAAAGTCTTACCATGCTAAAACCCTTTATGAATGGAATATCGATGGAAAAATAGAATATCAAATTTATGAAACCATCCATCATATTTTGATGTATGCAACTGTCTTCAAACAGAATGACAAAACAGACCATCAGATCTGTCGTTTCTTAGTAAATGGATTTACCGGCATTCTTAAAGGATGGTGGGATAATGCACTTACTGATATACAAAGAACCGAAGTTTTACAATCCCATAAGAATGAAACTGACCCTATTACTAAAACTGAAACAAAAAGAGAAGATGCTTGTTACACCTTAGTTCACTTTATCATTCATCATTTATCGGGCCAAGGCAAATGAATGCTGATAGAAAGAGAGAACTTTTACAAAATCTTCGTTGCCCCTCCTTAACTCATTTTAGATGGTATAAGGATGTATTTCTTATGAAAGTAATGCAGAGGACAGATGCCAACAATGAACATTCAAAAGCCAAATTTATTGATGGCCTTTCTACCTTCTTTGCTGAAAAAATCCGTAAAAAACCCGTATGAGTATCCCTTACAACCAATATTCCTATGGCCATCTTATATCAGTAAGCATTGAAGAAGGTTTATCTTTGTGCAATGATATGAAACTTCAGCAATTAATGAAAAAATTGAATCTCACTAAAAGACATGAGATAGGAGAATTCTGTGACCAATTCTCTTATGATACAAAATTACAGTATCCCCAAAAGGCTAATAAATAGCAAAGTTCTAAGCCTTCTAGATCCTACCGAAAATGTTCTTCTAAGAAATCTTCCAAAAACAAAACCCCTGGAAAATCGACTACTAGAAGAAAGAACAGTAGTAAAAAAGATAAATCTAACATTCAATTGTCGACGTCGGGATTTTTAAATGATATTATTTACTCTAATATCATTATGCCGAAGTATTGATCTGAACTTTTAATCAAATTTGGAACTTTTTGTGTCAAAGTTACTATTCACGTATACGACACTATTCACGTATACGACACTATTCACGAATACGACACTATTCATCGAAAAATGAAAATTTTCCTTTTCGTCTAAAATATCTATTGTGGATACTAGCTTTGATTGTATCCATGTTTTGATCACTCTTGAATTTTACACCACTATGATTATTTTTGAGGTATTTCGGACATGGTTAAAACAAAGTACAAATCCTTAATCCTTAATCCTTGCCATTTTGTTTCACTGGATTCGTTTCTTTAAAAATATTTTTCACCATCCTCAGTCTTAAATGATGATATTATTGAATATCTTTGGCCTGTAGTGCAAAGATGAATGATTTCTGATGAATATCTTTCGCCCGTAGTGCAGAGATGAACAGGTGTTTAGATGAACATGACCAACTGATGAATATCTTTGGCCTGTAGTGCAAAGATGAATATTTGATTCCAGATATATATTGATTGATGTTACAGGGATAAAAAATAGATGATGAACTTTAAAATTCATACATAGAAGATAGTAGTTTGCATTCTCTACTTAACTCTTCTAATGAATTATTATTTCCGCTGCAAATATTGTTGTCTATTGTATTCTATTAGATTTTTTCCCTGTTGAAGACTAATGATAATTTGTTGTATATTATCTTAGTCATAATATTCTTTACTGGGATAGTTGAGCTCACCCTTTTCCTTTTTGTTGCATTTTTCTTCTTAGGAGGCGAGAATATAGCGAGTACGAGTCGGGGTATGGAATGAAGGTTCTAGAGAGAGTTGTTTAGTAGTCATCACCATTTTTGTAAAATAATGTAGCAATAAATGTTATGAGGATTTATTTGAGTATAGATATTGTCTAGAAGATAATGTTTGTATTCAAACTCACAGTTTACTGTTGTAATAATAAAGTTGTAGTTATTTCTGTACCATGTATTGACAACTCAGAATGGGTGATGTATACCTATTTTGGGGGTGTCACACTCCCATTTTATTAAGTGTTCGGCTTGATTGATTTTATTTGACTGATGTAAAGCATCCGTATGAAAATAATGTACAAAATAATGTCGACTTCCTCATGTGTATGGAAACCATCTGAGGAAATTCAGACACCGCAGAATAATTTACAGGCTGCTTACAGCCGAAAATGTACATCACGGGAACCGAATCTAGATTCAATGGGTTGAATCTGTAATCATTTTATTCCTAGGCGCACAGAATACCGCAATTTGTATGAAAGTAGTAAGCAGGTATATATATATAAAAGTTTTAAATATATATATATATATATATATATATAGACATGATCACCAACCACGAAGCACCTCCATGGGGGATCAGAAATGTAAATAAAGTTGTAAAAGCTATCAACCGCCACGGAAGAAACTCCAGGCGGGACAAAACATAAATAAAGCTGTAAATACGGTCGACCGCTACGAAAGAAACTCCAGGCGGGACGAAATACAAATAAAGCAGTAAAAGCGATCAATTGCCACGAAGGAAACTCCAGGGACGAATATATATATATATATATATATATAAAAGCAATAAACGCACTGAATGTAAAATCCAGGCTCATCGAACAGAGTTCGACAACAGTTTATATATATAAGTATATATATACATATATATATATATATATATATATATATATATATATATATATATATATATATATATATATATATATATATATATATATATATATGAAAGCGAATAAACGCACCAGATGTAAAATCCAAGCTCATCGAATAGAGTCCAACGTACAGTTAATATATATATAAGTATATATATATTAAAGCCAGTAAACGCTCCGGATGTAAAATCCAGGCTCATCGAACATAGTCCGACACAAAGTTATTATATATAAGTATATATATATATATATATATATATATATATATATATATATATATATATATATATATAAAGCAAATAAATGCTCCAGACTGAAGTCTAGGCTCAATCGAGTCATACCTCGATAATGTTAGTCAGTATATATATATATATATATATATATATATATATATATATATATATATATATATATATATATATATATATATACAAACTTAAACAAAACCACGAACAAAAGTCCGGGCAAAAGTAAGAAACACGACTCTCAACGTGAAGAAGGGTGTGTGCAGAGATGAAGAGAAAAACTCTAAAGTGTGTGAGAAGGCTTACAGTTGACTACCAAAGAAGAGTTCTATATCTTTAGTCTGGGTAAACACTTTCTTTTGTAGGTACAAAAGAGGCTATATGTGAGCTCACAGGTGTTTAAAATGAGAAAGTACTCTGCATGGGGTGAGTGCGGAGCAAATTGGGCAGGGCTTCCTCGCCATTTTCCCTTGCAAAATGGGCAGCTCAAGCCCTCTATTTAAAGATGATTTAGCCACAGGTGTACCTGCGGCTGTGCCACAGGTGTACCAGAGGCAACCCGGGTGGGCCTGGGTTTCTCGGGTCAGGTCGTCTCGTAGTACGTATACACGAGCACTATAATGTCCACTCGATCTTTTAGAAGTGCAATACGGGCATTCGTTTGAGGTATACAGGACCTATTTTGGACCGCCGTTGTTGAGAGTTATACGATGGCATGGGATTAGAGTTTGTACGAAGTCATTGAAGATGGGACGATGCCCTCCGGTCTTCAAGCTTCAACTTTCATCCGTTACCCCACATAATAGTCACTCGGGATTGGTTAGTCTTGTGGGACATCGTTGCGTAGAGATGTTGAGACGACGTGGCGTGGCATCATGTTGGCAAGATTACAATGTTGCCCCTCACCGGTGTTATCGCCAGATTGGGCTGATAAAGCAGACCTTGCTCAGAGCTTCGCTGAGATTGGACTGCTGCATTTGTCGAAGGGCTTCATTGTCATCTTTGAGGTGTCCCTGTCTCCCCGAGGTTATCAGCCGGATTGGTATAGTGTATCTCGTTGTGAGCGTCGAGATTGAATCTGGTCATATTTGAAACAAGCATTTCTGGGGTTATCGCCAAAACTGCATTCCTTGGGGTTATCACCAAGGTTGGTGGTTATTCCAGTGGTTGGGAGTGAGACTGGATACCTTGGGGTTATCTCCGATATTAATCGATCTTCTCTGGTGTGTGTTCCGGTATTGGATCTGCATTGTCTTTCAGGGTTCCCTCTTAAAAGATGAATCTGTCCTCCTACAATGTTAGTTACAGGTGTACAGAAAATTTTGAGTGTCTACAGATGCCCCTCTTTATAATACTAATGCATAGCGATGCATGGGTAGGATAAAGAATCCTAGACACTTAAAATGCTAGAAGACAAACATGGTGCTATGGGTAGCAACATGATACAAATGTATGATGCATGTGTATGGGGTTGTAGCCCAACATGCTGGGGATTATTGCTGGCTCCCTATTGCTTCAACTGGAGGTTGGCAATGATGACCATATTTGATGTGTAGTCCGAATCTGTTAGGATGTTGATGTTGTAGTTATCACCAAATTCCTGGATCTTCAATTATGACTTGATCCTAAAGATCTACCTCTTATGTGTAAGAGATCTGTGGGGATAAATCTTGGTTTGTTTGAGGATGTGTATAACATATTCCATCATATATCCTCTTTGATAACATTGACCTTTCCTGGTTGGTATCGCCAGGTCATGTCAAGATTCTGTTGGATTTACTGCCAACAGCAAATGCTATTAGGGATGTCTGACCTTCGTTGATGTGTACTTCACTGACATGTGAATCAACGGCTGAAAAATCCTGTGGGATATACTGTCACAGCTGCTTGACCTTCGCTAACGTGTGAATCAATGGCTGATACTCTGTGGGTAGATTGTCAAGGTTTCTTGACCTCCGCTATCGTGTAGATCAACTAAACTATAACCCTAAATTGTTAAACCCTAATTACTAAACTATAACCCTAAATTAGTAATTAGAAACCCTAATTATAATTTGGTAACCCTAATTACCAAAAGGATAAACCCTAATTGCTAAATTAGCAAAGTTAATTATAATTAGAGATATTAAACCCTAATGTTAGTGTATAAGGTAATTAGAAAATTAATCATAATTATGAAACCTTAATTTCAAAATTTTAGAAACTAAAATTTATTTAATTTTTCTTTACTTTTTTTTTGCAAACCCTAATTACTAAATCCTACATTTTGTGCTAAACCTTAGGGTTAAACCCTAAGGGTTAAACCTTAAGGGTTTGACAAGTTCTAATTTTCCATTAAATGATTTATCAAATGACCATTTTACCCCCAAGTGTATTATTTTGGCTAAATTAGTAGGGTTTGACAATAGGATGGGTTGGTGACCAAATCCAACAACCCCATGTGCCATAACTCTCAGCAGATCAGCCACTCAGCCAGCCAATACATTGCACATAACAAATATATAAATAGATCAAGAGAGAGAGAAAGTTCCATTTTAGCTTATTTTTGCACAAACACTTATCCTAGAGATTCTCTCTCTAAGACACACGAAATTTGGTAGCATATCAGTCACATAGTCAAGCCCCACTAATACATATAACAACATCAGTAGCCAGAATCAAGAATTGGATCGCAAAGGTATAAAGCCTAGCCCAAAAATCTGTCCAATTTTTTGTTGTTAGATTTTATGTTTGATGTGTTAAATATGTTGTATACCGTGTCTAAGGATGACCTGGGTTGCTAGATGTTAGATCCATAACATCTAGATGCTAGGATTTGAAGATCTACAAATTCTGAAATTTTTTTTAAACAATTGTCTGACAACGAATGTCAGGTCGTCTAGATCTCTGTAAGTGTTTGATTTTTATGTTTTAAGTGTTTAAGCTTGTAGTGTGTCATGAGATCTGTCTTCTGAAATTCATAGGAGGTCCAGATCAGGCCTAGATTGATAGGTATTGTTGGTCAAAGGTCGTTGACCGACCATGATCGAACCATTTCTGGGCAACCCAGAAATTGGTTTTCAGTGTCTGACAAGTTATTGATGAGCCTTGATCTCGCTACTGGATGTTGTTTTGTTGTTTTTTCTTGTAATCCATTTGTACTTGGGTATATGGACTTCAAGAGTAAGCTTGTAGATCTCCTAAATATCTAATGGATCGAAGTCAGTGGAAGGTCAAACCAGGCCAGAAGATCACGAACTTAGTTTTCTGGGTAACCCAGAAAACTTAAGTGCGTGATTTCTGACAAGGTTTGACCAGCTTATATCTTTTGATTTTTTTGTTGTTTATTCGGTTTTATGTAATGGATCTCTATACTTACATGTTATCTACATACAACATGCATTGGTTCACACAAAACACACATGAATCAAATGTTATAGAAGACAAAAATGGACAGACAACCTGTTCTTCATTTTTGGGTAACCCAGAAATGAAGAACATGTCTGACATCTTGTTTGAGAGATCAGATCTCTTTGTTTATGCATGTTATGATCCTGATTATTGTTGTATATTGTAGTCTTGCATTTATACTGCACAGTCTGATCAACCACATGACCAGAAACACACCACACACGATTTTAATATTGGTCAAAGTAGTAACCGTGATAGCTGCATATGAATTCTGGGTTTGCACGAAGAACACGAAGAACACCTATAGCGACGTTTCTGTCGCTATAGGCAGTCTTTAACGACACTTTTAATAAAATTAAATATTTAAAATTCCGAAAGTCATTTAAAAATAGTAATTAATTTCCGAAAATTACAAAAATTATTTTCAAAATTATTTTTAAATTATAAAAATTAAATATTAATAATTTGAAATATTTTTCATAAATATTAGCATTTATTTAAATATTATTGATAATTAATTAATTTATTAAATGTATTAAATAAATTAATTAAAAATGATTTTATTATATTAAAAATTAATTAAATGATAATAAGTTATTTAAAAATATTTGAAGTTATAACATAACTTTTAATATTTTAAAGTAAATTTCATTAAATTATTTAATATTAATAAATATTAAGTTATTTACTAAATGAATTAAATAAATTAATTTAAAATGATTTTATTATATTAAAAATCATTTTAAATAATAATAAGGTATTTAAAAATATTTGAAGTTATAAAATATAACTTTTAATATTTAAAGGTAAATTTTATTAATTAATTATTATTAATGATATTAAAGTTATTTAATAATTATATTAAATAATTTTGTTTAAAATAATTTTTAATATTATAATAATTATTTTAAATGAAAATAAAGTGTTTAAAGATATTTTAAGTTATAAAACATAACTTTTAATATTTAAAGGATAATTTCATTAATAATTTAATATTAATATTTATTAATTTATTATTAATGATATTAAATTTATTTAATAATTATATTAAATAAATAGTTTAAAAGTGGTTTTATTAATCATTTAAAAAGGGATATAAATGAATTAAAAATATTTTAAGTTATAATTAATGACTTTTAATATTTAGATAATGATACATTAATATTTATATATTAATGATAATTATTTAATAATGATTTTAAATATTTTAAAAATTATTTAAGGGTAATATAAATATTTTAAAAATATTTTAAGTTATTGTACATAACTTTAATATTTTGGCAATGATTTCATTAATAGTTTAATATTGATTAAATGTTAATGATAATAGAATAGTTTGATATTTAAATCATTTGATAATGATTCTGATATTTCAAAAATTATGATAAATGGTAATAATTATTTAATAATTATTATAAGGCTATGAAAAATAGTGTGACTGATGTTTAAGTTAACTATTTGGATATTGAACTTCGGGATAGAGTCTTAGACTCAATATGTACCCGATAAAGCTGTCGGTAGACTGACATGTTTCAGAAATTGATCTGGACTTAGATAATTTAGTTAGTTAACTATTTATTTGTGATTCAATGGTTGTTAAGGTTATGTGACTATGTGATTAGGAATGTGCTAACTGCAATAGGCAGTGTTATGTGTTACGTTATGTTATACTAATCAGTAAAATGATCTGATTAATGATAGGTGATCTCATAAAAGATAAAACTAAGTTGAGATTAGTAAGCAGCGCATCAGGCAAGTATCCTACCTTTGCATTTTCTTTATGCAATGGACAAGTGTAAGAATGTTTCAGAATTATACTACTACTGAAAAGATTGTTAAACCTATATTATATACACCCTTTGATTATCAACATGTTAGTATATGATAATTCAGATATATATTCTGTTCGTTAATTTCTATAAATGAATTATACAAGTGTCCCCACTTGGATAATCATTGTATTTAATCACATGTTTATACACCTTTGATATACATATATGTTGAATTATATATTATTGTTGAACAAGATAAGACCTTTGTTATGAAAACCCGACAGATATGAACATCCTGATAATGGGAAAATTTTTATGCGCCCAAGGCGGACAGAGTGAACGATAACATCGTTCTTGCAATGTAGTATTGATCAATACAGGGTACAACGGGGCTGATCACCCTCCGTACCCGTAAGTCATGACGGTTTACAGATGAATTTCTGTTTAAACCCTTTCAAAAATGAAAATAATGTTCATAGTATGTCATAGAAACCCCATGTATAGTCAATACGTAGTTTCAAAAATTTGAGAGAGGGTTGTTATGTTATTATTATTAGTAAAGATTACTTCACAACTACTTAATTTAAATGTTTTCAGCTAAGTGTGAAGGACCAGAAAGTTCAGGCCGAAGCAAAGGAAAAGGAAAGCTAACAAATTAAGAATTATGGAAGTATTTGTAATAGTTTTATAAGACTATGAAGACTATGATATGTATTTATCTAATATCATGTAATGAATAACTAAAGGTTACGTACTTGGGAGGTAGACTCTGATGTATATGTAAATTAATTTTAAGTTCTATATTATTGTTATTATTATTAGTAATATTCCGCTCATAGAAATGGTATCGTGAAGTATCGAGTTCGGGTTTCAAGTATTCGGGTTCAGGGACTTTATATAGGCACGGGCACGATGTTGGATATCCACTCAGGATATGTAGACACCATGATGATACCAGGTTGAAATTGTTTCACAATTTCTTTTTTCACCTTTAAACTCCACTCAGGTTTCAATCGCCTGAGCTTTTGCTTGACTGGCTTAAATCCCTTTTTAATGGGAAGGCGATGAAGGACAATGTCAGTGGACAAACCCACCATGTCTTCATAAGACCATGAAAACACTTCTTGGAATTGGGTTAATAGCATAACCATGTCATTCCGTTGGTTTGGGGTAAGGTCTGAACCAGTCTAGTTTAACTTAGGGCTTTCTAAGGTTCCGAGATTGAAAGAAGTGGTTTGATCAAGGTTGGGTTTAGGTTTGTCTTTGACCCATTCTTGAATTTCTAGAGGCACCTCAATGTCATCCTGTATTTCCATCAAGGCTGAATTCATCTCTACATCAATGGTACAATCCTTGTGGAGAGGAGGCACCGTATCAGCAAGTACAGGCACATCTAAATTCAGAGTCCTGAAACAAAATATGCTTTAACTTATTATATATGAAATGTGTTTATCATACATAGTGTTAGCATATACTGGCAAAATAAACTGTTAATACTGTACAAAAAAGTAAGCAGTTATTATATCTACAGTGCAGAAAGAGTTCTGCCCATTTTACCCTTGACGACCAAACAAGGAGTGATTGGCAAGGGCAAAGTCTGGGTGGACTGCAGTGCTGGAGGGATTGTCATAATCCTCCATGTCCCAAATGATGGCCATTACGTCTGGGCAATAATCGTTTGGGGTGTATCTGTTCCTCTTCTTCCACTGTGAGATTTGGAACAAAGACTTCTTTCTCCTTCATCGGTATCGGCTTGGGAAATAACATAGCCTTACATTGGCTGACACCTTTCAAGGAGGTTGTGCGGACTCAGAGCTTGAAGGCAAAGATAAACGCTGCATAGTTGAAGCTGAAGGAATCCGTTGATGCGTATGAGGATTCCTGTGACTAGAACTAATAGAATAGTCTAGCCCAGCTGTTCTAGTTTACTTGGTTAATTGAATTGGGTACTTGATACCCTCGCAATCTTTACCCAACCCTTGTCCCGGCTTATGACCCAACGACATCATTTCTTGAGTAGCCGACATTACCTCGACAGAAATCTTGGGTTCGGGCAATAGCATTCCAATTACATGGTATTGAATATTACTTATTTCCAAAGCATGAAAACTGATTGGTTCAATGTCATCATTTGCATTAATGAATGGCATGTCTCTGTGTTGAGGACACTCTGGTTCAAGCGTTGACCGTGACCAGGCTATTGTTGATAATGTTTTTCAACTGTTGATGAAGGGTGGAGGGGACTGCCCCAGCCATTTGAATCCATGGTCACCCCAAGAGAAGGTTGTATCTAGAATCTATCTTGAGCACACGGAAAGATACGCAGAATGTATGAGGACCAATTTTGATTGGCAGCTCAATTACTCCTACTGAATTTTGACGGGCTCCATCAAAAGTTTTTATGATAGTATGGCTACTCTGAATTCGGTTGAGATTGATATTCATCTTCACCAAGGTAGCATATGGAAAGATATTTAGAAAGGAACCTCTATCTATCAAGACTCCAGCTAGCATGTATCCAGAGTACAAGACCGTAATGTGCAATGGTTTGCAATGACCGGTCCCCTCGGGCTGTATGTTATCATCAGTGAAGGATATCACAATGTTGTTTAACATGTGATCAACCAGATGTTGAAATTTTTCTATATCAACTGATGTTGGTAGATAGGCTTCTTCTAAAACATTCAACAAGATCTTCCGGTGATTCTCGGAAGTTAAGACCAAGTCCAAATTTGATATTTGTTATGGAGCTTCTTTTAATCTTAAAACCACTTTGGCTTCGTGATGACCCATAGTGCGGAGGAATTTTTCAATTTTCTCCATGGGTATTTTCCCTTTTGATTTGATGGCAGTTGTATATGAGGTGGATCCTTCACCTTCTCAATAATTCCATGGAATATTGCACCAGCTAACAATAGGATATTGTGCTCTGCACGGCAAGTTAATTGGCTCGGGAGCTGGCCACTTGCAAAGGATCGTTGCTTCTTCTGAGTTGAGTTATTGGAATTGTGAATGATTTGTTAACCCTATCATGTTTCAGTGGCTATGACTGCTACTACACTCTTCCACTTAGTAGGCCCTGAATTCTTACTTGCACGTAACACTGTATTGTCGTCTGCTAAGTGCAGGACACCACTGTCAATTAGATTTTGGATAAGGTGGCGGAGTGCCCAGCATTCTTCTGTGCTGTGACCGCGAGACTAGGAGTGATATTGACATACTCCATCAGAGTTGTACCGTCCTGAACGGGGGTTGATTGGAGGTGGAAGGGAACTGATCCTTCCTTCAATGATTAACATATGAAAAATTTCCTCCATAGGTTGGCCCAAATAGGTGAACTCCTTTTTGTTGGCAAAATCCTGACGTGCCTTGGCATTTACCCTCTTTGTCACTTTATCTTCCAATATTTCATTTCCTTAAAGTGACGAGGGAATATTCATGATAAGAGGTAGAAGACTGGCATGCTCCTAGCTGATTAACTGACGTGTCACTTGATGCTGATAAGTTACCAGTTCAGCTAATTACTCAATTTTCTTGCATAGAGCTTTCATCTTTCATTCCATTGTGAACTGGAACTTGGCATAATCCCATTTTTCATCACCCTCTTTGAGGTTTTGGGAGGATTCACAGCTGAAATTGGAATTCTGTGTGCTACTCCAATTTATCATGTTGACATCTTCTTCTTTGTGTGGAGGAAGTGGGTTATCTTGAATATGAGGCTGATCTGGTTTGGTGACCACGATCTCCCTATTGTCTATTAGGTCCTGGATGTTGTGTTTTAAGGCCCAACAATCCTGAGTATCATGTCCAGGTGACCCGGCATGATAAGCTCATTTTCGAGCCGTATTGAAACCCCGTCCATTAGGGCTGGCTGGTGGAAGAAGATGTGTAATTTTCTTCTGAGTTGTCAGAAGATTGAGAATGTTATCGAGGGTATCCCCCAAGGGTGTAAACACTCGAGGGCGTTTGATTTCTCCACCTTTTGGTATTGGAGAGTTCGCAGATTGTGCTTGAAAGGGAGTGTAGTTTCTCTTTTTAATAAGTATGTTTTGATTGCCTTTTTGACCTTGTAATATCAAGGAAGCATCTTCCTCTTTCTTTTTATGGACCCTCCGGGGGTTGGTCCAATAAATTTTGGACTGGATATAATCAGCAACAGCTTTGAGTGCAGCTAGGTCTTGAATTTTTTCGAACTTCAATCTCATCTCAGCCATCTCCCCATGTTTGACCATTACAGAAAATCGTTTGCCGATGCCGGCTAAAACTCTTTCTTAGAAAGGTGCTTCTTGTATGTCTATGAAAGTCATGACCATCTCTGATTCTGTCATGGAAGGACTAACTTGGGCAGCCAGGCGTCTCCACCTCTGAGCATACTCTTTGAAAGACTCGTTAGACTGTTTCTTGATCTTGGTAATTTGATACCGATCAGGAGCCATTTGAGACTGAAAGTTGTATTGAGTGAGGAAAGCATGTGCTAGCTCTTCCCAGCTATGGATCTTTGAATTGTCTAATCTTGTGTACCACGAACGCGCTTCTCCAGTTAGACTTTTCTGAAATAATTGCATTCTGAGCTTTTAGTCCTCTGCATAAGATCCAAGTTCTCCAATAAACACCTTTAAATGTATGTAAGGATCTCCTAACCCGTCATATTTTTCAAAGTCAGGAGTTTTAAACTTTTCTGGATAATGAGCACCAGGGAAAATACATAGATCAGCAAATGAAACACTCGAATGTGTTCCAATTCCTTTGATAGCACGAAGAGTCTCTTCCATTTGGAGGAATTTCTTTTTGATGTCACTAGTGTCTGGATCTCCAGTGTGATGGGCAGCATCATGAGTTTTTTTGGTCGTATCCAACTGCAGTTCAGGTATTATAATGACCGGGCTTCCTCCTTGTGTGGAGGATTCAACATGTACGTGTATTTTGGGACCCTGATTAGACTTGTGTAATTATTTGAGTAGAACAGCAAAATCTGTAATTTGTGTGCTTAATCCGTCGAATTCTTTGCGAGAAACTGGATTACGTTCAGTTTAGTCGAATGACGACATGATTGACTATAGGCATGTTTCCTTTTTGGACTTTGACCAGGTAGTAGGTCTTATTAGTTCCCTGCGAAAGACTTGCATAGTTTAGTCTTTACGGAATGTAAATTAACATGCTATGTGATGTGTCCATTTTAGGAATTATATCCTGCAAAATGGATTGTCAGCTGATTGTAGCATGTTAATATGTATGTGTACACATTTCTTCATATTTATCATTACATGGAGATATATATGGAATGTAATTACAAGTAATTTTGTTTACAAGTAATTTGAAATGAGAGCATGAAGAGACTTTCCTCCGTTTTGGGTTTATCAGAGGTTGACCTATCTAAGGTTACTCTCGCGGCTTTTTGGTATGAAGGTTCCCAAATCATCGCAATCTACTTGACGGGAAGTTAATCCTGTCTTTCAACTGTAGCGAATTTGGGTGGTGCCTTTCCTGAGCCTCGGAGAATTAGTCTTCTCACGAGTCCAGTAATCAAACACCGGCGGGATAGCCTCCTGGTGGAGGGACCACACAACATACATTCAAATACATCGCGTCTCACCATATGAAAAATGATGACATGTACGAAGCACTAATATCACAAGCAGATATGGTGCGAAACACTAATATCACAAGCAGATATAGTGCGAAGCACTAAGTGCAATCAGGAAATGCATTCGTACAGATTCATTAAATGTAAATGCAACATCCACACACAAGTAGATAACAGTTTTGAAAAGATTGTAGTAGCAGCTTAAGTCCTCTTACTGGAGTTCCCAGCAGAGTCGCCACCTGTTGACGTCAGGATTTTTAATTGTCCCTTTCCGTTACTTATTCTTTGGTGTTCTCATTTTAGGTGAGATTTGTTTGAAAAAACAAGTGAAAAGTTCCAACATGTATTATGTGGACGATGGGACTGTTTAGAGTCGCCAGTTGGTTTTTTAAATAGTTGTACCAACACAACCGAGAAAAGGTTTGCACATTGACCCAGTGATGTGACACTGCTAAACGGGTCGGTGAAATCGAGATTCATTAGGGTCCGGGGACTTGATTATGAGAGGGGAAGGTGTTAGGCACCCCCCGACATCCGTGTTACCACGGTGACAGCCTCTTTTCAAAAACTATTATATGATTGTGTGTGTGTGGGTCAATGTGCTGTTATTTGAAAGTGGTGTGAGGCCTCGCTCGCACCTATATACACAGGGTTTGAATTTATGTAAAAATTCAATTTTAAGCAAGATATGGCAATGATGTTTTATAAAAGAGGTTTTTAAAACCCTGATGCTCAGTAGTAATTGAGAACTCATACACTCCCATTTTATTAAGTGTTCGTCTTGAATGATTTTATTTGACATATGCGAAGCATCCGTACGAAAAATAATGTACAAAATAATGTCGACTTCCTCGTGGGTATGGAAACCATCTGAGGAAATTCAGACACTGCAGAGTAATTTACAACCTACTTAAAGCTAAAAATGTCCATCATGGGAACCGAATCTAGATCCAACGAGCTGAATCTTTGATCACATGATTCTTAGGCGCACATAATACCGCAATTTGTATGAAAGCAGTAGGCAGGTATATATATATAAAAGCTGTAAATATATATATATATATATATATATATATATATATATATATATATATATATATATATATACAGACATAATCACCAACCACGAAGCACCTCCATGGGGGATCAGAAATGTAAATAAAGTTGTAAAAGCTATCAACCGCCACGGAGGAAACTCAAGGCGGGACGAAATGTAAATAAAGTTGTAAAAGCGATCAACTGCCACGAATGAAACTTTAAGCAGGACGAATATATATATATATATATATATATATATATATATGGAAGTGAATAAACGCAGCGGATGTAAAATCCAGGCTCATCGAACAGAGTTTGACACACAGTTAATATATATAAGTATATATATATATATATTAAAATAAGTAAACGCTCCGGATGTAAAATCCAAGCTCATCGAACAGAGTCCGACACAAAGTTAATATATATATATATAAGTATATATATATTAAAGCAGTAAACGCACCAGACCGAAGTCTAGGCTCATGGAACAAAGTTCGACACACAGTTTATATATATATATATATATATATATATATATATATATATATATATATATATATATATATACAAACTGAAACAAAACCACGGACAAAAGTTTGGGCAAAAGAAAGCAACACGACTCTCAGCGTGAAGAAGGGTGTGTGTAGAGATGAAGAGAATGACTCTAAAGTATGTGACAAGGCTTACAGTTGACTGCCAAAGAAGACTTTTATATCTTTAGAGTGGGTAAACACTGGCTTTTATAGGTACAAAAGAGGCTATATGTGAGCTCACATGTGTTTAAAATGAGAAAGAACACTGCATGGGTTGAGTGCGGAGCAAATTGGGCAGGGCTTCCTCGCCGTTGTCTCTTGCAAAATGGGCAGCCCAAGCCCTTTATTTATAGATGATTTAGCCACAGGTGTACCTGTAGCTGAGCCGCAAGTGTACCTGCGGCTGAGCCGCAGGTGTACCTAGAGGCAACCCGAGTGGGCACGGGTTTCTCGGGTCGAGTCGTCTCGTAGTACGTGCACTCAGGCACTATAATTTCTATTTGAACTTTCAGAAGTGCAATCCAGACATCCGTTTGAAGTATACGGGACCTATTTTGGACCGTCGTTGTCAAGAGTTTCACGATGGCATGGGATTAGAGTTTTTATGAAGTCATTGAAGATGGGACGATGCCCTCCGATCTTCAAGCTTCAACTTTCATCTGTTACCCCGCACAATAGTCACTCAAGATTGGTTAGTCTTGTGGGACATCATTGCGTAGAGATGTTGAGACGACGTGGTGTGGCATCGCCTAGGCAAGATGACGATGTTTCCCCTCACTGGTGTTATCGCCGGATTGGGCTGATAAAGCAGACGTTGCTCATAGCTTTGCTGAGATTAGACTGCTGCATTTGTCGAAGGTCCTCATTGTCATCTTTGAGGTGTGTCTGTCTCCCCGATGTTATCGCCAGGTTGGTACAATGAATCTCGTTGTGAGCGCCGAGATTCAAGCTGGTCGTATTTGAAACAAGCATTTCTGGAGTTATTGTCGAAACTGCATTCTTTGGGGTTATCACCAAGGCTGGTGGCTATTCCCGTGATTGGGACTGAGACTGGATACCTCGAGGTTATCTCCAAGATTAATCGGTTTTCTCCAGCGTGTGTTCCGGTATTGGATCTGCATTGTCTTTCAGGGTTCCCTCTTAAAAGACGAATCTGTCCTCCTATAATGTTAATGATAGGTGTACAGAAAATTTTGAGTGTCTACATCAATGTTATAAATGTGGTAAAACAGGACACTTTGCTAATAAATTCAAATCAAAATTAAAACAGAAACTTAATGAAATGTCTCTTGATGAATACATTCAACAGCAAATTCTTAATTGTTTGACTAGCAGTGATTCAGAACCTAGTTCAGAAGATGATTTAGCTGAAATCCATTATGAATCCAGCAATGATTCTATTAATGAACAATGTCAAACTTGTACTATTAACAACTGTAATACAACTACTGAAGCAGACTACTGGAAAGCTATCATTGAGATGAATGGTTTGAATTTTGGAGGTCCCAGTATTAATGTTTTAACTGACACCCAAAAATCACGTCTTGACTTAGTCGATCAAATTAAGGATCCGGAGATTAAATAAAATTTTTGGAAATCTGTTATAAAAATAATCAAAAACAAGAAGAAATTCTTCCTATTAATCAGTATAGCATGAGAGAAGTAATGAAACGTTTACAAAATGTTTCTACTACTGAAAAGCCTATTACTATCCAAGATCTTAAAATGAGATAAATACTTTAAAATCTGAAATAAAACAATTACAAAATACTAATGTTATTATTTTCCAAGATTTAAATAACATTAAACAACAGTTAAACAATAAACAGGATAATCATGTTGAATCCTCTAAAACTTAATCTTCTGATCAACCTGAGACTTCTGAACATTATTTAATGCTTATGAATCAAGTAGTATTTCAAAAATAGTATATCATAATTACTTTTGTCATTAAACCGGATTTTATTATTAAAGATTCCATTGCCCTAGTCGATAGTGGTGTCGACATGAACTGTATTCAGGATGGATTAATTCCTACTAAATACTTCCAAAAAACCACTCAATCTTTAAATAGTGCAAGTGGTAATACTATGAATATTAAGTATAAAATTCTAATACTATGAATATTAATTATAACATTCCTGAAGCCTTAATCTGCAATCAAGGTTTATGTTTACCTACTTCTTTTGTTCTCATCCGAAACATGAATCAAAGTATCATTTTAGGCACCCCTTTCTTGTGTCTTTTAATGCCCATCTCAAAAATTAATACTTTAGGTATTCATACTACTGTTAATAACAGACATATTGTGTTTGAATTTATAACAGAACCTTATACTAAAGAATTAAATTAAGTTAAGCACA
Organism: Panax japonicus; assembly: GCA_020205505.1. Classification (NCBI taxonomy): domain Eukaryota; kingdom Viridiplantae; phylum Streptophyta; class Magnoliopsida; order Apiales; family Araliaceae; genus Panax; species Panax japonicus. The sequence goes on from CM035091.1 coordinate 66,283,610, forward strand.
TGATTTATTCTAAAGAAAAGCAGATAAATTTTATCCAAAAAGAAATAAAATTCCTAACAACAGAACAGAGAATTTTACAACCTTCTTTACAGGAAAAATTAAAATTAATCCATAAAACTCTTCAAGTTGAAATTTGTAGCGATGTCCCGAATGATTTCTGGAATAGGAAGAAGAACATTATTTCTTTTCTCTATATCCCTAATTTCAATGAGAAAAATATTGCTACTAAATCTCGACCTAGTCAGATGAAGAAAGAGTATTTGCTCCTTTGCAAAGCTGAAATTGAGTCTCTTAAACAGAAAAAATTAATAAAGCCTAGTACTTCTCCTTGGAGCAGTACTGCAATCTATGTTAAAAAAAATTCAGAAATTGAACGAGGATTTCCCCCACTCGTTATTAATTATAAACCACTTAATGAAGCTTTTCAATGGATTAGATATTCAATTCCGAATAAAAAAGACCTTTTTGACAAGCTTCACGATGCCACTATTTTCTCTAAATTTGACATAAAATTAGGATTTTGGCAAATACAAATTAGAAAACAGGATACTTATAAAACTGCTTTTACTATACCCTTTGGCCATTATGAATGGAATGTTCTTCCATTTGGTGTCAAAAATAGACCTTCAGAATTTCAACATATCATGAATGACATTTTTAATCCTTTTACTGAATTTATTATATGTTATATTGATGATGTCTTAATTTTCTCCTCATCCATTGAACAGCATATTAAACATTTAAATATTTTTTAAAATGTTATCATAAAAAATGTTTTGGTAGTTTCTGCCCCTAAGATGAAACTTTTCAAAACTAAAATCATATTTCTTGGACATAATATTTTCAATTGAACTATTATTCCAATTGATAGACGTATTGAATTTGCTTCTAAATTTTCGAATGAAATTAAGGATACTAATCAACTGCAAAGGTTTTTAGGCAACTTTAATTACATTCATGATTATTACCCGAATCTTTCCCAGGATTCTGCTATTCTTTTTACCCGATTACGTAAAAATCCTTTATCGTGGACTTCTGAACATACTGATGCAGTTAAAAAGATCAAAGCCAGGGTTAAATAGCCAACTTGTCTTTCTCTACCTAATCCTGAATGGAAGAAGATCATTCAAACTACTGCTTCTAATACAGGATATGGTGGCATTTTAAAGCAATTTAATCCTAATAGTAAAAAAGAGGATCTTATCCGTTTTACTTCAGGAACTTGGAAAGGACCTTCTTTAAACTATCCCACAATTAAAAAAATAATGTATTTCAATTGTTAAATGTGTTTTAAAATTTTAGGATGATCTTTTGAATCAACACTTTTTGATTCGAGTTTATTGCTCAGCTGCAAAATAAATATTTAAGAAGGATGTTCAGAATTTAGCTTCTAAACAAATATTTGCTACTTGAAAAAGTATTTTATCAGTATTTGACTTTGATTTTGAATATATCAAAGTAAAACAGTAATTCTTTACCGGATTTTCTTACCTGAGAATATTTACAGGAATGACCAGAAGAGGCCGTTGCCGCGGTCAGCGAGGCCAAGGCAGAGCCAATCTGTATTATACAAAATTTCTCAGTCTGAATACTCAATCCAGTAATTCTTTGGCTTCTTCTAGCCAACCTACAGTAAAGGATATTCTCCTTTTACCTGAATAGTACATTCCAAACAAATATGTGGAAGAAACAGTATTGATCATTGAACAGAATGATAAGAAATGGATGAAAGATCCATGGGAGATAAAGAGACGTTACTTAACGACTCAACAATCTCCTCCTCGTTTTAACCAGTATCGTTATGTTTATGAACAGATTATCATTGAAACAACATCAATGGACATTATGCATACGCTTCATGATCCTACTAAATCCACCATCCCAATCCAATATAGTAAAAAAACTATCAAGAGCATCATGCCTCTTGCTAATTGAGGTATTAATCCTCATACTAGCCGTACTGTTGAATCTAGTCACGCAACAGAAACCAGATATAACTATTGGGATTATATTAATTCCTTTACTAATGTATTTTATTATTAGAATCCTATTCATAATCATATTTGGTTCATCCGTATATGTCTCGATGTTCTTAAAAATGAAATTCCCGACTGGTTTTCATTTGGTGGGATAAATTCGGTATTACTATAGAATCTTTACCAGAATCTATTCAAACAGCATTCAAAGAATGGCAAGTTGCTTATGCCCATATACCAGTAAATAAAGATTTATCCATGCTAAAAGTATTGGCCCATTTCATTATCCGTTTTGGTATCCCTTGGATCTGGAAATGGGATTTCCAATGCGACTATCAGAATAAAATTCCCCGTCTTAAAAGGGTGTTTTTTACCAAATGGTGGGATAAAGGACTTAATCCCACTTTACCAGAACTTCTCAAAACCATAAAGAATTATACTTAGGCTTGTCTTGATGTTATCCCTCAAAGCCTTCCAGTACCAACACCAGTCAATCCTTTTGTCAGAATCCAAGCAGATTTAAAACAAAAGTTTCCAAATCTTACTAAAACTGAACTAATAGTCAAGACTATGGATTACATGAAAACCCAGTTCTTCCAATCCGTAGTCCAGGATGGTGTTTCTATGAAAACAATTAGCGATGGAGAATCTGAACAGGATGACAACCAATTCAACGTCTTAGCCGGTGAAAGCCAAGAACCAGAACCCACTATGGGAGATTTCTAGGATTCTCTTACCTCCATGATTTCTGAAAAGATGGAACAAGACAAAAAAGGAGAAGGAAAAGTATAAAGCTATTTTCCACTACAGAAAAGATGACCAATAATCAGAAGAGGACAATCACAGTATTTTCACCATCAGAAATGAAAAGCCACTTGCTCCTTTAATTATCAGAAAACGACGCCAGTTGTCAGTAATAATGCTCCACTCAACCGACAACCGGTCTCACGCCTTCCACTTCCTACGACTGAGAGTTAAAGAAGAAAAGATAATGATTACTGATCTACTACACTAGCAAGGACACGCCTGATCCTTTCTTATCTTCTCCCTTGTATAAATTGGGATACCTCACCCATTGTTGTGGCAGAATTTTTTCTTTAGATTTTCTCGGTATCCTCTCTCTCTCTCTCTTGTAAAATATTTGATATATATATATATATATAAGTTTGAAGTTTGAAGATCTGCAGAGCCCTTTTGTAAGTTTTAATTATTGTTGCTGTTATTTATTATGTTTCCTTACTTGAGCTTTTAGATTATCATACTGATAACAGTAATCGTTATAAAATAGCATATCAAACTACAACAGATAACCATAATCGTTCTTATTTTTTAGAACATTTTATTAAATCAGAATGACTTATTATTTTAACTAAACAAGCTATACAAGAAGAAACATATAGGCTTATAGTTTTGGGTAGACCCCCAAATCCACGGTAACTTTATGAGATCATATATGTATTAATTTATTTGTTTATATATTTTTTATATGCCTTAAAAAGATTCATGCCCTTTTATTAATTGAGATTTAATGAGGTTAATACTTGATTAAGTGAAACGTCACCCAAGTCACGTTTAGGACTTTGCCTTCTGCCATGTTTTGGCGTTCTAGCTTTTATCCTCTATAAATCGTTGACAGACGTGTTTAATAAAAGTAATAACCCCGATCCTCCCTCATTTGGTATCAAAGACATGTTTAATTTATTGTCATACTGATAAATATATTTCTTATAAATTATGCATATATGATCACTTGAAAAAATGACTGATTTTCAACCTCATCTGTTACAACTGTAGCCAATGCCTCAGCTTCTACTTTGGAAGCAACTGAACTTATTGCCTACCAGGATGTTACGGAAGCCCTTGATAAATGGACTATTCCTAAAATCAAACCAGAAACAATTTATAAAATTGGAACCTTTGATTTTATCAGTAAAAGAATAATTAAGACCTTTGAACATGTTGTTCCTTTACAGAATAATGATGAAATTTCATATTTATTGCATGTTGAAGATTTATATCCTTTTTTGCATAAATATAAATATGTTCATATAGGACTTGTCCAAGTAGCTTTCAAGCCTTTGACTTTACTCGGCCAAAATACCGATATTCAATGTACACTTAGAGACGGTAGGTGTCTTAACTGGAAAGCCTCCCTTATGGGTGCTATTGAAACCAACCTTGCTCATGGACCAGTATATGTTAATATTTATCCGAATTTAAGTGTTGCCTTAACTGATAATAATTTGTCTAAAGTTTAAGAAATGAGAATTATATCTCATCGAATCTCTTCCTTTTGCCATATTATTCCGTATTCATCTTAAAGTTTTAACTACTTTAAACCTTTATATCCAAAAACAAAGCCAACAAGGACATATTGTCCTTATAGACACTATTCTTTTTAGTAGTCAAGTGGTTATTCCCAGAATTATCCCTTGGGAAGAAATAACTTTCCCAAAGCAATGGCAGATTACTAACGCCGTTCCTACCAGGCTTATAATTAGACAATCCATAGAGGATGTTGTCCAAACCAGTAATGGAAATGTTTATTTAAAATTTCAAAGAACTTTTACCAGAATTCGATCTATTAATAATGTTTCTTATAATATTGAATTTCCTGAATCTTCAAGACAATCTGTGTCTGATCCCTTAGAATCTGTTTATCAAGAGTCTAGGCATCCCAGTAATGAGTCTGTTAAAAATGAAGACTTGATTAGAGGAATTCATATTTCTGAAAATCAAATACCACATGGTATTTATGAACCAAATACCCCTCAGAACAGAAGACCTTATAGTCTAACTGCTAGCGATATGAATTTTGAATGTTAATGGATTTTTCTCCCAATAGTAAAATTCGTCAATGCTTAAACCAAGAGTTCATGCAGAATATGTACCAGAATTTTATAAATTGGTATTTTAAAAATCATTATAATGAAAAGTTAGTAGATATAAAAGCTAATTATTATGCTTATCTGAATCATAATCAGTGTATTTTATCATTTATTAAATGGTATTGTGATTTTGTTTTAAAGTCAGAATTTTACACTGAAAGTCAATTGAATGTTTAATTGGAATCCAAAAGGACTGGATTACCAAAAGTGGTAATATTATCCAATCCATTCATCCACCTCCTAAGTCTATGCAACTTAGTTCAGGAAATGAAAATTTAAAACCCTTAGTTATCAATCCGTATGTTGATATTTCTGAAACACCCCGTCAGCATGAAGAGGTAAAAATAAAGGACATTTTACCCTTGTCTAAACAGAATAATTATACTAATTTATTCCCTCAAACTATAGGAAAACAGCTAACCAGAATTGAAGAACAAATAAATCATATTAATGATAACTGTCATGTTGTCCCCCAGCAACTTGATCTTCAACCTGTAACCATTAAACCACCTTTAGAAGTTAGTAATTTCAAAATGAAAACTTCTAAAACTGATAATGAATTTATTAATAATTTTTTAAACAAAATAAAAGATTTGCACCTCACAACTGCATCTACGTCTCAGATTAATATGATGTCTGGACAGCACTCTACACACTAGTAATAATAATACTGAAGATGAAGAAGATAATTTTGAAACTATTTCTCCTATTCATATCTTGGAAATCCAAAATAATTTCCAGGAAATACAAAATATTAATAAAACTACTTACAGTAAAAAACCCATAAATTGAATGGCTTTATCTGGATCTAATAGGTATTATTACCCCAGACCTACTCCTCAGGATATTCAATATGAAGAAGACTTTCTTCATTCTCAAAAGTCTTACCATGGTAAAACCATTTATGAATGGAATATCGATGGAAAAACAAAATATCAAATTTATGAAACCATCCATCATATTTTGATGTATTCAACTATCTGCAAACAGAATGACAACACAGACCATCAGATCTGTCGTTTCTTAGTAAATGGATTTACCGGCATTCTTAAAGGATGGTGGGATAATGCACTTACAGATATACAAAGAACCGAAATTCTCCAATCCCATAAGAATGAAACCGACCCTATTACTAAAACTGAAACAAAAAGAGAAGAAGCTTGTTATACCTTAGTTCACTATATCATTCATCATTTTATCGGACTAGGGCAAATGAATGTTGATAGAGGGAGAGAACTTTAACAGAATCTTCGTTGCCCCTCCTTAACTCATTTTAGATGGTATAAGGATGTCTTTCTTATTACAGTCATGCAGAGGACAGATGCCAACAATGAACATCGGAAAGCCAAATTTATTGATGGCCTTCCTACCTTCTTTGCTGAAAAATCAATAAAAAACTTAGAGATAAAAATCACCGTATGAGTATCCCTTACAACAAGTATTCCTATGGCCAACTTATATCAGTACTCATTGAAGAAGGTTTATCTTTGTGCAATGATATGAAACTTCAGAAATTAATGCAAAAATAGAATCTCACAAAAAGACAAGAGATAGGAGAATTCTGTGACCAATTCTCTTATGATAAAAAATTACAGTATCCCCAAAAGGCCAAAAAAGCAAAGTTCTAAGCCTTCTAGATCCTACCGAAAATGTTCTTCTAAGAAATCTTCTAAAAACAAAACCCTGAAAAATCGACTACTAGAAGAAAGAACAGTAGTAAAAAAGATAAATCTAAAATTCAATGTTATAAATGTGGTAAAAAAGGACACTTTGCTAATAAATACAAATCAAAATTAAAACAGAAACTTAATGAAATGTCATTTGATGAAGACATTCAACAGAAAATTCTTAATTGTTTGACTACCAGTGATTCAGAACCTAGTTCAGAGGATGATTTAGCTGCAATCCATTCGGAATCCAGAATTGATTCTAGTAATGAACAATGTCAAACCTGTACTATTAATAACTGTATTACAACTCCTGAAGTAGACTACTGGAAAGCTATCATTGAGATGAATGGTTTGAATTTTTGAGGTCCCAGTATTAATGTTTTAACTGACACCCAAAAATCACTTCTTGACTTAGCCGATCAAATTAAGGATCCGGAGATTAAATTAAAAATTTTAGATATCTGTTATAAAAATAATCAAAAACCAGAAGAAATTCTTCCTATTAATCAATATAGCATGAGAGAAGTCATGAAACGTTTACAAAATGTTTCTACTACTGAAAAGCCTATTACTATCCAAGATCTTAAGAATGAGATAAATACTTTAAAATCTGAAATAAAACAATTACAAAATACTAATGTTATTATTTTCCAAGATTTAAAAAACATTAGACAACAGTTAAACCATAAACAAGATAATCATGTTGAATCCTCTAATAAAACTAAATCTTCTGCTAAGCCTAAGACTTCTGAACATTATTTAATGCTTATGAATCAAGTATTCTTTTAGAAATGGTATATCAGAATTACTTTTGTCATTAAACCAGATTTTATTATTAAAGATGTCATTGCCCTAGTCGATAGTGGTGCCGACATGAACTGTATTCAGGAAGGATTAATTCCTACTAAATACTTCCAAAAAACCACTCAATCTTTAACTAGTGCAAGTGGTAATACTATGAATATTAAGTATAAAATTCCTGAAGCCTTCATCTACAATCAAGGTTTATGTTTACCTACTTCTTTTGTTCTCATCCAAAACATGAATCAAAGTATCATTTTAGGGCACCCCTTTCTTGTGTCTTTTAATGCCCATCTCAAAAATTGATACTTTAGGTATTCATACTACTCTTAATAATAGACATATTGTGTTTGAACTTATAACAGAACCTTATACTAAAGAATTAAATCAATGTAAGCACATGATTTATTCTAAAGAAAACTAGATAAATTTTATCCAAAAAGAAATAAAATTCCTAGCAACAGAACAGAGAATTTTACAACCTTCTTTACAGGAAAATTGAATATATCAAAGGAAAACATAATTCTTTACCGAATTTTCTAACTAGAGAATATTTACAGGAATGACCAGCAGAGGCCGTGGCCGCGGTCAGTGAGGCTGAGGCAGAGCTAATCTGTATTATACAGAATTTCCCAGTCTGAAAACTCAATCAAGTAATTCTTCAGCTTCTTCTAGCCAACCTACAGTAAAGGATATTCTCCTTTTACCAGAACAGTACATTCCAAACAAATATGTGGAAGAAATAGTATTGATCATTGAATAGGATGACGAGAAATGGATGAAAGTTCCATGGGAGATAAAGAGACGTTACTTAATGACTCAACAATCTCCTCCTCATTTTAACCAGTATCGTTATGTTTATGAACAAATTATCATTGAAACAGTATCAATGGCCATTAAGCATACGCTTCATGATCCTACTAAATCAACCAGCCCAATCCAATACAGTAAAACCACTATCAAGAACATCATGCCTCTTGCTAATTGGGGTATTAATCCTCATACTACCCGTACTATTGAATCTAGTCACGCAACAGAAACCAGATATAGCTATTGGGATTATATTGATTCCCTTACTCAGGTATTTTATTATCAGAATCCTATTTTTAATCATAGTTGGTTCATCCGTATCTGTCCCGATGTTCTTAAAAATGAAATTCCTAACTGGTTTTTCGTTTGGTGGGATAAATTCGGTATTACTATAGAAACTTTACCAGAATCTATTCAAATAGCATTCAAAGAAAGGCAAGTTCCATATGCTCATATGCCAATAAGTAAAGATTTATCCATGCTAAAATTATTGGCCCATTTAATTATCCATTTTGGTATCCCTTGGATCTGGAAATGGGATTTCCAGTGCGACTATCAGAATAAAATTCCCCTTCTTAAAAGGGTGTTTTTTACCAAATGGTGGGATAAAGGACTTAATCCCACTCTACCAGAACTTCTCAAAACCAAAACGAATCATACTCAGGCTTATCTTGATGTTATCCCTCAAAGCCTTCACAGCCCCAACACCAGACAATCATTTTGTCAGAATCCAAGCAGATTTAAAATAGAAGTTTCCAAATTTAACTGAAACTGAACTAATAGTCAAGACTATGGATTACATTAAAACCCAGTTCTTACAATCCCTAGTCCATGATGATGTTTCTATGAAAACAGTTCGTGATGAAGAATCTGAACAGGATGACAACTAATTCAGCATCTTAGCCGGTGAAAGCCAAGAACCAGAAACCACTATGGGAGATTTCTAGGATTCTCTTACCTCCATGATTTCTAAAAAGATGGAGCAAGACAAAAAAGGAAAAGGAAAATCATAAAGCTATTATCCACTACAGAAAAGATGACCAATAATCAGAAGAGGACAATAACAGTATTTCCACCATTAGAAATGAAAAGCCGCTTGCTCCTTCAATTATCAAAAAATAACGCCAGTTGTCAGCAATAATGCTCCACTCAACCGACAACCGATCTCACGCCTTCCACTTCCTACGGCTGAGAGTTAAAGAAAAAAAGATAAGGATTACTGATCGACGTCCACTAGCAAGGACACGCCTGATCCTTTCTTATGTTCTCCATTGTTTAAATTAGGATACCTCACCCATTGTTGAGGTAGAATTTTTCTATAGATTTTCTCTGTATCATCTTTCTCTCTCTCTCTTGTAAAATATTTGATATATATATATATATATATATATATATATATAAGTTAGAAGTTTGAAGACATGCAGAGCCCTTCTGTAAGTTTTAAATATTGCTGCTGTTATTTATTATGTTTCCTTACTTGAGCTTTTAGATTATCATACTAATAACAGTTATCGTTATAAAACAGCATATCAAAATGCAACAGATAACCATAATCGTTCTTATTTCTTAAAACAGTGTATTAAATCAGAACAATTTATTATTTTAACTAAACAAGCTATACATGAAGAAACATGCGGGCTTATAGTTTTGGGTAGACCCCCAAATCAACATAACTTTATGAGATCATATATGTATTAATTTATTTGTTTATATATTTTTTTTATATGCCTTTAAAAGATTCATGCCATTTTATTAAATGAGAATGAATGAGGTTAATACTTGATTAAGTAGAACGTCACCCAAGTCGCGTTTAGGACTTTACCTTATGTCGTGTTATGGCGTTCTGGATTTTATCCTATATAAATCATTGACAGACGTGCTTAAAAAAAGTAATAACCCCGATCCTCGCTTGCCAAATTTATTTATGGCCTTCCTACCTTCTTTACTGAAAAAATCCATAAAAAAATTAGAGATAAACATGACCGTATGAGTATCCCTTACAACTAGTATTCCTATGGCCATCTTATATCAGTAATCATTGAAGAAGGTTTATCTTTGTGCAATGATATGAAACTTCAGCAATTAATGAAAAAATAGAATCTCGCTAAACGACATGAGATAGGAGAATTCTGAGACCAATTCTCTTATGATACAAAATTACAGTATCCCCAAAAGGCTAAAAATACCAAAGTTCTAAGCCTTCTAGATCCTACCAAAAACATTCTTCTAAGAAATCTTCTAAAAACAAAACCCCTAAAAAATCGACTACTAGAAGAAAGAACAGTAGTAAAAAAGATAAATCTAAAATTCAATGTTATAAATGTGGTAGAACAGGACACTTTGCTAATAAACGCAAATCAAAATTAAAACAGAAACTTAATGAAATGTCCCTTGATGAAGACATTCAACAGCAAATTCTTAATTGTTTGACTAGCAATGATTCAGAACCTAGTTCAGAGGATGATTTAGCTGAAATCCATTATGAATCCAGCAATGATTCTAGTAATGAACAATGTCAAACCTGTACTATTAACAACTGTAATACAACTACTGAAGAAGACTTCAGGAAAGCTATCGTTGAGATGAATGGTTTGAATTTTGGACATCCCAGTATTAATGTTTTAACTGACACCCAAAAATCACTTCTTGACTTAGCCGATCAAATTAAGGATCCGGAGATTAAATTAAAATTTTTAGAAATATGTTATAAAAATAATCAAAAACCAGAAGAAATTCTTCCTATTAATCAGTATAGCATGATAGAAGTCATGAAATGTTTACAAAATGTTTCTACTACTAAAAAGCCTATTACTATCCAAGATCTTAAGAATGAGATAAATACTTTAAAATCTGAAATAAAACAATTACAAAATACTAATGTTATTATTTTCCAAGATTTAAATATCATTAAACAACAGTTAAACCATAAACAGGATAATCATGTTGAATCCTCTAAAACCGAATCTTCTGATAAACTTGAGACTTCTGAACATTATTTAATGCTTATTAATCAAGTAGTCTTTCAAAAATGGTATATTAGAATTATTTTTGTCATTAAACCAGATTTTATTAATAAAGATGTCATTGCCCTAGTCGATAGTGGTGCCGACATGAACTGTATTCAAGAAGGATTAATTCCTACTTAATACTTCCAAAAAACCACTCAATCTTTAACTACTGCAAGTGGTAATACTATGAATATTAAGAATAAAATTCTTGAAGCCTTAATCTGCAATCAAGGTTTATGTTTACCTACTTCTTTTGTTCTCATCCGAAACATGAATCAAAGTATCATTTTAAGAACCCCTTTCTTGTGTCTTTTAATGCCCATCTCAAAAATTGATACTTTAGGTATTCATACTACTCTTAATAAAAGACATATTGTGTTTGAATTTAAAACAGAACCTTATACTAAAGAATTAAATCAAGTTAAGCACATGATTTATTCTAAAGAAAATCAGATAAATTTTATTCAAAAAGAAATAAAATTCCTAACAACAAAACAGAGAATTTTACAACCTTCTTTACAGGAAAATTGAATATATCAAAGGAAAACATAATTCTTTATCAGAATTTCTAACCAGCGAATATTTGCAGGAATGACCAGCAGAGGCCATGGCCACGGTCAGCGAGGTCGAGGCAGAGCCAATCTGTATTATGCAGCCAGTGTGAATACTCAATCCAGTAATTCTTTGACTTCTTCTAGCCAACCTACAGTAAAGGATATTCTCCTTTTACCCGAACAGTACATTCCAAACAAATATGTGGAAGAAATAGTATTGATCATTGAACATAATGATTAGAAATGGATGGAAGATCAATGGGAGATAAAGAGACATTACTTCACGACTCAACTAATCTCCTCCTCGTTTTAACCAGTATCGTTATGTTTATGAACAGACTATCATTGAAACAGCATCAATGAACATTAAGAATATGCTTCATGATCCTACTAAATCAACCAGCCCAATCCAATACAGTAAAACAACTATCAAGAGCATCATGCCTCTTGCTAATTGGGGTATTAATCCTCATACTACCCGTATTGTTGAATATAGTCACGCAATAGAAACCAGATACAACTATTAGGATTATATTGATTCCTTTACTCAGGTATTTTATTATCAGAATCCTATTCATAATCATAGTTGGATCATCCGTATCTGTCCCGATGTTCTTAAAAATGAAATTCCCAACTAGTTTTTTGTTTGGTGGGATAAATTTGATATTACTATAGAAACTTTACTAGAATCTATTCAAACAGCATTCAAAGAATGGCAAGTAGCTTATGCCCATATACTAGTAAATAATGATTTGTCCATGCTAAAATTATTGGCCCATTTCATTATCTGTTTTGGTATCCCTTGGATCTGGAAATGGGATTTCTAGTGCGACTATCAGAATAAAATTCCCCGTCTTAAAAGGATGTTTTTTACCAAATGGCTTATTGCTGAGTGGAGCATTATTGCTTACAGCTGGCGTCGTTTTCTGATAATTGAAGGAGTAAGTGGCTTTTCATTTCTGATGGTGGATATACTGTGATTGTACTCTTCTAATTATTGGTCATCTTTTCTGTAGTGGAAAATAGCTTTATACTTTTCCTTTTCTTTTTTTGTCTTGTTCCATCTTTTCAGAAATCATGGAGGTAAGAGAATCCAAGAAATCTCCCATAGTGGGTTCTGGTTCTTGGCTTTCACCGGCTAAGACGCTAAATTGGTTGTCATCTTGTTCAAATTCTTCATCGCTAGCTGTTTTCATAGAAACACCATCCTGGACTAAGGATTGTAAGAACTAGGTTTTCATGTAATCCATAGTCTTGACTATTAGTTCAGTTTCAGTTAGATTTGCAAACTTCTGTTTTAAATATGCTTGGATTCTGACAAAAGGATTGACTAGTAGTGGTGTGGGAAGTCTTTGAGGGATAACATCAAGGCAAGCCTGAGTATGACTCTTTATGGTTTTGAGAAGTTCTGGTAGAGTGGGATTAAGTCTTTTATCCCACCATTTGGTAAAAAACACCCTTTTAAGACGGGGAATTTTATTCTGATAGTCGCACTGGAAATCCCATTTCCAGATCCAAGGGATACCAAAACGGATAATGAAATGGGCCTAATAATTTTAGCATGGATAAATCTTTATTTACTGGTATATGGGCATAAGCAACTTTCCATTCTTTGAATGATGTTTGAATAGATTTTGGTAAAGTTTCTATAGTAATACCGAATTTATCCCACCAACTCTGCCTCGCCCTCATTGACCGCGGCCACGGCCTCTGCTGGTCATTCCTGTAAATATTCTTTGGTTAAAAAATTCGGTAAAGAATTATGTTTTCCTTTGATATATTCAATCCGATAAAGAAATAAGAATTTTATTTCTTTTTGGATAAAATTTATCTACTTTTTTCAGAATAAATCATGTGCTTAACTTGATTTAATTCTTTAGGTATAAGGTTCTGTTATAAATTCAAACACAATATGTCGATTATTTAGGGTAGTATGAATACCTAAAGTATCAATTTTTGAGATGGGCATTAAAAGACACAAGAAAGGGGTGCCTAAAATGATACTTTGATTCATGTTTCGGATGAGAACAAAAAAGTAAGTAAACATAAACCTTGATTGCAGATTAAGGCTTCAGGAATTTTATACTTAATATTCATAGTATTACCACTTGCACTAGTTAAAGATTTAGTGGTTTTTTCGAAGTATTTAGTAGGAATTAATCCTTCCTGAATAGAGTTCATGGCGGCACCACTATCGAATAGGGCAATGGCATCTTTAATAATAAACTCCCGTTTAATGACAAAAGTAATTCTGATATACCATTTCTGAAAGACTACTTGATTCATAAGCATTAAATAATGTTCGGAAGTCTCAGATTTATCAGAAGATTCAGTTTTAGAGGATTCAGCACGGTTATCCTATTTATGGTTTAACTGTTGTTTAATGTTATTTAAATCTTGGAAAATAATAACATTAGTATTTTATAATTGTTTTATTTCATATTTTAAAGTATTTATCTCATTCTTAAGATCTTGGATAGTAATAGGCTTTTTAGTAGTAGAAACATTTTGTAAATGTTTCATGACTTCTATCATGATATACTGATTAATAGGAAGAATTTCTTCTGGTTATTGATTATTTTTATAACAGATTTCTAAAAATTTTAATTTAATCTCCGTATCCTTAATTTGATCGGCTAAGTCAAGAAGTGATTTTTGGGTGTCAGTTAAAACATTAATACTGGGACCTCCAAAATTCAAACCATTCATCTCAACGATAGCTTTCCAGTAGTCTGCATCAGTAGTTGTATTACAGTTGTTAATACTACAGGTTTGACATTGTTCATTACTAGAATCATTGCTTGATTCAAAATGGATTTCAGCAAAATCAACCTCTGAACTAGGTTCTGAATCACTGCTAGTCAAACAATTCAGAATTTACTGTTGAATGTCTTCATCAAGGGACATTTCATTAAGTATCTGTTTTAATTTTGATTTACATTTATTAGCAAAGTGTCCTATTTTACCACATTTATAACATTGATGTAGACGCTCAAAAATTTATGTACACTTGTCATTAACATTGCAAGGAGGACAGATTCGTCTTTTAAGAGGGAACCCTAAAAGACAATGCATATCCAATACCGGAACACACACTGGAGAAAACTGATTAATCTCGGAGATAACCTCGAGGTATCCAGTCTCAGTCCCAACCACGGGAATAGCCACCAACCTTGGTGATAACCCCAAAGAATGCAGTTTCGAAGATAACTCCAGAAATGCTTGTTTCAAATACGACCAGCTTCAATCTCGGCGCTCAGAACGAGATTCACTGTACCAACCTGGCGATAACATCGGGGAGACAGGACACACCTCAAAGATGACAATGAGGACCTTCGACAAATGCAGTAGTCTAATCTCAGCAAAGCTCTGAGCAACGTCTGCTTTATCAGCCCAATCCGGCGATAACACCGGTGAGGGGCAACATTGTCATCTCGCTTAGGCGATGCCACGCTACGTCGTCTCAACATCTCTACGCAACGATGTCCCACAAGACTAACCAATCTTGAGTGACTATTGTGCGGGGTAACGGATAAAAGTTGAATCTTGAATATCGGAGGGCATCATCCCATCTTCAATGACTTCATAAAAACTCTAATCCCATGCCATCGTACAACTCTTGACAACGGCGGTTCAAAATAGGTCCTGTATACTTCAAACAGATGTCTGGATTGCACTTCTGAAAGTTCAAGTAGAAATTACAGTGCATGAGTGCACGTACTATGAGACGACCCGACCCGAGAAACTCGTGCCCACTCGGGTTGCCTCTGATACACCTGCGGCTCAGTCGCAGGTACACTTGCGGCTCAGCCATAGGTACACCTGCGGCTAAATCATCTATAAATAAAGGGCTTGGGCTGACCATTTTGCAAGAGAAAACGACGAGGAAGCCTTGCCCAATTTGCTCCGCAATCAACCCATGCACTGTTCTTTCTCATTTTAAACACATGTGAGCTCACATATAGCCTCTTTTGTACCTATAAAAGCCAGTGTTTATCCACTCTAAAGATATAGAAGTCTTCTTTGACAGTCAACTGTAAGCCTTCTCACATACTTTAGAGTCTTTCTCTTCATCTTTATATACACCCTTCTTCACGTTGAGAGTCGTGTTGCTTGCTTTTGCCAGAACTTTTGTCCGTGGTTTTTTTTTCAGTTTGTATATATATATATATATATATATATATATATGAACTGTGTCGAACGTTGTTCCATGAGCCTAGACTTCGGTCTGGTGCGTTTACTGCTTTAATATATATATACTTATATATATATATATATATATATATATATATTAACTTTGTATCGGACTCTGTTCGATGAGCTTGAATTTTAAATCTATATATATATATATATATACTTATATATATAATTGCGTTTACTTTGATTCATGTTTCGGATGAGAACAAAATAGTAAGTAAACATAAACCTTGATTGCAGATTAAGGCTTCAAGAATTTTATACTTAATATTCATAGTATTACCACTTGCACAAGTTAAAGATTGAGTGATTTTTTTGAAGTATTTAGTAGGAATTAATCCTTCCTGAATACAGTTCATGTCGGCACCACTATCGACTAGGGCAATGGCATCTTTAATAATAAACTCCCGTTTAATGACAAAAGTAATTCTGATATACCATTTCTGAAAGACTACTTGATTCATAAGCATTAAATAATGTTCAGAAGTCTCAGGTTTATCAGAAGATTTAGTTTTAGAGGATTCAACATGGTTATCCTATTTATGGTTTAACTGTTGTTTAATGGTATTTAAATCTTTGAAAATAATAAAATTAGAATAATAACATTAGAATATTCCCGAGAATTTTGAATATTTTTAAAATTTTTAATTAATAATTTATGGTTCGAAATTAGAACCTATACAGAAAATAAGTGTATGCGTTTGATATTTTTAAGATAGAATTTTGAGGATTTCAAAATTCTGTGAAGGATTTACGTGAATTATTCAAGATTAAGTGTTTATGTAAATATGTTCTGTGTATATGTGTGCATGATGTGGTTAAGGGTCAAGGGTTGACCAGATAAACGATATCTGTAACAAACGCTAAGTATATATTAAGAACGTCAACGTTCGGTTAGAAAACCCTAACGTTTAACAAGAAATCCTAGAAACCGGTTCTGGAAACCCTAATTTCAGTTCCGGGAATCCAAAACCCTAATTCGGAAATTTATAACCCTAATCTGGGAAGTTAAATGATTATTATAATTCTCAATTGCTATTAATTATAAAATTAATTAGGGTAAAGCTTAATTGTTTAGCAAACTCTAATTTCAAATATTTAAACCCTAAATTCGAGATTAAAAACCCTAATTTATAATTAGGGAAAACTTAATTATTAATTTAATGATTTTAATGTTAATTAGGAAGACTTAATCCTAGTTTTAAAGTTAAGTAATTAGGAAACCCTAATTTAATTAGGAAATCGAATTTCTAAATTAGAAAATTTATTTTTCTATTAAAAACCCTAATTAGTCGTTTATAAACCCTAATAACGGTTTGGACCCTAAGTGCTTAATTAGTAATTTTAATTAGGATATTCTAATCTTAATTAGTAAGATTTAAATTATGATTAAGAAATTTTAATATAATTAGAAAATTCTAATTATAATTTACAAATATTAATATTCTATTTTGAAAACCTAATTTGGAAATTCAAGATTTTATTTTTCTAAACCCTAAACCCTAAGATTTTCCAAACCCTAAACCCTAAGGGTTTCCAAATCCTAAACCTAAGGGTTGTGGCCAATGACCATGTTGCCATTAAAATAAAAAGACAAATGACATTTTTGCCCTTCTAGCATTATTGGAGGAAACTTGCATATCTTGCCAACATAATTGGTGGGTGACCAACCCTAGCCTAGCATGTGCTCTAAAAACACAGCCATCAGCCAACACATCAGCCATTTCATTCCAAAAATAATTTATATAGATTTAGAAAGAGAAAACCACACACTTTAATTTCATTTTCATTTTCTCCCAAGTCATTCTCTCTCTTCATTTTCGAAATTTAGTGTGAAAGAGAGAGAGAAGATGAACCATGATCAGTTAATATCAAGTCAAGAACAAGATCAAATATCAAAAAATAAAAATCAAGTTAGAAAGAGGTATAAACCCTACATTTTGAAAACCAGTGATCTTATGTTACAAGTTGTATTTTGTTGGTTAGATATGTGTTAGAATGTGCCTTTTAGAGATCTGGGTTATTGGATCATGGATCCATAACATTAAGATGAACGAAATCAAGATTTTTCAAAACTGACTATAAACCCTAGAACATGGTCTGACAGCCGAATGTCAAGGCTCATAGATCATTTCTTGTTTATTATTTGTATGTTTTAATAGTTATAACTTGTAGTATGCCATGTGTTCTTTGTTCTGCAAGTGGAACCAGGGGTGGATCGTGTCTTGATTGCATGTTATGAACGGTCAAACAGCGTTGACCGATCACGAGAGTAAGCTTCTGGGCAACCCAGAACTCAGCATGTTATCTGACAACGTTTTGTTTGGCTCTGATCTTACTACTTGTTGATAGTTTTGGCCAGGTTATTGTTTAAGGTTGTAGCCTGACATATGGACTACATATATATACCCTTAGATTACTCAGAGCCCTAGCATATTGAAAATTAATCGTGGTCAAAAACACGTTGACCAACAGGCTGGATGAAGATTTTGGAAAACCCAGAATCTTCAAGAACAGTTCGTGACCCTTAGTTTGACCAGTCCATATATTGTGTTTTTTATGTTTTTAAGTTGAGTTAAGGTTATATAATTGTACTTTGATATGTACTCTACAAGAATGAACCTTTATGTTACACAAAAAATAATTATACTGAAAGATTCAAGGATCTAAAGTAGAACCCTTGAACTGTTCTTCATTTCTGGAAAACCCAGAAATGAAGAACAGCGTTGTTAGAGTTTTTAAAGACTGAGATATACTAAGTGTAATGTTGTATGACCAAGTTGATGATTAGAGATTGCAGTACTACATTCCTTCAACACGATCTAAGTCTTAGATGGGACAGAAACAAGCTATTAAGAAAATTATACACGGTCAAACCATGCCCCTTGAAAATCGGCCTGTTAGTGTAACACCCCCAAATCCGGATGTGGTGTAATTAACAATACTAACTATCTACCCATTCATATAGAAATAGTAATACATATCACATTAATATATGCTGTTAATACATTAGTCCCAGGTCCGCTAACCTTAACATTACAAACATACCTCTTAGATATACAAAAAGGGTTTACAATACAACATAATAAATACGTTAATCATAACTAGTTAATAACTATGCCTTTGCCTTTATCCTTCGCAGCATCTCCTGCAACTTCATCCCTAGCAGAAAAGTTTTATTTAGCAAGGGTGAACAACTAAGTTTCCCCATAAGTTAAGACATACAATAAATGTTTAAGAATTCAAAACAACAGACTATCTATTTTGATAGAATAAAACCAAAGTTCGGAGAACTTTGAAATAGATGAACAAATCGTTATTCAATAACAAGTCTTCTCCTATTCTATACAACATAATAATTCAATATTGAAAGAGTACAACGCTTTCAAAGTTTCTACGATATTCTAATGAATAAACAAGAATAAATTCTACGCAATAACAAAGTGGAATATTTTCCAGATTATGCTGAGTGATCTCACCAGATCTTTGAACTTATTTTCTCGGGTATCTATCAAAGATTTACTTTGATACATACCAGGAGTATCAGATAACCATAAAGATTAAATCATACCTCTCTGCAAGTACTTAAAGCCGGCCAACTCCTTGTACCCTATATTATGCATATTACTCAAAACGCGTGCAAAGGTCGAATTCACGACCAACAAAATGTTTCCTTTATATAAAAGGTTGTTCTTCTCAGTCTTAGAATTAAGAGTTTGATTTTACAACGAAATACTGGGATTTCAAATTCTATTTACTTCTCGGTCTAGCCGAAATAATTGGCATCGATCTGTCAATAATAATTGAATTTATTTTCTCGAATCTATCAAGTTCTAATAATTGTTCGTCTAGCCAGAATAATTAGCTAAGACATTTCTCAGTATAATTTGACAATAAACAGGAATTATCTGTATTGTCAATTCTAACTTCTACAGATATGAATATCCAACAACAGTTATTCTACAAATATATATTTCTGAATCAAAACATGCACTAACTGCAAATAATCAACAATAAATTTCCTGGATGTGGTGTAGTTAATAATAATTAACCACTATAATAATTGAATGAATTTAACTCAAGGTTGAGTTAGGAAACTTGCCTTTTCCGCTGACTACAGCTACACAATATAATTAACTGTGTTCGTAAGACCTATAATCAACAATGTCGGCCTCACAATTAGCACAATTATTTATAACACATAACACTGTATTTTACAGTCAAACTTCTCCTAGGCACATTACCACATAGCCACATTAGTATTTATAATCTATATAAACACTTAACAAGTCAAACTAGTTCAGTCTGGTTGGACTTCGGTCCATTCTCGGTGTTATGTTCACCCTATCCGGCAATTAACACAGTTATCTGTCACTTACACTTGGTCTCTAAGCTTCAATATTAATTTAGATACGTCAATTATCAATAATAATATTTTTCAAAAGCTTTTAATAATTATCAAGAAATTATTATAATTTATAATAATTTTTCAAACACTTAAATCATTTTTAAATGATTTAATGATCAAATAATCTTATCACTATTAATATAAAAATATTAATAACATACTTGTAAAAATATTAAAGTTATTATCCATAACTTAAAATATTTTTAAATCTTCAATATTCTACTTAAATGATTTTTAAAATAATCAAAATCATTTTTAAATCATCACCATTAATATCTAAATATTAATAAAAATATTATCTAAATATTAAGAGTCATTAATTATAACTTAACATATTTTTAAACCATTTTTCTCATTTTTAAATGATTTTTAAATCAATAAAATCATTTTTAATTCATTTATTTAATATAATAATTAAATAAATCAAACATCATTAATATTAATTTATTAATGAAAAATGTCCAAAAACATTGAAAATTATATTTTATAATTTTAAAATATTTTCTAACACTTTATGCTAAATTAAAATGATTTTTAAATCATTTTTATCTTATTTATTTAATTTAATAATCAAATAAATCTAATATCATTAATATTAAATTATTAATGAAAATTCTCCAAAAATATTAAAAGTTACATTTTATAACTCAAAATATTTTTAAATACATTATTCTTATTTAAAATGATTTTTCATAATATTAAATCATTTTTCTCTAATTTATTTAATACACTAATTAAATAAATTAAATACCTTTAATATTTAAATAATTATAAATATTAAAGAAAAATATTCCAATTAGTCAAAAATTATTTTTCATAATTTAAAATAATTTTAAAACCATTTTTGGTAATTTTTTTTATTTATTTTCTATTTTTAATCATTTTCTGAAATATTCAGAAAATAAAATAAATAAAACCGTCGCCATAGCCTATAGCGACACTTGTCTGTCGCCTTAGGTGTTCTTGAGCCTCAAGAACACTGTCAAACCAGTCTCAAGTGTTAACGTTTGACTAGCTTTGATTCTCGGTATATTCATGTTCTGGGCCAACTTAAACCTCGATCGTGTAGTGTTTATGTAACACTACACTAATCAATTATCCTCTAGGTCACAACGTATCACAACAAAGAGATTCTAATCTCCAAAGTTGATATCAGGTGGGTTTTTGGGTTTTCCATTAACCCAGGTTGTTCAACCAGCCACATTCATGCACGATTTATTTTATGTTCCGGTTATTAAATGGCTCATTTATTGGTCTACATATGTAGTACGCATGACAAGGAACACATAGAAATCAACAGATCATTTAACCAACATCACACCTGCTAGATTAGTCCCGGTCAAACTTGACAAAAACTGAGTTCAAACCGATACTGGGTTTTCCAGAAACGTCAAAATAGACCGAGTGGTCTACTTTGACCACCTGTCACACTCTACTAGTTGTTCATTTATACAATCTAAAGCCATGAAATGTAAGACCATATGTCAGGATACAAGCCGGTTACAAAAACACCATTAAAACAAAATCAAATCTGTCAGATATGCTCGTTACAAAAGCTTGTCAGACGCTGTTTTTATATTTCTAGGTTACCAAGATTTTTGACCCGTCATGCCCGGTCAACGGGTTTTGACCGTTTATATCTTACGATCTGGACATCAAATAGCTCTGATTTCTTTTGCAGACTGAAGAATGCATACCAAGCTACAAAATCAAAACTTAAAACAACAAAAATCTTAAACGAGCAAGGATCTGTGGCGACTGACATTTCTTGTCAGACCACAAAAATTGCTCAAGAACAGTTTTTTTTTTGAAAAAATCAATTTTTACCAACTTTGATGCTATGGATCTATGATAGATCATCATATAACATCCTCTAGCACTGATTTAAACACTTAAACACAAAAACTTTCTTAGTATACAAGATCAAATTAGGTTTTAGGGTTATACCTTTCTTGCTCCAATCCTTGATCTTAGCTCTCCAATCTGATATCGGTGATTTAGAGAGGTATTTTATGACTGATCTACTTGTATAATTCGGAGCTTCTAGGGAGAGAGGGAGTTGGTGAGAGCAAAATAGAAAATGGCAAATTTTATGATTTTTTCTCTCTCCCAAATCTTTTATATAACATAGATACATTGTATACAAGCATGCTAGGTGTCAATTGGATCAGATTTGCTGAGATATTTGTCAAAATGTCAACATAGTTGGTCACCTAATAAAGGTTTTGCAATTTCCTACAAGTTAGCTTAATAAAGAAACTAAAAAGGGTATTTTAGTAACTTGTAAAATGAATTTAATGGCAATCTTGATAAAATGCATAAACCCTTAGGGTTTAGGGTTTAGGTTAGGGTTTAGGGTTTGAACTCTTTAGGGTTTACAGTTTAATTTCCAAAATTTTCAAAATTCGGTTTTCAAAATAGAAAATTAATATTCCAAAAATTATAATTTGGATTCAATAATTATAATAATATTTCCTAATCATAAAAATTAAATCATGCTAATTAGGATTGACCTGTGAGTTGTGGGTAAACCATTGGGTAGATGTAGGAGTTTGATTCGATTTTGTTCTTTGTTTGGTTGGTCTCTATTTTGACCAACCGCCGATTTCATTTCGATTTGTAGTTGATTTGAGGAAAGTGAAATAAATTGTTAAGGTGATTGAGTAATGATATTAGTTAAGAATTGTGATTCAATCATTAAGGTGAATAAAGTTATACTTTGTACATATAAGAAGTGATCTTATATGAGACGTTATTATGATGTGAGTATTTGTATCGACGAGTATTTAATTTTGGAAAATTATTTGTTAAACATTTTTTGTGGCAATTATTATGATCGTTGAATTGAGGAATTAATTTGAGTTAAGTTTTGACTTATGTTAAGCTTGTGGATGATTTGAGGTATGCGTATTGATGACATATTATGATAAAGTGAAAATTATTAAGTATAGAGGATTTCTTGAAATTTGAGTTGTTGATATTCGAAGTAATTAGATTAATAATTTGGAGTTAATGATCAATTTTGTGGCTATTTTTTTTAGTAGGATATTGGAGTAAATAAATATTGCGGTTATTTTCTAGTAGAATATTGGAGTTATCTTATATGAAATTTTGAGTGATAGTAGGAGGAGATTTAGAAATTTGTTGGGTTAATATTTGCATTAAGAGAATGATTTATTCATTGAATGATTAGATAGTAAGTGATGAAATTCAATTGATTTTGAGAGATCTTGAATAATTGTAGTTTGGTTATACAGATGGTAAAATATGTGACTTGGAGTTTGATATGGTGATAAGGAGATCTTGGTAGTATATTTTGGTGTAATAATATATGAGAACTAATTTGATTTGAGGTTATAATATTTTGAAGCTCTTGAGGACTTGGGGAGAGTTGGTAATATAGTTTGCATAGTTATTTTGTTTGTCTTATGTCTTTAGAGTTTTGTATGAATTTATGTAAAATAAAATAAAAACAATTGGTTAGATCTTTGTCATGTGTGGAATATAAACGTTTTATGAATTAAAAATAATTTTAAATATTTTGGGTATTTGAATCGTATTTAGATGAAGAGAAATTTTTGTGATTTTGAATTATTTTTCAAAGAGTACGTACGCTTGCAAGAATGAAACTCAAAGATATTAACGGGGGGCCCGCACCAACATCGGATCATGTGATTTAACGCGAAGAACCTTACCAGGGCTTGACGCGGTAGCCGACAAATCTTTTACGAGTACATGGATAATTGTGTGGACCTATGGACTTACCAGACTTGATCGTTACAAATGGCAGCGCTACGTCGTAACTAAATTATTATTTTTTGTAGCTTATTTGAATTCCGAGGATGGAATTATTTTTTTTAAGGGGTGAAAAATGTAATAACTCATTTTTTTATTATTAAATATTAATTAATTTTATCTTATACAATTGTGTTTAAATTAAAAAAAAGTAACTGATTTTGTTTTCCTCTTTTCTTCCTTGTTTTGTTTGGAAGATTAAATTCTTTTAGTAGATAATTAAATAACTGATAAAATTAAAATTGAGGAAGATAATTCCTTTTGTTACGGAGCGGAAAGTTACTTGGGAGATGGAGGAGTCTATTCGAGCGGAATATCCGCATCTTTTTTATAATTAGGTACTTTTCATTCTTTTGATTCCGGGGACGGAATCCTTTTTAAGGGGTAGGTGATGTAATACCCAGTAAAAAATTAATAAATAAATATTGCATAATAAAAATTATTATGTTTTAAAACATTTATTGGACTTTGTACTTTATTTGGGTCAAAGTGGTCATTTAATTTATATGGGCTAATACCTATTAATAAGTGATTGATAAATTAAATTGGTAATTGGGCTTCAAACTAATTGGGTCAAACTAATTTCTAAGTATTCAAAATTTGGGTATGTCAAACTTATTGAGTCTAATTTAAGTGTTGGATGTAGAAACCTAATTGGGGTAGGAGTAACATTAATATATTAGGTTAAGTCCATTCCCAATACATGTATTGATACAAATCAACTAAACAATAGGAGAGGATTTTGGCACAGCGAGAAAGAAAGAGGCGGAAGAGAGGGTTGTGAAACAAAAAGAAAATTTGAAGAAGAAGATTGTGAGGCTATATTCAACATAATTATATCTTCAAAAGGTAATTATTAATTTATTTTATTGTCAATAGGAATAATTGTTATGGTGGATTTGGGGTGTAATTAGTGTATATTTACGGTTTAGTATAGTTAGTAACGACACAGTATTTGTGAATGAATTTACTGATCTTGAGGGAAGGCAATTCTCCATGAGCAATACTCGGCTATTTAAAGAATCAATCATAACTATTTGTGAAAAATCCTCATGCATATGTACATATACATATTTACATATATATAAATATATGTACTATTATTTTTCTCATAAAGAATTCTATAAATGCCATAAAGTATATTTATAACGGTTTGATTTGGTCAAGACATTGGGTTGAGACATATTATTGTGTTGACGTGAAACATTGGCAAGAAACTTGTATTCTTTATCTAGTATTTAAATATATATATATATATATATATATATATATATATATATATATATATATATATATATATATTCCAAGAGCATATCCTAGAAAATTTGCCTTCAAATTGTTACACTGCAGAGTACTTTATGGTTATTATATAATATAGTTTTTTTAACCCAAGCTATGATTTTATATAAATATTCTATTATGGAAGTTATAATTGGTAATGACTTTCTATAAATGTACAAGGGTTTTAAGAATTAATAAAACTATATTTTTGTATTACAGAATGTGCAGAACGCGTTCTTAACTTTAGAGAGTATATGAACTAATATTAAAGCAGTTGATTTATAAAAAGAAATATATAAATTATAATTTAGTAATTTAATTAATGGTCTTGTATTGATTTGATAATTATATAGATCAGATTGAAGAGGTCTAGTAGTGTGATGATTGGGTTCGGTGAATTGTTTTGGTACTATATTAAGGTACGGATTCCGTACTCTTTCAGCGAGACTCTTTTATTTTTAATTTATTCGTTTCGTTATACGATTTGAAAATTTGTATTGCCCCTCATGATTATTTCTTATCAAATTCATTATGATAATTTCGTTGGCGTTCATAGTGGAACTCATATTTGTACTCTGTAGACTAGTACAACATGCCTAAATTTATTTTGATATTTGTAGTAATGTGCATGTTAATATTTTTGGAGACTTGTGTTGATATCTCGTTTCAGTTTAACATGTACATTTTAGAACCCCTTTGTGTTGATATTGTGTCGCATGTGTTGTGACATGGTATTCTTGTTAGAATATACCGTAACGTATACCTGAGCTATAACCACCTGTGGGGGTACCACAGGCATGTCGTCTTGGCACGAGAGGCAAGACACTTTCTGTGGCGGTGTGATTAGTCCACTGCGTCTCCATTTTGGGCTCCGGAGAAAGTGGGCTATTTGGTGTTTTATTGTGGGAGGCGTATGCGTTAACCCTAGTTTTCTGTTCTGCGGATTGGTGATGTTGTGCAAAACACGCCTATCCGATTTGCATACATTTGGATTAGCGGTCCAATGTGTGATTTGCATGTGTGGCATTATTTTGACTTGCCTGTGTGGCATTATTTTGATGTGCCTGTGTGGCATTGTTTTGATTTGCCTGTGTGGCATCATTTGACTTGCCTGTGTGGCATTATTTTGACTTGCCTATGTGGCAAGGAATATTTCTGAGCTCATTCGGTATAAAATTATTCCAGCCATTTGTTTCAGCCTATTATTTTATTTGATTAGTTTTGTTGGTTTCTGTTCAGTTCAAGTCATTAAGTTAGTCACTTCAGTTCGTTATTTCTTTATTCTTTTATTTGTTTCGTCAATTACATTGATTCAGATATATTCATTACGTTGATTCAGATATATTTCATTCAGATCTTTGGATATTATACTTTCGTTCGTATTTGCACTTGAGGCTTTGTTCAATATTTTGTCTCCGTTATTTTCATATATCAGTTGTATATCTTTTGTATATCTGTATCCGTACTGGGCAATTGGACTCATGCTGTGTTTTTCTTCCGGCAGGTTTGCAGGGGTGATTCAGGGCTAGTGTGATGAGAGTGTTGCCTTTGACCATCTAGGTGGATTCGAATTTTAGGTTTTGATTATTTTGACTCTATGTTGAGAATCGTATTTAATGTCTTATTGATGGTTATCATTATTACATATTTGAAGTCTTTAGTGCTCTGTTTAATAATTTTGAGGTTTGTTGTGCTTTGCACGTGACCTCCCTTTCCTTTTGAGTAAGTTACTTCAGTTTGCTATTTCTTTATTCTGGGGTGTTACAGAGATGGTATCAGAGCTTAGGTTCTTTCTTGTAGAAAACCTATTTAGGTTTGACCTGTGAGTTGTGGGTAAACCATTGGGTAGACGTAGGAGTTTGATTCGATTTTGTTCTTTGTTTGGTTGGTCTCTATTTTGACCAACCGCCGATTTCATTTCGATTTGTAGTTGATTTGAGGAAAGTGAAATAAATTGTTAAGGTGATTGAGTAATGATATTAGTTAAGAATTGTGATTCAATCATTAAGGTGAATAAAGTTATACTTTGTACATATAAGAAGTGATCTTATATGAGAATTTATTATGATGTGAGTATTTGTATCGACGAGTATTTAATTTTGGAAAATTATTTGTTAATCATTTTTTGTGGCAATTATTATGATCGTTGAATTGAGGAATTAATTTGAGTTAAGTTTTGATTTATGTTAAGCTTGTGGATGATTTAAGGTATGCGTATTGATGACATATTATGATAAAGTGAAAATTATTAAGTATAGAGGATTTCTTGAAATTTGAGTTGTTGATATTCGAAGTAATTAGATTAATAATTTGGAGTTAATGATCAATTTTGTGGCTATTTTTTTTAGTAGGATATTGGAGTAAATAAATATTGCGGTTATTTTCTAGTAGAATATTGGAGTTATCTTATATGAAATTTTGAGTGATAGTAGGAGGAGATCTAGAAATTTGTTGGGTAAATATTTGCATTAAGAGAATGATTTATTCATTGAATGATTAGATAGTAAGTGATGAAATTCAATTGATTTTGAGAGATCTTGAATAATTGTAGTTTGCTTATACAGATGGTAAAATATGTGACTTGGAGTTTGATATGGTGATAAGGAGATCTTGGTAGTATATTTTGGTGTAATAATATATGAGAACTAATTTGATTTGAGGTTATAATATTTTGAAGCTCTTGAGGACTTGGGGAGAGTTGGTAATATAGTTTGCATAGTTATTTTGTTTATCTGATGTCGTTAGAGTTTTGTATGAATTGATCTAAAATAAAATAAAAACAATTGGTTAGATCTTTGTCATGTGTGGAATATAAACGTTTTACGAATTAAAAATAATTTTAAATATTTTGGGTATTTGAATCGTATTTAGATGAAGAGAATTTTTGTGATTTTGAATTATTTTTCAAAGAGTACGTACGCTTGCAAGAATGAAACTCAAAGATATTAACGGGGGGCCCGCACCAACAGTGGATCATGTGATTTAACGCGAAGAACCTTACCAAGGCTTGACGCGGTAGCCAACAAATCTTTTACGAGTACATGGATAATTGTGTGGACCTATGGACTTACCAGACTTGATCGTTACAAATGGCGGCGCTACGTCGTAACTAAATTATTATTTTTTGTAGCTTATTTGAATTCCGAGGATGGAATTATTTTTTAAGGGGTGAAAAATGTAATAACTCATTTTTTTATATTAAATATTAATTAATTTTATCTTATACAATTGTGTTTAAATTAAAAAAAAGTAACTGATTTTGTTTTCCTCTTTTCTTCCTTGTTTTGTTTGGAAGATTAAATTCTTTTAGTAGATAATTAAATAACTGATAAAATTAAAATTGAGGAAGATAATTCCTTTTGTTACGGAGCGGAAAGTTACTTGGGAGATGGAGGAGTCTAATCGAGCGGAATATCCGCATCTTTTTTTATAATTAGGTACTTTTCATTCTTTTGATTCCGGGGACGGAATCCTTTTTAAGGGGTAGGTGATGTAATACCCAGTAAAAAATTAATAAATAAATATTGCATAATAAAAATTATTATGTTTTAAAACATTAATTGGACTTTGTACTTTATTTGGGTCAAAGTGGTCATTTAATTTATATGGGCTAATACCTATTAATAAGTGATTGATAAATTAAATTGGTAATTGGGCTTCAAACTAATTGGGTCAAACTAATTTCTAAGTATTTAAAATTTGGGTATGTCAAACTTATTGAGTCCAATTTAAGTGTTGGATGTAGAAACCTAATTGGGGTAGGAGTAACATTAATATATTAGGTTAAGTCCATTCCCAATACATGTATTGATACAAATCAACTAAACAATAGGAGAGGATTTTGGCACAGCGAGAAAGAAAGAGGCGGAAGAGAGGGTTATGAAACAAAAAGAAAATTTGAAGAAGAAGATTGTGAGGCTATATTCAACATAATTATATCTTCAAAAGGTAATTATTTAATTTATTTAATTGTCAAGAGGAATAATTGTTATGGTGGATTTGGGGTGTAATTAGTGTATATTTACGGTTTAGTGTAGTTAGTAACGACACAGTATTTGTGAATGAATTTACTGATCTTGAGGGAAGGCAATTCTCCATGAGCAATACTCGGCTATTTAAAGAATCAATCATCACTATTTGTGAAAAATCCTCATGCATATGTACATATACATATTTACATATATATAAATATATGTACTATTATTTTTCTCATAAAGAATTCTATAAATGCCATAAAGTATATTTATAACGGTTTGATTTGGTCAAGACATTGGGTTGAGACATATTATTGTGTTGATGTGAAACATTGGCAAGAAACTTGTATTCTTTATCTAGTATTTAAATATATATATATATATATATATATATATATATATATATATATATATATATTCCAAGAGCATATCCTAGAAAATTTGCCTTCAAATTGTTACACTGCAGAGTACTTTATGGTTATTATATAATATAGTTTTTTTTAACCCAAGCTATGATTTTATATAAATATTCTATTATGGAAGTTATAATTGGTAATGACTTTCTATAAATGTACAAGGGTTTTAAGAATTAATAAAACTATATTTTTGTATTACAGAATGTGCAGAACGCGTTCTTAACTTTAGAGAGTATATGAACTAATATTAAAGCATTTAATTTATAAAAAGAAATATATAAATTATAATTTAGTAATTTAATTAATGGTCTTGTATTGATTTGATAATTATATAGATCAGATTGAGGAGGTCTAGCAGTGTGATGATTGGGTTCGGTGAATTGTTTTGGTACTATATTAAGGTACGGATTCCGTACTCTTTCAGCGAGACTCTTTTATTTTTAATTTATTCGTTTCGTTATACGATTTGAAAATTTGTATTGCCCCTCATGATTATTTCTTGTCAAATTCATTGTGATAATTTCGTTTGGTGTTCATAGTGGAACTCATATTTGTACTCTCTAGACTAGTACAACATGCCTAAATTTATTTTGATATTTGTAGTAATGTGCATGTTAATATTTTTGGAGACCTATGTTGATATCTCGTTTCAGTTTAACATGTACATTTTAGAACCCCTTTGTGTTGATATTGTGTCGCATGTGTTGTGACATGGTATTCTTGTTAGAATATACCGTAACGTATACCTGAGCTATAACCACCTGTGGGGGTACCACAAGCATGTCGTCTTGGCACGAGAGGCATGACACTTTCCGTGGCGGTGTGATTAGTCCACGACGTCTCCATTTTGGGCTCCGGAGAAAGTGGGCCATTTGGTGTTTTGTTGTGGGAGACGTATGGGTTAACCCTAGTTTTCTGTTCTGCGGATTGGTGATGTTGTGCCAAACACACCTATCCGATTTTCATACATTTAGATTCGCGGTCCAATGTGTGATTTGCATGTGTGGCATTATTTTGACTTGCCTGTGTGGCATTATTTTGATGTGCCTGTGTGGCATTGTTGTGATTTGCCTGTGTGGCATCATTTGACTTGCCTGTGTGGCATTATTTTGACTTGCCTATGTGGCAAGGAATATTTCTGAGCTCATTCGGTATAAAATAACTCCAGCCATTTGTTTCAGCCTATTATTTTATTTGATTAGTTTTGTTGGTTTCTGTTCAGTTCAAGTCATTAAGTTAGTCGCTTCAGTTCGTTATTTCTTTATTCTTTTATTTGTTTCGTCAATTACATTGATTCAGATATATTCATTACGTTGTTTCAGGTATATTTCATTCAGGTCTTTGGATATTATACTTTCGTTCGTATTTGCACTTGAGGCTTTGTTCAATATTTTGTCTCAGTTATTTTCATATATCAGTTGTATATCTTTTGTATATCTGTATCCGTACTGGACAATTGGCTCATGCTGTGTTTTTCTTCCGGCAGGTTTGCAGGGGTGATTCAGGGCTAGTGTGATGAGAGTGTTGCCTTTGACCATCTAGGTGGATTCGAATTTTAGGTTTTGATTATTTTGACTCTATGTTCAGAATCATATTTAATGCCTTATTGATGGTTATCATTATTACATATTTGAAGTCTTTAGTGCTCTGTTTAATAATTTTGAGGTTTGTTGTGCTTTGCACGTGACCTCCCTTTCATTTTCGGGAAGGGGGTGTTACATAAAACCACACTTATGAATTCATAAATTGCCACAATCATATGAGTTTAAGAACTTGTCCTAGTCTGACCTTTGGCGTCCGTTCGCTGAGGGGTTCATAAACATTTCATATAACTATGAGTCAAGAATGTCACAGAAGTATGAGTTTTAAGAACTCGTACTTAAACCTATATTCTCTACCTATGACCTATTTATCTATTATACACATGAGAAAGGAATCACCCTCTTAACACGCATATAACAAATAACGCGACACAAACATTTCAATGATTATCAGTGTCAGAAACTAAGTGGTTGTCAAACCAAACTCGGCCACTTATCAATATAGGAGGCTAAGCGGACAATTCCCCGCCCATACAAAGAATTGGTCAACCTAACCACTATATCGACCATGAAGTTAAGTGATTCTAAAACCAAGTACAAATTCCCCGCCCATACAAGGAATCATACAACTCAGCTGCCGACATAAGTACTCATTGAAATCCCAACCTAATCTTAACACCTTTTTTTTCAATACGAATTCAATTCGTATTCATAATCCATAACTCTTTCATGAGTTTTCATAGTACCATTTCATAGTACAACTGATACACATCATCTTGCTATAAACTTTTCAATTATCAGATTGATTCTTTCTGGTTTTCATAACCTTAAAAGATCACGGGGTGATCTCATCGTATGTATTACAATTCAATTCTATGACTTGATCATTTTGTTTTATGATCTCCTATTCCTGTACTTTCAGTCTTTTAGACTCAATCTATTCACCATTACCGTTCAACTTTATTATCAGAGTTAGGGAACTATGTGCTTTACACAAAAAATTGGAGGCATACAAAAGTTATCTCCTTTTCCTACCAAAGCAAATATTATACTCCAAAAGATTATACTCCTCACACTATGTGTCCACTTATCTCATTATTGATGCACTTCGGCAATCCCTTACTTAGAACTCTAAATGAGTTTTCTCTATTTCGCGTATGGTTATAATCCTAGGGTTTTTCCCCACCCCACTTAAGGTTTATAACCTAAAGCTCTTCTATCGCTTGTGACACCTTGGTCACTACGACTTTCATACCAACCTGTAACACCCCCAAATCCGGGTTACCTGACCCCCGAGTTTGGTGTTCACGATCCACATTATAATACTAACTATCTACCCATTCATATACAAATAGTAATACATATCACATTAACATATGTTGTTAATACATTAGTCCCAGGTCCGCTAACCTTAACATTACAAACATAATAAATACGTTAATCATAACTAGTTAATAACTATGCCTTTGCCTTTATCCTTCGCAGCATCTCCTAAAACTTCATCCCTAGCTGAAAAGTTTTATTTAGCAAGGGTGAGCAACTAATTTGCCCTGCAAGTTAAGACATACAATAAATGTATAAGAATTCAAAACTACAGACTATCTATTTTGATAGAATAAAACCAAAGTTCGGAGAACTTTGAAATAGATGAACAAATCGTTATTCAATAACAAGTCTTCTCCTATTCTATACAACACAATAATTCAATAATGAAAGAGTACAACGCTTTCAAAGTTTCTATAACATTCTAATGAATAAACAAGAATAAATTCTACGCAATAACAAAGTGGAATATTTTCTAGATTATACTAAGTGATCTCACCAGATCTTTGAACTTATTTTCTCGAGTATTTACCAAAGATTTACTTTGATACATACCATGAGTATCAGATAACCATAAAGATTAAATCATACCCCTCTACAAATACTTAGAGTCGGTCAACTCCTTGTACCCTATATTATGCATAATACTCAAAACGTACGCAAAGGTCGAATTCACGACCAACAAAATGTTCCCTTTATATAAAAGGTTGTTCTTCTCAGTCTTAAAATCAAGAGTTTGATTTTACAACAAAATACTGGGATTTCAAATTCTATTTACTTCTCGGTCTAGCTGAAATAATTTGCATCGATCTGTCAATAATAATTGAATTTATTTTTCTCGAATCTATCAAGTTCTAACAATTGTTCGTCTAGCCAGAATAATCAGCTAAGACATTTCTCAGTATAATTTGACAATAAACAGGAATTATCTGTATTGTTAATTCTAACTTCTACAGATATGAATATCCAACAACAGTTATTCTATAAATATATATTTCTGAATCAAAACATGCACTAACTGCGAATAATTAACAATAAATTCCCTGGATGTGGTGTAATTAACAATAATTAACCACTATAATAATTGAATGAATTTAACTCAAGGTTGAGTTAGGAAACTTGCCTTTTCCGCTGACTATAACTACACAATATAATTAACTGCGTTCGTAAGACCTATAATCAACAATGTCGGCCTCACAATTAGCACAATTATTTATAACACATAACACTGTATTTTACAGTCAAACTTCTCCTAGGCACATTACCAAATAGCCACATTAGTATTTATAATCTATATAAACACTTAACAAGTCAAACTAGTTCAGTCTGGTTGGACTTCAGTCCATTCTCGGTGTTCTGGTCACCCTATCCGACAATTAACACAGTTATCTGTCACTTACACTGGGTCTCTAAGCTTCAATATTAATTTAGATAAGTCAATTATCAATAATAATATTTTTCGAAAGCTTTTACTAATTATCAAGAAATTATTATAATTTATAATAACTTTTCAAACACTTAAATCATTTTTAAATTATTTAATGATCAAATAATCTTAGCATTATTAATATAAAAATATTAATAACATACTTGTCAAAATATTAAAGTTATTATCCGTAACTTAAAATATTTTTAAATCATCAATATTCTACTTAAATGATTTTTAAAATAATTAAAATTATTTTTAAATCATCACCATTAATATCTAAATATTAATAAAATTATTATCTAAATATTAAAAGTCATTAATCATAACTTAAAATATTTTAAAACCATTTTTCTCATTTTTAAATGATTTTTAAATCAATATAATCATTTTTAATTCATTTATTTAATATAATAATTAAATAAATCAAACATCATTAAAATTAATTTATTAATGAAATTCTCCTAAAACATTAAAAATTATATTTTATAATTTTAAAATATTTTCTAACACTTTATGCTAAATTAAAATGATTTTTAAATCATTAAAATCATTTTTATCCTATTTATTTAATTTAATAATAAAATAATTCTAATATCATTAATATCAAATTATTAATGAAAATTCTCTAAAAATATTACAAGTTACATTTTATAACTCAAAATATTTTTATATACATTATTCTTATTTAAAATGATTTTTCATAATATTAAATCATTTTTCTCTAATTTATTTAGTACACTAATTAAATAAATTAAATACTTTCAATATTTAAATAATTATAAATATTAAAGAAAAATATTCCAATTGGTCAAAAATTATTTTTCATAATTTAAAATAATTTTTAAAACCATTTTAGGTAATTTTATAATTTATTTTCTATTTTTAATCATTTTCCGGAATATTCATAAAATAAAATAAATAAAACCGTCGCCATAGCCTATAGCGACACTTGTCTGTCGCCTTACGTGTTCTTGAGCCTCAAGAACACTGTCAGACCAGTCTCAAGTGTTAACGTTTGACTGGCTTTGATTCTCGGTATATTGATGTTCTGGGCCAACTTAAACCTCGATCGTGTAGTGTTTATGTAACACTACACTAATCAATTATCCTCTAGGTCACAACGTATCACAACAAAGAGATTCTAGTCTCTAAAGTTGCTGTCAGGTGGATCCTGGGATTTCCAGAAACCCAGGTTGTTCAACCAGCCACTTTCATGCACAATTTATTCTATGTTCCGGTTATTAAATGGCTCGTTTGTTGGTCTACATATGTAGTACGCATGACAAGGAACACATAGAAATCAACAGATCATTTAACCAACATCACACCTGCTAGATTAGTCCTGGTCAAACTCTGACAAAAACTAAGTTCATACCGATTCTGGGTTTTCCAGAAACGTCAAAACAGACTGAGTGGTCTACTTTGACCACCTGTCACGCTCTACTAGTTGTTCATTTATACAATTTAAAGCCATGAAATGTAAGACCATATGTCAGGATACAAGCCGGTTACAAAAACACCATTAAAACAAAATCAAATCTGTCAGATATGCTCGTTACAAAAGCTTGTCAGACGCTGTTTTTATATTTCTGGGTTACCCAGATTTTTGACCGGTCATGCCCGGTCAACGGGTTTTGACCGTTTATATCTTACGATCTGGACATCAAATAGCTCTGATTTCTTTTGTAGACTAACGAATGCATACCAAGCTACAAAATCAAAACTTAAAACAACAAAAATCTTAAACGAGCAAGGATCTGTGGCGACTGACATTTCTTGTCAGACCACAAAAATTGCTCAAGAATAGTTTTTTATGAAAACTTCAATTTTTACCAACTTTGATGCTATGGATCTATGATAGATCATCATAGATCATCATATAACATCCTCTAGCACTGATTTAAACACTTAAACACAAAAACTTTCTTAGTATACAAGATCAAATTAGGTTTTAGGGTCATACCTTTCTTACCCCAATCCTTGATCTTAGCTCTCCAATCTGATATTGGTGATTTAGAGAGGTATTTTATGACTGATCTACTTGTATAATTCGGAGCTTCTAGAGAGAGGGGGAGTTGGTGAGAGCAAAATAGAAAATGGCAAATTTTATGATTTTTTCTCTCTCCCAAATCTTTTATATAACATAGATACATTGTATACAAGCATGCTAGGTGTCAATTGGATCAGATTTGCTGAGATATTTGTCAAAATGTCAACATAGTTGGTCACCTAATAAAGGTTTTGCAATTTCCTACAAGTTAGCTTATTAAAGAAACTAAAAAGGGTATTTTAGTAACTTGTAAAATGAATTTAATGGCAATCTTGACAAATGAATAAACCCTTAGGGTTTAGGGTTTAGGTTAGGGTTTAGGGTTTGAACCCTTTAGGGTTTGAACCCTTTAGGGTTTATAATTTAATTTCCAAAATTTTCAAAATTCGGTTTTCAAAATAGAAAATTAATATTCCAAAAATTATAATTTGGATTCAATAATTATAATAATATTTTCTAATCATAAAAATTAAATCTTGCTAATTAGGATTAATATTCCTAATTAAAATTGTTTAATTTAGCAATTAGGGTCAAAATGGTCATTAGGGTTTATAACCCACAAATTAGGGTTTAATTAGAAAAATAAATTTTCTAAATTACAATTAGGGTTTGTAAAAAAGAAATTAAGATAACTAAAACATAATTAGGGTTTTCTAATCATATTAAAGTTTAATACACACATTAGGCTTGCCAATTAGGATTAGGGTTTACTAATTAGAGTTTAGGATTCCAGATTTTAAATTAGGGTTTCTCGGCTTTCGATTAGGCTTTCTAACGGTACGTTAGGATTTTCAATCTTGAGATTAGGGTTTCTAATCTCTTATTAGGGTTTATTAATTTTAAACCTTATCCGATCAATCGTTGATCAAAAATTCTATACCGTTCAAACACATTCTCATTAATATAATTAGTTTAATTATATTTTCTATCGAATCCCTATCCGGACTTAGCGTTCGGATTTCTAATCTTGTTAAGCACAACTCT
Organism: Panax japonicus; assembly: GCA_020205505.1. NCBI lineage: Eukaryota > Viridiplantae > Streptophyta > Magnoliopsida > Apiales > Araliaceae > Panax > Panax japonicus. Next base: position 66,320,715 of record CM035091.1, read on the forward strand.
ACTCTAATTTTATTAGTGAATACACAAATTGACTTTCTCGATACACGTATCACCGATAATTGTCACATAAATGATAATTAATATAATATTAATTAAAAAAATTATGTGCAAATTTTTCATTATTTGAAATTCCGGGTTATCACAGTTAGTGTTCTTGAGGCTCAAAAACACTAACAGCGACGGATTTGTCACCTATTGCCCTTTTAGCGACGGTTTAATTATGAAATTAATTATTAATTTCTGAAAATTATTTATATTAATTAATAAATTGAAATAAATAGATTTTAATTATTAAAAATACTAAATAAATTCCGAAAAATTATTTTAAATTTGAAAAATAGTTTTTAATTATTTAGAGTATATTTCATCAATATATTTATTATTTTTTCAATATAAATGGTATTTAATTTATTTAATTATAATATTAAATAAATTATTTAAAAACGATTTAAATACATGAAAAATCTTGAAAAATAATATTTCGGTATAATAAAATATTTTAAGTCATTTTCAGTAACTTTTAATATTTTGTGATATATTTTATTAATTAATTAATATTAATGGTAATTAGTTTATTTAATAACTATATTAAATAAATTAAGGAAAAATGGAATTAATGCTTTATAAATTATATAAAAATGATTTAAGTGTTAGAAAAATATTTTGAAGTTATAAAATATAACTTTTGATATTTTTTCATGAAAATATTAATATTTTAATATTAATAGTAATTACCGGATAATGAATTTAAGTGTTTAAAAATCATATAAATATGAATTTAAAGTATTAAAAGTACTTTGATATATTATAAATATATTATAATATTATGTGATGATTTTCATTACTATTTGATAATAAATAAATATTAATCATAAAAGAATTGCGTGGTATTTAATTCAGTTAAATACGTTATTAATGATTGAAAATTTATGATAAATAGTAATAATTATTTAAAAATTATTACGAGCTTATGAAAATTATTTTGACTAATATTAAAATTATATGAGATAATTGTTAAGTGTTAGGCAGAGTTTAATTGAACTTAAACTCGTGAAAAGTCTAACTAGACCGTCGGGATGTCAGATTTGTGCGGGGTTCAACTCAGGCTGCAATAGTTTGACTTGATACCGAGTCCTACGTGTGTTGTAGACTGATAGGGTTATATGTTATGTGTTTAGGTTATTTTATAAATTGTGATGATATTATTCTAACTTAGCAATTGATATTATTATATATTAGGTTCGGATCAAGAGATATAAATTGCGTAGTGGTAATCAACGGTTCAGGCAAGTTTGTTTTTACTTAACTCTATTAAGAGTTTTTCATTCAGATAAGCTTATGGTTAATCATTGTTGGTTGCCATGAATTGTACTCTATACATATTACATGTATAAGTCAGGTATGAAAGGCTAATCACCTTCATTACCAATTGGTTCAGATATATTTGTTCATGTATAATACTTGTTCAGTCATAAATTTGTTCCTGCTAGTTCACAATTATATTGTTGAATTATAGCCAGCTTATTATTCAAATTTTTTCAATCAAGATATATCGTTATATTATTGAACTTAAACTTACTGGGCAATCCTTATGCTCACCCTTGCTATATCATGATAAAATATTGCAGATTAAGACGAACGCGTCGGATACAAGAAAAGGTCCAAGACAGGTTCCAGCTTTAGTATACGTGTACAGTAGATTTGTAATAGTGTTGTGTGATAATAAATGTTATGTGTTAGAAAAGTTATAAATTGTGATTAAGTTAAGGTTACTCGACCTTGGAGAATAGTGTGTAAAATGTATTGTATAAACAATTTAGGTTTATATCTTCCACAAATATAGTAATAGTGATAGAATGATAGAACCGGATCTGCGGTGATTCGGGACCTCAGATTCAGGGCCTTCACAGTTGGTATCAAAGGTGTTGGTTATGAAGCTTAGGTAGTAATACATGAGACCAATAACCGCAGTGATTAGGATAAAATCTAACTCACGTAGAGTTAGTCGGTCGGTAAGATTCAAAGACGAATCTCGGCGGGTTATAAAAGATACAGAGTTCCCTAACTCTGATAATAAAGTTGAACAGTAGTGGTGAATAGATAGAGTCTAAAAGATTAAAGGTGCAGTGATAGGAGATCTTAAAACAAAACGATCAAGATATAGAAATGAATCGTAATATATACGATGAGATCACTCCGTGGTCGGATAAGGTTATAGTATGAAGAAGGATCAAGCGAATGATTGGAAAGTTTACAATAATATTGTTGTGTGAATCGGTACAGATTCAGGAAATGATTATGAATACGGATTAAATGAAATTTGTATTGAGAAGGGTGTTAGTATTAGGTGGGGATTCAATTAAGGATTCATGTCGGCAGCTGAGTTGTATGATTCCTTGTGTGGGCGGGGAATTGTACTTGGTGTAACAACTACTTAGTTCCGACAATGATAATCATTGAAATGTCTGTGTCGCACTATTTGCTATATACATGTTAAGAGGGTGATTCCTTTCTAATGTGTAAAACAGATAGATAGGTTATAGGTAAAGGATATAAGGTTAAGTACGAGTTCTTAAAACTCATACTTATATGACATGCTTGACTCATAGTTATATAAAATGTTTATGAACCCCTCAATGAATGGACGCCAAAGGTTTGGCTATGACAAGTTCTTAAAATCATATGATTGTGGTAATTTATGGACTCATAAGTATGGTTTTACAAACTAGGTATCGTTGTGTGTAAATGGAATATTGAAGAGTATAGGAACAGATAGATTATTAAGCAAATGATTACTAGTGGAGACATAAGTTTTCCAAAACTCCTAGTTATGCTAGACTTGAAACTTTGACATCAAGCTAAATACGCACTATGTGTTTTTGAAAAAAAAATGTAGACTCCTAATCATTTTTGAAATGGTTTAAAGTATAGTCTATGCTACTTATTTCAGCTAGACGTTGATGATTTGAAATATCAAAATACATTTTATTTATCACTTATGTACCATGTAACCTGGTGTAGAGATGATAAAAAGTTGATGGAGTTGTAAATACATGAATACTTGGTGTGAATTTGATCTAAAATCGTTATTCCACTATTGTATGATATGTTATGACAAAGTCATATAATGACGACATCCTCAAACGGACTATTAATACAGTACGGCATTATGGCGTCATTCTCAAAAATATTTTCAATAAAATTTAATTTGCCAACGGGGTTTGGCTACACTTAAATAATTCGATTGAATTGAATTATTGATATGAGTCTATGCTATTCGATTCAGCTAGACTAAAGTTTATGAAAACTCTAAGTGTTCATTGAAATTATTTTGGTGAGGAATCCTATGATAAGACTGAGGTGAACTATGTTGTTTGGATGAATAATCCAATCAAGTAGCGTATATATTCGCTATACATAATTAATACGTTATGCATGACGTAAGAGTACAATAGACTGATCACCTAAAGTACTAACAACGGTAGTTTACCTTCTTTGTGATTGTAAACATACCAAGTAATGTATTGCTTTGCGGTATGATCAATACCGTTAAAACTATGTGTTCATGGTGTTAGAGTCTATGCCCTAGAGGCCAATTATTTGATATAATTGCTTAACATTTTGATATTATATTTGATTAAATAATTGAATGATTTTATTATGGTTTTATTTACTGCGTTATATAAATGTTAACATAATAAAATTCCTTAGAATAGTGATACAATTTATATAGTTTCAAGTATTTGACTTGAACATGAGATTATATAATTACAATTAGTATCATTGCTCTTAAATATCCCTAGTCGAGTTCCATTATTGATAGGACAACAATGATGCATTGAGACTAGTATGTGGATTGACTGGTGACCAAATCTCATTGGTCATAAATATATGAGATATTAAGTCAATGCATAGGTATGTGTTAGAGAACGATGTACTGGACAGACCCACCATGAGAATTCTATGTGGAGCATCGAAGTGTCATTATTTATTCTCATAGTGACAATGATGTTATGGTCCTCTGACCTGAAATAACTATATTTCTGCACGAGAATTTATATACGTTGATATCATCAAATGTCACCTTTAATAGGGTGGACTATAAAGGTGATTATTGGGTACATCATGAATCGTGTGAGGAATATGAGTGATCTATATGGAATTTAACCATCTTATATATTAGGGGTGATATCAATAGGCCTCTTGATTGAGTAGGACTATGAAATGCATGGCCATGCTCAAATATTGATTTGTTTCATATAGTCTACTCATTGATCAAGAAAATTTAGATTAAATTATGAAGAGTATGACACATTTTATGACTCTAGTTTAATCTAGTATTTTAAGGTTAAAAGGATTAAATTACATTGAAACATTGGTCACGAAAAGGTTGCATCGAATCATCGATCTTATTATTACTTGAGTAGCAGTGATGCATTACTAGATGCCTCTCACTAATTATAATTTTATAATATGATTTTAAAATTATTGTCAACGTAATAATAACCTATAGGGTCACACACAAAGAACGTTATTAAAAGGAAATTAATTTAAATTGTAAGGATTTAAATATATCAATATGATTGATAGTATTTAAATCACGAATTTAAATTAAAAGGATGCTTTGTATATGTATATATATTAATTAAGTAAGACTTAATTAAGATATAATATATATATAAATTCTGATTTTATTTTAATTAGATTAGGGTTTTGATTAATTCTGATTTATTGCTATATATATGATATATCATGGTCTTTGGAAAGTTAATCAAAACAAAAATCCTACCCGCTCTTAGAGAGAGACTAGAGAAAACAGTTTCAAAAATCCTCATCCTTGGTGGCTAGTACCACGATTCCTTCTTCTGCAGATCGTAGGACGATTCGTGGAGAATTCACGTGGATACCGTAGAGACGCATTTCGTTCGAATTGCATTATATATTCGAACGCATTGTTTAATCTCTTTCTTAATCGGTATAATTTCTAACCACTGAATTAACTATTTTTCGCATGGATCCTATTTAGGGTTTCAAATTTGGTTTAAATTGTTCTATTTTCGCTGTGCCTTTCTGTGTCGAAACCCTACAGTGGTATCAGAGCTACTTGAGAAAAGATTAATTCAGATTACGTGTTTTAATTGTATTCGATATATATGATATATGATTATGCATGTTTACCGATATGAAATTGAATATATGATATTCCGTTGTATGTGTATTCTGGTAATATATATGATGATACTGTTAATCGTATCTTTAATCGGTGGAATAACAATATAACTGTTCTAATCAGATTAGAAGCATGAGGAATCGTCTTAATATGATTAATCAGAACTGGACATATATGATAAATTTTGGGTGTACTGTTATTCGTTTTAATATGATTAATTAGAAACTGGACATATATGATTTATTATTAAGGGTGTTTTGGTGGATTAAAATGTATAATTCTAAAACTGTTTCAGAGATTCGTATGAAAAAATTCTACAATACAGATTGTAGTTCGAAAATGTTTTCCAGGGGCGTTGCCCACGACCCCGCTTGATAACCGATCAGCCGGACCACCGCCAGGGGGGAGACCCCCCCTTGGACTCCCCCCCACCCCCCGTCGTAGCGCACGATGGTCGTGACCCCAATATGTTATATATAATTTTCTTTAATGATATATAAATTGTTATGTGCTTATTGTGATATGCATGGTGCACAGTTATGGACTTTTGACCAATAGGTTAGTGGTTTTTTTCTTTTGAAATACGGCTTGCATGTCGTTCCTTTCTATAAATTCTAATGTAATATTCTCTTCTCATCTAAATCCCCTCGAATATAACTCGAGGTTTCTTTATGTCATATAATAATCTGTAATCGATGAAGATGACAAGATGGAGAACACGATGAAAGATGATGATGGAGAGGATACACATGCATGATGAAGATCCAAGGAAGCTATTTATTTTAAGATCTGTTACCACCTTAGATTGACATTCAATCTTTCATTAGCTTGAAAAGATTGAAAGTGGATTGGGCCATAACTCTGACACATTTAATTTTGTACTTTATTTATGCTTGTATGCGATATGATATGATAAATAATGTGCATGCTTAATAAGATTAAAATTAGTGAGATCTAATTTTTTTTTAATAAAATCACTCATTAAATTATTAAGTCTAAATCAGATGTCTTCTAATGAATAACACTTATCAAGACCTTGATCGATAGATGTAGGTTTGCCAAAGAAAAGTATCCTATTTATCTAGGTAAGATACGATAGGATAATTGTGATATCCAAAATGTTAAAATCATTGGGCCTGACTTAACTAAGTTATCTCAATAGGATTGTGGACTTAGAGGCATAGAGTTTGGTTGGTACCATTAGATGGACTAGAAACAAATGTTGTTTACCAAACTATCCAAGAGTTATATATGATATAATTGACAAAAGGGTTGTCTACCTAAATAATTGTGTTTTAAGAGATTAGCCAAAGCTAACTTAAGTCATAATAAAATATGGATCTTGGCTCACTAGAAAGATTTAATAGAAAATGCTTTTCGAATTAATGGTGAGGGCTATTAATTTGAATAAAATAGTGGGAGGTATATTTTGAATATACTATTATCAATTACATAATATCAACTCTGTAATTTGATTTATTATTTTTGCACTTATAATTTGTAGATATCAATGGCAAACAACAACACAAATAGTCTTTCATTATGATCAGTCCTTGAGAAGGATAAGCTGAGTGGAATTAATTTCCTTGACTGGCATAGGAACTTGAGGATTGTCCTCAAACAAGAGCGCAAGCTATATGTCCTTGATGGGCCCATTCCGGCAGCACCAGCAGTCATTACACCACGTGTGGAGCATAATGCTTACAAGAAGCATTAAGATGATGCTCTGGACGTGAGTTGTGTCATTCTAGCAACCATGAACGCTGAGCTTCAGAAGCAACATGAGTTGATGGATGCTTATGAGATGATCGAGCATCTCAATAAATTATTCGAAGGGCATGCTCGACAGGAGATGTATGATACAAGCAAGGCGTTGTATCACTGTAAAATGGGTGAACGTGATCCAGTTGGTCCACATGTGCTGAAAATGATTGGGTATATTGAGTACCTTGATAGGTTGGGTTTTACAATCACTCTGGAAGCCCTAACTGATCTTGTTTTACAATCTTTGAATAACAGCTACTCTCAATTTGTTATGAACTATCTTATGAATGAAATTGAGAAACCCCTTTGTGAGTTGTTGAGCATGTTAAGAACTGCCGAGAACAACATGAAAAAGGAAGGACATGATCCCATAATGATGGTGCAAAAGGGGAATGCTAAGGGAAATTGGAAATGTAAGAAGAAGATAGGATCTAAATCTTTTGCCAAACCCAATTCCAAAACCAAAAAGGCTTTAAAACCTAAAGGTGGGGTGGCTAAAGAAGGTGAATGTCACTTCTGTGGAAAACCTAGACACTGGAAGAGGAACTGTCATGCTTATTTGGAAGAAGTGAAGAAAAGAAAAGGAAGTACGACTTCTGATTCAGGTATATATATGTTATAGAAGTTAACTTGTCTACTTCTATATCATAGGTATTGGATATTGGATGTGGTTCTCACATTTGTGTTAATGTCTAGGGACTCCGAAGGAGTAGGACTTTGGCGAAAGGAGAGGTTAACCTACGAGTTGGGAATGTAGCAAAAGTTGTTGCACTTGTCGTAGGAACTTATCATTTATCTTTGCCCACTGGGCTAGTTTTAGAATTAGAAGATTGTTATTTTGTGCATGCTATAAGCAAAAATATTATTTCTGTTTCTTGTTTAGACAAGAAAGGTTTTTCATTTATAATAAAGAACAATCATTGTTTATTTTACTTAAATTATATTTGTTATGGTGTTGCACAATTGTTTAACAGTCTCTATATTCTTGATTTAGAAATGCCTATCTATAACATAAATACAAAACAATTTAAAGCAAATGATTTAAATCCGACATATCTCTGGCACTGTCGTTTAGGCCATATAAATGAGAAACCCATATCCAAACTCCAGTAAAGATGTGTTCTTGGAATCATTTGATTTTGAATCATATGAGAAATGCAAGTCTTGTTTATTAGGCAAGATGACTAAAGCCCCTTTCACTGGACACAGTGAACGAGCTAGCGATATATTGGGACTTATACATAGTGATGTATGTGGACCCATGAGTTCGTTAGCAAGAGGTATGTTTTATTACTTCATTACATTTACTGACGACTTTATTAGATATGGATATGTGTATCTTATGAGACACAAATCATAATCCTTTGAAAAGTTCAAGGAATTCAAGAGTGAAGTTCAAAACCAATTTGGAAAAAGCATAAAAGCCCTTCGATCCGATCGAGGAGGTGAATACTTAAGCCAAGACTTTGATGACATTCTAAAGGAGTGTGGTATTATATCACAGCTCACTCCACTTGGAACACCACAATGGAATGGTGTATCTGAGAGGAGGAATCGAACCTTGTTGGACATGGTACGATCAATGATGAGTCATGCAGATCTTCCAATAAGATTCTAGGGTCATGCCCTAGAGACAGCTGCATTCACACTTAACTGTGTTCCTACAAAGAAGGTTCAGAAGACACCATATGAGATGTGGACTGGGAAATGTCCTAGTATGTCGTTCATGAAGATTTGGGGTTACGAGGCGTTCGTAAAACATCTGGATTCTGACAAGCTCGGACCCAAATTTGACAAATGTAATTTTATGGGATACCCAAAGGAAACAAAAGGGTATTATTTCTACAAACCTTCTGAGAACAAGGAGTTTGTTGCTCGAACTGGTATTTTTCTAGAAAGAGAATTTGTCTCTAAAGGAAATAGTGGGAAGAACAAAATATCATTGAACCTGAGTTGGAATGTAAGCAGGAACCACAAGATATTGTGGAAAGTGAACCTGCTCAAATTACACAAGTCATTCGTAGATCTGGCAGGACACGCCAAGAGCCTGAGAGATAGTATTGATATCTTATGACTCAAATCGGCGATGTGATGCTCATAGATGGAGATGAGCCTGATTCCTACCAAGAAGCTATGAATGGACCAGATTCTAAGAAATGGCTTGAAGCCATGAAATCTGAGATGGACTCCATTTATACTAACCAAGTATGGACTCTAGTTGATCCACCCGAAGGGGTAACACCAATCTGGTGCAATTGGGTTTTCAAGAAGAAAACCGACATGGATGGTAATGTACAAACCTATAAAGGCCAACTGGTAGCAAAAGGTTTCAAACAAATTCAAGGTGTTGACTACGATTAAACCTTCTCTCCAGTGGCAATAGTTAAATCCATCAGGATCTTACTTGTTATTACAACTTTTTATGATTACCAAATCTGGCAGTTGGATGTCAAAACTGCTTTCCTTAACGAAATCTCCTTGAGGATGTGTATATGACACAACCTGAGGGTTTTGTCCCTCCAAAGGATGCTGGAAAGGTATGTAAGCTGTAGCGATCCATTTATGGATTGAAGCAAGCCTCTCGGAGTTGGAATCTTTGATTTGATGAAGCATTCAAAGAATTTGGCTTTATTAAAAATGAAGATGAACCTTGTGTATATGTTGATGACATATTAATTATTGGGAATGACATTCCTTCTTTACAGGCTGTAAAAATATGGTTAGGAAAATGTTTCTCCATAAAAGATTTGGGCGATGCTGCCTACATTTTAGGTATCAGGATCTATAGAGATAGATCGAGAAAAATGTTTGGCCTAAGTCAAAGTACATATATTGATAAAGTGTTGAAACGGTTCAGCATGCAAGAGGCAAAAAGAGGAAACTTACCCATGACTCATGGTGTAAAGATCTCTAAGGCCCAATGTCCTAAATCATAAATGATGAGGAGCGTATGAGAAAGATCCCTTACGCTTCGGCAATTGGATCTATCATGTATGCAATGATATGTACTCTTTCGGATGTCTCGTATGCTTTGAGCATGATGAACAGATACCAGTCGAATCCATGTGAAGGTCACTGGACAGATGTCAAGAATATCCTCAAGTACCTGAAAAGGACTAAGGATTCATTCTTGGTATATGGAGGTGAAGACGAATCTGGCAGTAAAGGGTTACATAGATGCTAGTTTCCAAACTGACAATGATGACTATAAGTCTCAGTCAGTTTCTGTATTTTGCCTTAATGGTGGTGTTGTTAGATGGAAAAGTTAGAAGCAAGAGATAATAGCTGATTCTACAATAGAGGCTGAGTATATTGCTGATTCTAGTGCAGCCAAGGAGGCTGTATGGATTAAAAAGTTCATCACCGAACTTGGTGTTATTCCAACCATTGTTGATCCGGTTGCTCTATACTGTGATAATAATGGAGCCATTGTACAGGCTAAGGAACCCAGATCTCACAAACGATCCAAGCATATACTTAGGCGGTACCATCTCATCTGTGAAATCATTGATAAAAGAGATGTGCATATAGGAAGAGTGTCAATAGATGATAATGTTGTAGATCCACTGACCAAGGCTTTGTCGCAGCAGAAGCACGACGGTCACACTAGTTTCATGGGTATTAGATACATGAGTAATTGGCTCTAGTGCAAGTGGGAGACTATTAGAGTTTATGCCCTAGTGGCCAATTATTTGATATAATTGCTTAACATTTTGATAATATATTTGATTAAATAAATGAATGATTTTATTATGGTTTTATTTACTGTGTTATATAAATGTTAACATAATAAAATTCCTTAGAATAGTGATACAATTTATATAGTTTCAAGTATGTGACTTGAACATGAGATTATATAATTACAATTAGTAATCATTGCTCTTAATTGTCACTAGTCGAGTATCATTGTTGATAGGACAACAATGATGCATTGAGACTAGTATGTGGATTGATTGATGACCAAATCTCATTGGTCATAAATATATGAGATATTAAGTCAATGCATAGGTATATGTTAGAGAACGATGTACTGGACAAACCCACCCTGAGAATTCTATGTGGAGCATCGAAGTGTCATTAGCGATTCTCATAGTGACAATGATGTAATGGTCCTCCGACCTGAAATCACTATATTTCTACACGAGAATTTATGTACTTTGATATCATCAAATGTCACCTTTAATAGGGTGGACTATAAAGGTGATTATTGGGTACATCATGAATCGTGTGAGAAATATGAGTGATCTAGATGGAATTTAACCATCCTATATATTAGGGGTGATATCCATAGGCCTCTTGATTGAGTAGGACTATGAAATGCATAGCCATGCTCAAATATTGATTTGTTTCATATAGTATACTCATTGATCAAGAAAATTCAGATTAAATTATAAAGAGTATGACACATTCCATGACTCGAGTTTAATCTATGATATTAAGGTTAAACTGATTAAATTACATTGAAACATTGGTCACGAAAAGGTTGCATCGAATCATCGATCTTAATATTACTTGGGTAGTAGTGATGCATTACTAGATGCTGCTCACTGTTTATAATTTTATAATATGATTTTAAAATTATTGCCAACGTAATAATAACCTATAGGGTCACACACAAAGAACGTTATTAAAAGGGAATTAATTTAAATTCTAAGGATTTAAATATATCGATATGATTGATAAATTTAAATAACGAATGTAAATTAAAAGGATGCTTTGTATATGTATATATATTAATTAAGTAAGACTTAATTAAGATATAATATATATATATATATATATATATATATATATATATATTTGGATTTTATTTTAATTAGATTAGGGTTTTGATTAATTCCGATTTATTGCTATATATATGATATATTAGTGTCTTTGGAAAGTTAATCAAAACAAAAACCCTAGCCGCTCTTAGAGAGAGACTAGAGAAAACAGTTTCAAAAATCCTCATCCTTGGTGGCTAGTATCGTGATTCCTTCTTCTGCAAATCGTAGGACGATTCATGGAGCATTCGAGTGGATACCGTAGAGACGCAGTTCGTTCGAATTGCATTGGAGATTCGGTCGCATCGTTTAATCGCTTTCTTAATCGGTATAATTTCTAAACACTGAATTAACTATTTTTCGCATGGATCCTGTTTAGGGTTTTGAATTTGGTTTAAATTGTTCTATTTCCGTTGTGCGTTTCTATGTCGAAACCCTACACATGGTCTATATGATCCCTCAAAAAAATTTGAAAACTTTTACTCTTGTGAGTGGTGTATTGGGTAGCATGTGATGCTGTGTATGTATGGTGTAAGCAGTATTGTGTAAGGTGTACGGTAAATTTCAGGGACGAAATTTTTAGAAGAAGGGGTGAATGTGACAACTAGAGAATTTTGAATACTTTTAAATTTTTTAATTAATAAATAAATATCAAAATTAGAACCTAGACAGAAAATAAATGTATGCGTTTGATATTTTTAAGATAAAATTTTGAGGATTTCAAAATTTTGTGAAGGATTTAGGTGAATTATTCAGGATTAAGTGTTTATGTGAATATATTCTGTGTATATGTGTGCATGATGTGGTTAAGGGTCAAGGATTGTCCAGATAAATGATATCTGTAACAAACCCTAAGTATATATTAAGAACGTCAACGTTCAGTTAGAAAACCCTAGCATTTCACAAAAAACCCTAGAAATCAGTTCTGGAAACCCTACTTTTAGTTCCGGGAATCCAAAACCCTAATTCAGAAATTTAAAACCCTAGTCTAGGAAGTTAAATGATTATTATAATTCTCAAGTGTAATTAATTATAAAATTAATTAGGGTAAAGTTTAATTATTTAGCAAACCCTAATTTCAAATATTTAAACCCTAAATTCGAGATTAAAAACCCTAATTTATAATTAGGGAAAGCTTAATTGTTAATTTAATGATTTTAAGGTTAATTGGGAAGACTTAACCCTAATTTTCAAGTTAAGTAATTAGGAAACCCTAATCTAATTAGGAAACCTAATTTCTAAATTAAAAAATTTATCTTTCTATTAGAAACCCTAATTAGTGGTTTATAAACCCTAATAACGATTTTGACCCTAAGTGCTTAATTAGCAATTTTAATTAGGAAATACTAATCTTAATTAGTAATATTTAAATTATGATTAAGAAATTTTAATATAATTAGAAAATTCTAATTATAATTTAGAAATATTAATTTTCTATTTTGAAAACCTAATTTGGAAATTCTAGATTTTATTTTTCCAAACACTAAACTCCAAGGTTTTCCAAACCCTAAACCCTAAATCCTAAGGGTTGTGGCCAATGACCATGTTGCCATTAAAATAAAAAGACAAATGACATTTTTGCCCTTATAGCATTATTGGAGGAAACTTACATATCTTGCCTACATAATTGGTGAGTGACCAACCCTAGCCTAGCATGTGCTCTAAAAACACAGCCATCAGCCAACACATCAGCCATTTCATCCCAACAATAATTTATATAGATTTAGAAAGAGAAAACCACACACTTTCATTTTCATTTTTCTCCCAAGCCATTCTCTCTCTTCATTTTCGAAATTTAGAGAGAGAGAGAGAGAGAGAGAGAAAAGATGAACCATGATCAATTAATATCAAGTCAAGAACAAGATCAAATATCAGAAATCAAAAATCAAGTTAGAAAGAGGTATAAATCCTAAATTTCAAAAATCAGTGATCTTATGTTATAAGTTGTATTTTGTTGGTTAGATATGTGTTAGAAGGTGCCTTTTAGAGATCTGGGTTATTGGATCATGGATCCATAACATTAAGATGAACGAAATCAAGATTTTTCAAAACTGACTATGAACCCTAGAACATGGTCTGACAGCCGAATGTCAAGGCTAATAGATCATTTCCTGTTTATTGTTTGTATGTTTTAATAGTTATAACTTGTAGTATGCCATGTGTTCTTTGTTCTGTAAATGGAACCAGGGGTGGATCGTGTCTTGATTGCATGTTATGAACAGTCAAACATCGTTGACCGATCACGGGAGTAAGCTTCTGGGCAACCCAGAACTCAACATGTTATCTAGCAACGTTTTGTTTGGCTCTAATCTTACTTCTTGTTGATAGTTTTGGCCAGGTTATTGTTTAAGGTTTTAGCCTGACATATGGAATACATATATATGCCCTTAGATTACTCAGAGCCTTAGCATATTGAAAATTAATCGTGGTCAAAACCACGTTGACCAACAGGCTGGATGAAGATTCTGGAAAACCCAGAATCTTAAAGAACAGTTCGTGACCCTTAGTTTGACCAGTTCAGATCTTGCGTTTTTGATGTTTTTAAGTTGAGTTAAGGTTATAGAATTGTACTTTGATATGTACTCTACATGAATGAACCTTTATGTTACACAAACAATATTTATACTTAAAGATACAAGGATCTAAAGTAGCACCCTTGAATTGTTCTTCATTTCAAGAAAACCCGGAAATGAAGAACAACGTTGTCAGAGTTTTTAAAGACTCAGATCTGCTAAGTGTGATGTTTTATGACCAAGTTGATGATTGGAGATTGTAGTACTACATTCCGTCAACACGATCTAAGTCTTAGATGGGACAGAAACAAGCTAGAAAGAAAATTATACACGGTCAAACCATGCCCCTTGAAAACCGGCATGTCAGTGTTCTTGAGGCTCAAGAACACCAACAGCGACGGATTTGTCGCCTGTTGCCCTTTTAGCGACGGTTTAATTAAGAAATTAATTATTAATTTTCGAAAATGATTTATATTAATTAATAAATCGAAATAAATAGATTTTAATTATTAAAAATACTATATAAATTTCGAAAAATTATTTTAAATTCTGAAAAATAGTTTTTAATTATTTAGAGTATATTTCATAAATATTTATTATTTTTGGAATATAAATGGTATTTAATTTATTTAATTATAATATTAAATAAATGATTTAAATACATAAAAATCATGAAAAATAATATTATGGTATAATAAAATATTTTAAGTTATTTTCAGTAATTTTAATATTTTGTGATGAATTTCATTAATTAATTAATATTAATGGTAATTAGTTTATTTAATAACTATATTAAATATGTGACACCCCTAAAATAGGTCCATTCTATCCAACCCATTCTGAGTCGCCAAAAATATGGTATAGAAATAACTACAACTTTATTATTACAATATATAAACTGTGAGTTTAAATACAGATATTGCCGTCTAGACAATATCCACATGCAAATAAATCCCCGTCATAATTATTGATACATTATTTTACAAAAATGGTGAGGACTACTAAACAACTCTATCTAGAACCTTCATTCCACACCCCGTCTAGTACTCGCTACATTCTCGCCTCCTGAGAAGAAAAATGGAACAAAAAGGAAAAGGGTGAACTCAACTAGCCCAGTAAAGAATATTATGACTAAGATAATATACAACAAATTATCGTTAGTCTTCAACAGGGAAAAATCTAATAGAATACAATAGACAACCAGTTTTAAATCAACAACTGCATCGGAAACAACAATTCATTAGAAGAGTTAAGTAGAAAATACAAACTACTATCTTCTATATATGAATTTAAAAGTTTATCGTCGATATTTTATCCCTGTAACATCAATCAATATATATCTGGAATCAAATATTCATCTTTGCACTACAGGCCAAAGATATTCATCAGTTGGTCATGTTCATCTAAACACCTGTTCATCTTTGCACTACTGGCCAAAGATATTAATCAGTCGGTCATGTTCATCTCAACACATGTTCATCTTTGCACTACGGGCCAAAGATATTCATCATAAAATCGTTCATCTTTGCACTACGGGCCAAAGATATTCATTTATATCATCATTTAGGACTGAGGATGATGAAAAATATTTTAAAGAAAATGAATCCAGTGAAACAAAAGAATAAATATTAAGGATTCGTACTTTACACAATCCAAGTTCAAAAATACTTCATAAGTAATCAGAGTGGAGTAAAATTCAAGAATGATCAAAACATGGATACAATCAAAGCTAGTGTCCAGAATAGATATTTTGGACGAAAAGAAGAAATATCATTTTTTGGTGAATAGAGCCGTATTCGTGAATAGTGCCGTATATGTGAATAGTGTCGTATACGTGAATAGTAACTCCGACACCAAAAGATAGAAATTTAACAAAAAACATCATCATGATTCATGAATAGTACTAGTGAATAGTAACTCATGAATAGTAACTCGTGAATAGTAACCCCGACATGAAAAAATTCCAAATTTGATAAAAATTTCCAACCAATAATTCGGCATAATGATATTGAAGAAATAATATCATTTTCGAATAAAATAACATCCCTTACCTCGAAAGACAGTACTTCTAGTTGAAACACCGGATATAGGCTATGACTTGAACTTGCACCGTATAGTAATACTCAAAGTATACTCAAAATACTCACAAGAATACACTCGATACTATAGAGAGAGAAAATTTCAGTTTCTGGTGTGATTTTCAATTCTAACTTAAGCATCCCTATTTATAGGAAAATGCTTAGAACACCAAAGTAGAAAATTTAATAAAATATTAATATATAATATCAAATTTCTTACGCCAACTTCTCTAGATCTGAATTCAGCAATAGCACATGTTAAATGAGGCTCACAAACTCACCAAAAACGTTTTTATTGAAAAACATAATTAAAACTTCCAAAGATCAATTATTTCAGAACTTCGGAACTTCAATAATTCACAATAAATAGCCTTTTTGTTAGAAAATTCGAATCTCGCGAGTTTTTATAGGAAATTCAATTCTCTACAACTTTGCAGAAGAAAGGTTTTCCAAATTCCAAACAAAAATTAACCGAAATCCACAAACGGGCGATTTTATAGGCTATAATCAAATTTCAGTCAAGAAATGGGGTCCACCGACACATAAAACATGCTTTAAATATTTTTGGTAACAAAAATACTCCTCCTCCACATATACTCATATATCCCACATTCATCGTAAAAATATCATCATTATATATTATTAAAATATAATAATATATTTAAATGAATTATTTTATCAGAAAAAGATAAAATTTTAATTTTCAACAATTGTCACATAAAAAAAATTTCTCCATCTATATCCACATAAAATCAATATTTTCCTCATCATATGAATTAATAATTAATTATTCACAAATAATATTACAGAATCACAATATTGACAACCAAAATAGTTCTCAGGAAAGAGGGGGCTTTCCAATAAGAATTTCTCCTTACTAGCGCGCAATTAGGTGACCAAACCTCTTCTTAGACAGAACTATCTAGACATTGCCAATAATGTTATATAATAATATTATTCAGATAATATGAACTATTTCTTCGATAATAAAAAATACTGTGTAATGACAATTATTGAAACAACAGCAATATAAAATATCAACGCAGCAATTATTAAATCAATAAAATAAAATACTGAACAGTAATTACTGTAACCATTATTGAGTAGTGCCTTCTTACATAAGAATCAATAATTGGTGCAACACCGTGTGCTACTGTATTTTAACCACCGAGTATTTTAAAAGTATTAACGGTAACAATTACGCTGTTATTTTTAAACAACTTATATTTGTCGTTTTCTTCATCCAATAGCTTTCTGTTATGAGGCCCACAAAAGACTGTGTCGTCGTACGAATATTCTCAGACAGCAAGAATATTCCACGACCAAACGAATATTCCCCGACAACAATGAATATTTTATAACCACTTGCTTATTTTGAAATATTTGCGTATTTTACCAATAACTATCCACATTAATCAAATCAACCCTTACTATTTCAAAATAATAAATAGAGAAAATTAAATTTTATATATTAATAATTTGGGGTCTTACAAAATAAATTAAGGAAAAATGGAATTAATGCTTTATAAATTATATAAAAATGATTTTAGTGTTAGAAAAATATTTTTAAGTTATAAAATATAACTTTTGATATTTTGTCATGAAAATATTAATATTTTAATATTAATAGTAATTACCGGATAATGAATTTAAGTGTTTAAAAATCATATAAATATAATTTTAAAGTATTAAAAATACTTTGATATATTATAAATATATTATTATTATTATGTGATGATTTTTATTAATATTTGATAATAAATAAATATTAATGATAAAAGAATTATATGGTATTTAATTCAATTAAATACGTTATTAATGATTGAAAATTTACGATAAATAGTAATAATTATTACGAGCTTATGAAAATTATTTTGACTAATATTAAAATTATCTGAGATAATTGTTAAGTGTTAGGCAGAGTTTAATTCAAATTAAACTCGTGAAAAGTTCGACTAGACCGTCGGGATGTCAGATTTATGTCGGGTTCAACTCAGACTGCAATAGTTTGACTTGATACCGAGTCCTATGTGTGTTGTAGACTAATAGGGTTGTGTGTTATGTGTTTAGGTTAATTCATAAATTGTGATGATATTATTCTAACCTAGCAATCGATATTATTTATATATTAGGTTCGGATCAAGCGATATAAATTATGTATCGGTAATCAAAGGTTCATACAAGTTTGTTTTTACTTAACTCTATTAAGAGTGTTTCATTCGGATAAGCTTATGGTTAATCATTACTGGTTGCCATGAATTGTACTCTATACATATTGCATGTATAAGTCAGGTATGAAAGGCTGATCACCTTCATTACCAGTTGGTTCAGATATATTTGTTTATGTATAATACTTGTTCAGTCATAAATTTATTCCTGCTAGTTCACAATTATATTGTTGAATTATAGCCAGCTTATTATTCAGATTCTTTTAATCATGATATATCGTTACATTATTGAACTTAAACTTGTTGGGCAATCCTTATGCTCACCCTTGCTATATCATGATATAATATTGCAGATTAAGACGAAAGCGTCGGATACAAGAAAAGGTCCAAGACAGTTCCAGCTTTAGTATACGTGTGCAGTAGATTTGTAATAGTGTTGTGTGATAATAAATGTTATGTGTTAGAAAATTTATAAATTATTGTGATTAAGTTAAGGTTACTCGACCTTGGGGAATAGTGTGTAAAATGTATTGTATAAACAATTTATGTTTATATCTTTCGCAAATATAGTAATATTGATAGAATGATTGAACCGGATCCACGGTGATTCGGGACCTCATATTCGGGGCCCTCACAATAACATTATTATTTTGTAATTGTTTTATTTCAAATTTTAAAGTATTTATCTCATTCTTAAGATCTTAGGATAGTAATAGGCTTTTCAGTAGTAGAAATATTTTATAAACATTTCATGACTTCTCTCATGTTATACTGATTAATAGGGAGAATTTCTTCTGGTTTTTGATTATTTTTATAACAGATTTCTAAAAATTATAATTTAATCTCCGGATCCTTAATTTGACTGGCTAAGTCAAGAAGTGATATTTGGGTGTTAGTTAAAATATTAATACTGGGACCTCCAAAATTCAAACCATTCATCTCAACGATAGCTTTCCAGTAGTCTACTTTAGTAGTTGTATTACAGTTGTTAATAGTATAGGTTTGACATTGTTCATTACTAGAATCATTGCTGGATTCAGAATGGATTTCAGCTAAATCATCCTCTGAACTAGGTTATGAATCACTGCTAGTCAAACAATTAAGAATTTGTTGTTGAATGTCTTCATCAAGGGACATTTCATTAAGTTTCTATTTTAATTTTGATTTGCATTTATTAGTAAAGTGTCCTGTTTTGCCACATTTATAACATTGAATTTTAGATTTATCTTTTTTACTACTGTTCTTTCTTCTTGTAGTTAATTTTTCAGGAGTTTTGTTTTTAGAAGATTTCTTAGAAGAACGTTTTCGGTAGGATCTAGAAAAGCTTAGAACTTTGCTGTATTTTAGAAGTTGCCCCCCAGCAGCATGATATTCAACATGTAACCATTAAAACGAATTTTATAATTAAAGATGTCATTGCCCTAGTCGATAGTGGTGCCGACATGAATTATATTCGGGAAGGATTAATTCCTACTAAATACTTCCAAAAAACCACTCAATCTTTAACTAGTGCAAGCGGTAATACTATGAATATTAAGAATAAAATTCTTGAAGCCTTAATCTGCAATCAAGGTTTATGTTTACCCCTTTCTTGTGTCTTTTAATGCCCATCTCAAAAATTGATACTTTAGGTATTCATACTACTCTTAATAAAAGACATATTGTGTTTGAATTTATAACAGAACCTTATACTACAGAATTAAATCAAGTTAAGCACATGATTTATTCTAAGGAAAAGTAGATAAATTTTATCCAAAAAGAAATAAAATTCCTAACAACAGAATAGAGAATTTTACAACCTTCTTTACAGGAAAAAATAAAATTAATCCATAAAACTCTTCAACTTGAAATTTGTAGTGATGTCCCGAATGCTTTCTGGAATAGGAAGAAACACATTATTTCTCTTCCCTATATCCCTAATTTCAATGAGAAAAATATTCCTACTAAATCTTGACCTAGTCAGATGAAGAAAGAGTATTTGCTCCTTTGTAGAGCTGAAATTGAGTCTCTTAAACAGAAAAAATTAATAAAGCCTAGTACTTCTCCCTGGAGCTGTACAACATTCTATATTAATAAATATTCAGAAATTGAACGAGGAATTCCCAGACTCGTTATTAATTATAGACCACTTAATGAAGCTCTTCAATGTATTAGATATCCAATTCCGAATAAAATATACCTTCTTGACAGACTTCATGATGCCACTATTTTCCCTAAATTTGACATGAAATCAGGATTTTGTCAAATATAAATTAGAGAATAGGATACTTATAAAACTGCTTTTATTGTACCCTTTGGCCATTATGAATGGAATGTTCTTCCATTTGGTGTCAAAACTGGACCTTCAGAATTTCAACATATCATGAATGACATTTTTAATCCTTTTACTGAATTTATTATATGTTATATTAATGATGTCTTAATTTTCTCCTCATCCATTGAACAACATATTAAACATTTAAATATTTTTAAAAATGTTATCATAAAAAATGGTTTGGTAGTTTCTGCCCCTAAGATGAAACTTTTCCAAACTAAAATCAGATTTC
Source organism: Panax japonicus (assembly GCA_020205505.1). NCBI lineage: Eukaryota > Viridiplantae > Streptophyta > Magnoliopsida > Apiales > Araliaceae > Panax > Panax japonicus. Next base: position 66,341,717 of record CM035091.1, read on the forward strand.
TTGGACATAATATTTTCAATGGAACTATTATTCCAATAGATAGATGTACTGAATTTGCATCTAAATTTCCGGAATGAAATTAAGGATACTAATCAACTGCAAAGGTTTTTAGGCAGCCTTAATTATATTCGTGATTATTACCCGAATCTTTCCCAGGATTCTGCTATTCTTTTTACCCGATTACGTAAAAATCCTTTACCGTGGACTACTGAACATACTGATGCAGTGAAAAAGATCAAAGCCAGGGTTAAACAACTACCTTGTCTTTCTCTACCTAATACTGAATTGAAGAAGATCGTTCAAAGTGATGCTTCTAATACAGGATATGGTGGCATTTTAAAGCAATTTAATCCTAACAGTAAAAAAGAGGATCTTAACCGTTTTACTTCAGGAACATGGAAAGGACCTTCATTAAACTATCCCACAATTAAAAAAGAATGTCTTTCAATTGTTAAATGTATTTTAAAATTTCAGGATGATCTTTTGAATCATCACTTTTTGATCTGAGTTGATTGCTCTGCTGCAAAACAAATATTTAAGAAGGATGTTCAGAATTTAGCCTCTAAACAAATATTTTCTACTTGGCAAAGTACTTTATCAGTATTCGACTTTGATATTGAATATATCAAAGGAAAACATAATTCTTTGCCGGATTTTCTAACCAGAGAATATTTGCAGGAATGACCAGCAGAGGTCGTAGCCTGTGGTCAGCGAAGCCGAGGCAGAGTCAATCTGTATTGTACAGAATTTCCCAGTGTGAATACTCAATCCAGTAATTCTTCAGCTTCTTCTAGCCAACCTATAGTAAAGGATATTCTCCTTTTTCCTGAACAGTACATTCCAAACAAATATATGGAAGAAACAGTATTGATCATTGAACAAAATGATGAGAAATTAATGAAAGATCCATGGGAGATAAAGATATGTTACTTAATGACTCAACAATCTCCTCCTCATTTTAACTAGTATCGTTATGTTTATGAACAGATTATCATTGAAACAGCATCAATGGACATTAAGCATATATTTCATGATCCTACTAAATCAACTAGCCCAATCCAATACAGTAAAACAACTATCAAGAGCATCATGCTCCTTGCTAATTGGGGAATTAATCCTCATACTACTCGTACTGTTGAATCTAGTCACACAACAGAAACCAGATACAGTTATTGGGATTATATTGATTCCTTTACTCAGGTATTTTATTATCAGAATCCTATTCATTATCATAGTTGGTTCATCCGTATCTTTCCTGATGTTCTTAAAACGAAATTCCCAACTGGTTTTTTGTTTGGTGGGATAAATTTGGTATTACTGTAGAAACTTTACCAGAATCTATTCAAACAGCATTCAAAGAATGGCAAGTTGCTTATGCCAATATACCAGTAAATAAAGATTTATCCATGATAAAATTATTGGCCAATTTCATTATCCATTTTGGTATCCCTTGGATCTGGAAATGGGATTTCCAGTGCAACTATCGGAATAAAATTCCCCGTCTTAAAAGGGTGTTTTTTACCAAATGGTGGGATGAAGGACTTAATCCCACTCTACCAGAACTTCTCAAAACCATAAAGAATCATACTCGGGCTTGTCTTGATGTTATCCCTCAATGCCTTCGAGCACCAACACCAGTCAATCCTTTTGTCAGAATCCAAGAAGATTTAAAACAGAAGTTTCCAAATCTAACTGAAACTGAACTAATAGTCAAGACTATGGATTACATGAAAACCCAATTCTTACAATCCCTAGTCTAGGATGATGTTTCTATGAAAACAGTTAGCGATGAAAAATTTGAACAGGATGACAACCAATTCTGCATCTTAGCTGGTGAAAGCCAAGAACCAAAACCCACTATGGGAGATTTCTGGGATTCTCTTACCTCCATGATTTCTGAAAAGATGGAACAAGATAAAAAAGGAAAAGCATAAAGCTATTTTCCCCAACAGAAAAGATGACCAATAATCAGAAGAGGACAATCACAGTATTTCCACCATCAGAAATGAAAAGCCACTTGCTCTTTCAATAATCAGAAAACGACGCCAGCTGTCAGCAATAATACTCCACTTAACCAACAACCGGTCTCATGCCTTCCACTTCCTACGGTTGAGAGTTAAAGAAGAAAAGATAAGGATTACTAATCGACTCCACTAGCAAGGACACGCCTGATCCTTTCTTATCTTTTCCCTTGTATAAATTGGGATACCTCACCCATTGTTGAGGCAAAATTTTTCTTTAGATTTTCTCTGTATCCTCTCTCTCTCTCTTGTAAAATATTTGATATATATTTAAGTTTGAAGTTTGAAGATCTGCAGAGCACTTCGGTAAGTTTTAATTATTGCTGCTGTTATTTATTATGTTTCCTTACTTGAGCTTTTAGATTATCATACTGATAACAATAATCGTTATAAAACAACATATCAAACTGCAACCGATAACCATAATCGTTCTTATTTCTTAGAATAGTTTATAAATCAGAACAATTTATTGTTTTAACTAAACAAGTTATACAGGAAGAAACCTGCAGGCTTATAGTTTTGGTAGACCCCCAAATCAACAGTAACTTTATTAGATCATATATGTATTAATTTATTTGTTTATATATATTTTTTATATGCCTTTAAAAGATTCATGCCATTTTATTAAATGAGATTGAATGAGGTTAATACTTGATTAAGTGGAACGTCACCCAAGTCGCGTTTAAGACTTTGCCTTCTGCCGTGTTTTGGCGTTCTGGCTTTTATCCTCTATAAATCGTTGACAAACATGCTTAAGAAAAGTAATAACCCTGATCCTCCCTCCTTTGGTATCAAAGCCATGTTTAATGTATTGTCATATTAATAAATATATTTCTTATAAATTATGCATATATGATCACTTGAAAAAATTACTGATTTTTCAACCTCATCCGTTACAACTGTAGCCAATGCCTCAGCTTCTACTTTGGAAGCAACTGAATTTATTGCCTACCAGGATGTTAAGGAAGCCCTTGATAAATGGACTATTCCTAAAATCAAACCAGAAACAATTTATAAAATTGGAACCTTTGATTTTATCAGTAAAAGAATAATTAAGACCTATGAACATGTTGTTCCTTTACAGAATAATGATGAAATTTTATATTTATTGCATGTTGAAGATTTATATCCTTTTTTGCAAAAATATAAATATGTTCATATAGGACTTGTCCAAGTAGCTTTCAAGCCTTTGACTTTACTTGGCCAAAATACCAATATTCAATGTACACTTAGAGATGGTAGGTGTCTTAACTGGAAAGCCTCCCTTATGGGTGCTATTGAAACCAGCCTTACTCATGGACCAATATATTTCAATAATTATCCTAATTTAAGTGTTGCCTTAACTGATAATAATTTGTCTAAATTTTTAGAAATGAGAATTATATCTCATGGCTATGAGTATCTACTCGGATCTCCTCCTTTTACCATATTATTCAATATTCATTTTAAAGTTTTAACTACTTTAAACCCTTATATCCGAAAACAAAGCCAACAAAGACATATTGTCCTTATAGACACTAATCTTTTTAGTAGTCAAGTGGCTATTACCAGAATGATCCCTTGGGAAGAAATAACTTTCCCAAAGCAATGGCAGATTACTAACACCGTTCCTACCAGGCCTATAATTAGACAATCCATAGAGGATGTTGTCCAAACCAGTAATGGAAATCTTTATTTAAAATTTCAAAGACCTTTTACCAGAAGTCGATCTATTAATAATGTTTCTTATAATATTGACTTTCCTGAATATTCAAGGCAATATGTGTCTGATCCCTTAGAATCTGTTTATCAAGAGTCTAAGCATCCCAGTAACGAGTCTGTTAAAAATGAAGACTTGATTAGAGGAATTCATATCTCTGAAAATCAAATACCTCATGGTATTTATGAACCAAATAACCCTCAGAACAGAAGACCTTATAGTCCAACTGCTAGTGATATTAATTTTTAATGTAAATGGAATTTTTCTCCGAATAGTAAAATTCGTCAATGTTTAAACTAGGAGTTCATGAAGAATAAGTACCAGAATTTTAGAAATTGGCATGTTAAAAATCATGATAATGAAAAGTTAGCAGATATAAAAGCTAATTATTATGCTTATCTGAATCATTATCAGTGTATTTTATCATTTGTTAAATGGTATTATGATTTTGTTTTAAAGTCAGAAGTTTACACTAAAAGTCAATTGAATGTTTTAATTGGAAACCAAAAGGACTGGATTACCACAAGTGGTAATATTATCCAATTCATTCATCCACCTCCTAAGTCTATGGAACTTAGTTCAAGAAATGAAAATTTAAAACCCTTAGTTATCAATCCGTATGTTGATATTTCTGAAACACCCCGTCAACCTGAAGAGGTAAAAATAAAGGACATTTTACCCTTGTCTTAATAGAATAATTATACTAATCTATTCCTTAAAACTGTTGGAAAATAGCTAATCAGAATTGAAGAACAAATAAATCATATTAATGATAACTATCAAGTTGTCTCCTAGCAGCTTGATCTTCAACCTGTAACCATTAAACCACCTTTATAAGTTAGTAATTTCAAAATGAAATCTTCTAAAACTGATAATGAATTTATTGATAATCTTTTAAACAAAATGAAAGATTTGCACCTCACAACTGCATCTACGTCTCAGATTAATATGATGTCTGGACAGCCCTCTGCACACACCAGTAATAATACTACTGAAGACGAAGAAGATAATTTTGAAACTATTTCTCCTATTCATATTTTGGAAATCCTAAATAATTTCCAGGAAATACAAAATATTAATAAAACTACTTATAGTAAAAAAAACATAAATCGAATGGCTTTATCTAGACCTAGTAGGTATTATTACCCCCAGACCTACTTCTCAGGATATTCTGTATGAAGAAGAATTTCTTCATTCTCAAAAGTCTTACCATGGTAAAACCATTTATGAATGGAATATCGATGGAAAAACAGAATATTAAATTTAAGAAACCATCCATCATATTTTGATGTATGTAACTGTCTACAAAAAGAATGACAACATAGACCATCAGATCTGTCCTTTCTTAGTAAATGGATTTACCGGCATTCTTAAAGGATGGTGGGATAATGCACTTACTGATATACAAAGAACCAAAATTCTCTAATCCCATAAGAATGAAACCGACCCTATTACTAAAACTGAAGCAAAAAGAGAAGATGCTTGCTACACCTTAGTTCACTCTATCATTCATCATTTTATCGGGCCAGGGCAAATGAATGCTGATAAAGGGAGATAACTTTTACAGAATCTTTGTTACCCCTCCTTAAATCATTTTAGATGGTATAAGGATGTCTTTCTTATGAAAGTTATGAAGAGGACAGATGCCAACGGTGAACATTGGAAAGCCAAATTTATTGATGACCTTCCTACCTTCTTTGCTGAAAAAATCTGAAAAAAAAAACTTAGAGATAAACATGACCGTATGAGTATCCCTTACAACCAGTATTCCTATGGCCATCTTATATCAGTAATCATTGAAGAAGGTTTATCTTTATGTAATGATATAAAACTTCAACAATTAATGAAAAAATAGTTCTCACTAAAATACATGAGATGGGAGAATTCTGTGACCAATTCTCTTATGATACAAAATTACAGTATCCCCAAAAGGCTAAAAAACAACAAAGTTCTAAGCCTTCTAGATCCTACCGAAAACGTTCTTCTAAGAAATCTTCTAAAAACAATTCCCCTAAAAAATCGACTACTAGAAGAAAGAACAGTAGCAAAAAAGATAAATCTAAAATTCAATGTTATAAAGGTGGTAAAACAGGACACTTTGCTAATAAATGTAAATCAAAATTAAAATAGAAACTTAATGAAATGTCCCTTGATGAAGACATTTAACAGCAAATTCTCAATTGTTTGACTGGCAGTGATTTAGAACCTAGTTCAGAGGATGATTTAGCTGAAATCCATTATGAATCCAGCAATGATTCTAGTAATGAACAATGTCAAACCTGTACTATTAACAACTGTAATACAACTACTGAAGCAGACTACTGGAAAGCTATCGTTGAGATGAATGGTTTGAATTTTGGAGGTCCCAATATTAATGTTTTAACTAACACCGAAAAATAACTTCTTGACTTAGCTGATCAAATTAAGGATCGGGAGATTAAATTAAAATTTATAGAAATTTGTTATAAAAATAATCAAAAACCAGAAGAAATTCTTCTTATTAATCAGTATAGCATGAGAGAAGTCATGATACATTTATAAAATGTTTCTACTATTGAAAAGCCTATTACTATCCAAGATCTTAAGAATGAGATAAATACTTTAAAATCTGAAATAAAACAATTACAAAATACTAATGTTATTATTTTCTAAGATTTAAATAACATTAAATAACAGTTAAACCAGTAAACAGGATAATCATGTTGAATCCTCTAAAACTAAATCTTCTGATAAACTTGAGACTTCTGAACAATATTTAATGCTTATGAATCAAGTAGTCTTTCAGAAATGGTATATCAGAATTACTTTTGTCATTAAACCGGATTTTATTACTAAAGATGCCATTGCCCTAGTCGATAGTAATGCCGACTTGAACTGTATTCATGAAGGATTAATTCCTACTAAATACTTCCAAAAAACCACTCAATCTTTAACTAGTGCAAGTGGTAATACTATGAATAGTAAGTATAAAATTTCTGAAGCCTTAATCTGCAATCAAGATTTATGTTTACCTACTTCTTTTATTCTCATCTGAAATATGAATCAAAGTATCATTTTAGGCACCCCTTTCTTGTGTCTTTTAATTCCCATCTCAAAAATTGATACTTTAGGTATTCATACTACTCTTAATAAAAGACATATTGTGTTTGAATTTATGACAGAACCTTATACTAAAGAATTAAATCAAGTTAAGCACATGATTTATTCTAAAGAAATGCAGATAAATTTTATCCAAAAAGAAATAAAATTCCTAACAACAGAACAGAGAATTTTACAACCTTCTTTACAAGAAAAAATAAAATTAATCCATAAAACTCTTCAAGTTGAAAATTTGTAGTGATGTCCTGAATGCTTTCTGGAATAGGAAAAAGCACATTATTTCCCTTCTCTATATCCCTAATTCAATGAGAAAAATATTCCTACTAAATCTTGACCTAGTCAGATGAAGAAAGAGTATTTGCTCCTTTGCAAAGCTGAAATTGAGTCTCTTAAACAAAAAAAATTAATAAAGCCTAGTACTTCTCCTTGGAGCTGTATAGCATTCTATGTTAATAAAAATTCAGAAATTGAACGAGGAATTCCCCGACTCGTTATTAATTATAAACCACTTAATGAAGCTCTTCAATGGATTAGACATCCAATTCCGAATAAAAAAGACCTTCTTGACAGACTTCATGATGCCACTATTTTCTCTAAATTTGACATGAAATTGGGATTTTGGCAAATACAAATTAGAGAACATGATACTTATAAAACAGCTTTTACTGTACCCTTTGGACATTATGAATGGAATGTTCTTCCATTTTGTGTAAGACCCCAACTTTTTATAAATGAAATTTAATTTCCTCTATTTATTATTTTGAAATAGTAAGGGTTGAATTGATTAATGTGGTTAGTTATGGGTAAAATGTGCAAATATTTCAAATAAGCAAGTGGTTATAAAATATTCATTTTTATAGAAGAATATTCGTTTGGTCGTGGAATATTCTTACTATCGGGGAATATTCGTACGACGGCGCAGCCTTGTGTAGGGCCCCATAACAGAAAGCGATTGGATGAAGAAAATGACAAGTATAAGTTGTTTATAAATAACGGCGTAGTTGTTACCGTTAATACTGTTGGAATACCCGGTGGTTAAAACACAGTAATACGCGTTGCTGCACAATAGCACAGGGTATTGCACTAATTATTGATTCTTACGTAAGAAGGCACTACTCAATAATTGTTACAGGAATTACTGTTCAGTATTTTATTTTATTGATTCAATAATTACTACGTTGATATTTTATATTACTGTTGTTTAAATAATTGTCACTACACAGTATTTTCCATTATCGGAGCAATAATTCATATTATCTAAATAATATTATTAGATAACATTATTGGCAATATCTAGAAAGTTTTGTCTAAGGAGAGGTTTGGTCACCTAATTGCGCGCAAGTAAGGAGAAATCCTTATTGGAAAACCTCTCTCTTTTTGGGAACGGCCTAGTTACCAGTATTGTGATTCTGTAATATTATTTGTGAATAATTAATTATTGATTTATATAATGAGAAAAATATTCATTTTATGTGGATATAGATGGAGAAAATTTTTAAAGTGACAATTGTTGAAAATCGATATTTTATCTTTTCTGATAAAATAATATTTTATTATATTATTATAATATATTAACGATGATATTTTTACAATGAATGTGGGATATATGAGTATATGAGGAGGAAGAGTATTTTTATTGTAAAAGTTGTTTAAAACATGTTAAACATGTTCGTGGCCCCATTTCTTGACTAAAATTTGATTATAGCCTGTAGAATCGCCCGTTCGTGTATTTCGGTCAATTTCTGTTTGGAATTTGGAAAAACTTTCTTTTGCAAAGTTGTAGATAATAAAATTTCCTATGGAAAAGACATGTGATTCAAATTTTTCCGATAAAAATGCTATTTATTATGTATTATTTAAGTTCCAAAGTTCCGAAATAATTGATTTTTGAAAGTTTTAATTATTTTAATTAAGAAAAACATTTTTTTGAGTTTGGTGAGGTGGGCACTTGGTGGCTGATCAAATGAGGAGTGCGTAGGAAATTTTGATATATATATTAATATTATATAAAATTTTCTGCTCTGGTGTTCTAAGCATTTTCCTATAAATAGGGTGCTTAGGTTAGAATTGAAAATCACACTAGAAACTAAAGATTTCTATCTCTTTCTCTCTCTATAATATCGAGCGTATTTTTGTGAGTGTTTTAATACTTTGAGTATTGTTATACGGTGCAAGTTCTTTCAACACTATATCCAGTATTCCAGTCAGAAGTATTATCCTTTTGAGGTAAGGGATGTTATTTTCTTCGTAAGTGATATTATTTATTCAATATCATTATGTCAAAATATTACTTGGAACTTTTTATCAAATTTGGAACTTTTTCATGTCGGAGTTACTATTCACGAGTGACTATTCACGAGTTATTATTCACGAGTTACTATTCACGAGTACTATTCACGAAGCATGATGATTTTTTTTGTGAAATCTTCTATCTTTTAGTGTCGGAGTTACTATTCACGTATACGGCACTATTCACGAATACGACACTATTCACAGAAAAATTAATTTTTTGTTTTTCGTCCAAAATATCTGTTATGGATACTAGCTTTGATTGTATCCATGTTTTGATCATTCATGAATTTTACTCCACTAAGATTATTTATGAGATATTTTTGGACATGGAATAGCTGAAATACGAATCCTTAATATTTATTCTTTTGTTTCACTGGATTCGTTTTCTTTAAAATATTTTTCATCATCCTCAGTCCTAAATGATGATATAATTGAATATCTTTGGCCTGTAGTGCAAAGATTAATGATTTCTGATGAATATCTTTGGCCCGTAGTGCAAAGAGGAACAGGTGTTTAGATGAACATGACCAACTGCCGAATATCATTGGCTTGTAGTGCAAAGATTAATATTTGATTCCAGATATATGTTGATTGATGTTACAGGGATAAAATATTGATGATGGACTTTTAAATGCATATATAGAAGATAGTAGACTTTATTCTCTATTTAACTCTTCTAATGAATTATTATTTCCGCTGCGAATATTGATTTCAAACTTATTCTCTATTGTATTCTATTAGATTTTTCCCTGTTAAAGACTAACGATAATTTGGTTTATATTATCTTAGTCAAAATGTTCTTTATTGAGCTGGTTGAGCTCACCCTTTTCCTTGTTGTTCCATTTTTCTTCTCAGGAGGCGAGAATGTAGCGAGTACTTGTCGGGGTGTGGAATGATGGATCTAGAAGTGGTTTAGTAGTCCTCACTATTCTATAAAATAGTGTATTAATAATTGTAATGAGGACTTATATGAGTTTGGATATTGTCTAGATGACAATATTTGTATTTAAACTCGTAGTTTAAGTGTTGTCGTATTTTACACGACAATTGTATTAATAAATTTATAGTTGTTTCTGTACCATGTATTTGACGACTCAGAATGGGTGTTCTATACCTATTTTGGGGGCGTCACATTTGGTGTCAAAAATGGACCTTCAGAATTTCAACATATCATGAATGACATTTTTAATCCTTTTACTGAATTTATTATATATTATATTGATAATGTCTTAATTTTCTCCTCATCCATTGAACATCATATTAAACATTTAAATATTTTTAAAAATGTTATCATAAAAAATGGTTTGGTAGTTTCTGCCCCTAAGATGAAACTTTTCCAAACTAAAATCAAATTTCTTGGACATAATATTTTCAATGGAACTATTATTCCAATTGATAGATGTATTGAATTTGCATCTAAATTTTTGGATGAAATTAAGGATACTAATCAACTGCAAAGGTTTTTAGGCAACCTTAATTACATTCGTGATTATTACCCGAATCTTTCCCAGGATGCTGCTATTCTTTTTACCTGATTACGTAAAAATCCTTTACCGTGGACTACTGAACATACTGATGCAGTTAAAAAGATCAAAGCCAGGGTTAAACAACTACCTTGTCTTTCTCTACCTAATCCTGAATGGAAGAAGATCGTTCAAACTGATGCTTCTAATACATGATATGGTGGCATTTTAGAGTAATTTTTCCTAACAGTAAAAAAGAGGATCTTATCTGTTTTAAGTCAGGAATTTGGAAAGGACCTTCTTTAAACTATCCCACAATTAAAAAATAATGTCTTTCAATTGTTAAATGTGTTTTAAAATTTCAGGATGATCATTTGAATCAGCACTTTTTGATCCGAGTTGATTGCTCAGCTGCAAAACAAATATTTAAGAAGGATGTTCAGAATTTAGCCTCTAAACATATATTTGCTACTTGGCAAAGTAATTTATCAATATTTGACTTTGATATTGAATATATCAAAGGAAAACATAATTCTTTATCGAATTTTCTAACCAGAGATTATTTCCAGGAATGACCAGCAGAGTCCGTGGCCACGGTCAGCGAGGCCGAGGCAGAGCCAATCTGTATTATACAGAATTTCCCAGTCTGAATACTCAATCCAGTAATTCTTCGGCTTCTTCTAGTCAACCTATAGTAAAGGATATTATCCTTTTAGCCGAACAGTACATTCCAAACAAATATGTGGAAGAAACAGTATTGATCATTGAACAGAATGATGAGAAATGGATGAAAGATCCATAGGAGATAAAGAGACGTTACTTAATGACTCAACCATCTCCTCCTCGTTTTAACCAGTATCGTTATGTTTATGAACAGATTATCATTGAAATAGCATCAATGGACATTAAGCATACACTTCATGATCCTACTAAATCAACCAGCCCAGTCCAATACAATAAAACAACTATCAAAGGCATCATGCCTCTTGCTAATTGGGGTATTAATCCTAATACTACCCGTACTGTTGAATCTAGTCACGCAACAAAAACCAAATACAGCTATTAGGATTATATCGATTCCTTTACTCAGCTATTTTATTATCAGAATCCTATTCATAATCATAGTTGGTTCATCCGTATCTGTCCCGATGTTCTTAAAAACGAAATTCCCAACTGGTTTTTCATTTAGTGGGATAAATTTATTATTACTATAGAAACTTTACCAGAATCTATTCAAACAACATTCAAAGAATGGTAAGTTGTTTATGCCCATATACCAGTAAATAAAGATTTATACATGCTAAAATTATTGGCCCATTTCATTATCCATTTTGGTATCCCTTGGATCTTGAAATGGGATTTCCAATGCGACTATCAGAATATAATTCCCCGTCTTAAAAGGGTGTTTTTTACCAAATGGTGGGATAAAGGACTTAATCATGTTAGTTCCTAGAGGGCACAATAGATCTAGAAGGGGGGGTTGAATAGATCCTTTTTATTTCAAATAATTTTCTGGTTTATATTGTATTGTTCATATTTAAGTATATGACAAATATAAGAATCTTTTGAAGCACAACGGAATAAGTAAAAGATTCCCCTTCATTGATATATTCGTAATCATGCATACATTATTCGTTGGGTTTGTTTAGTTGTAAGCAGTTAGAACATACATAGCAGTTATAGCAGTTATAGACATAACGTAAATGACATAATGAAAAAGACACAAGGGGTTTTAAGTGGTTTAGATACTCAAGCTCCTAATCCACTCTTCTACTTTTAACTAGCAGGATTTCCACTAAGGAAGGGCAGTACCCTAAATCTCTACGATTCCTTCAAGGCCAGCAGCCTTGGGACACTTCTAGTTCCCTAGGAACTCTTCAAGCCCAGCAGGCTTGGAACTTTATTTAGTCCCTTTGGACAAGGACCCTTTGGCCCTGCTTTGTTTAGTCCCTCCGGACAAGGACCCTCTTGGCCCTACTTCATTTAGACCCTCTGGACAAGGACCCCTCAGGCCCTGGCTTCGTTGAGTTGTTTGTTTATTGTTTTTGGAGTCGGTGCTGAGCTGCTGAGCTGCTAAGATGTCTTCATGCTCTGAACATCTTCTATCTTTAGCAGCTTGGCTTGATCATCCTTGAAGAGCAGTTGAGTATTGCATGATGCTCAGCTTCTTAGGTTGCTCAACTACTCCGGATGACCCCTTGATGAACTACTTTGAAGATTATTCTTCTTGGTACTTGATGGCTGCACATGAGAGGCTTGTAAGATGACTATAAGCTCTTTTATTAGGTACTTAGAAACTTTCTCATGCTTTTCACAAAGATGGCTTTTGTGATCTCCCTTCTTGCTCCTCGATGCCTTCCCATGATGGACTTGCTAAGCTGACTATAGGCTCTTCTCTATTGTACATAAAGTCTTCCCATGATGGACATCCAGATGACATGATGCTCTTCCTTCTCTCGACAGTTCAGAATACTCTTCATGTAGTAGAACTCTCACTTCTACATAGTACAACTCACACTTCTACTTCTTGCTTGATCTGACTTCTGAGAGTTCTTGGTGGATCGTAGAGTGAGCCTTTGGACTCACTATCACTTGATTAGATCAGTCCACCTTCTCTCCAAAACTCACAACTCCAGCAACCTTTGATCTTTGAAGCTCTTCTACACTTTTACACCTTCCCAATCCTTCCGTTGGAAAGTAGCCGTTGGAAGCTATTCAGATGTCTTCACAGATCTCAAGTTACTTAAGGTAGACTGCTTGATGTGACATGACATACTTTTTTTGACTCTGTAGTCTACTATTTCACCTACCCTATCAGATGTATAACTTTACTATCTTGCGCAAGTTGAAGACTTTATTTCTTCTAATTTCTTGATCAGAACTTGTCCTTTTGCATCGATGCTCTCAATAAGCACTTGTCCGAATATTACCCTTCAGATTGAACCGTTGCCAATGCTTCAGCCTTCAGGTATCTGAACTCTACGATTCTGATGCACGTCTTCAAGGACCTGATCATAGTGTCTTGCTGAGTGTTGCGAGTTTACTTAGTAGAGTTAACACTACGATCCTGAAGAGTGTTGATTGGATCTTCAATGTAGAACACCTCTTCCATGTATTGTGCAGTGCTTCAATACTTCTGTTTGCTTCGACTGTTCTCAGATACTGATGGCCTAATTCCTTGCTCTAGTCCTCTTCTGAATATCAAGACACTTCAGATTTGTGGCGCGTCCAGCTTGCTTTCTCCTGGTGATCTTCCGCTCACTTATCATCAATGAACTGACCCTGCACTTAATCACTTTAGCCTTGCTCTTCAAAAGCTGACCAGTATCTCGGTTCACCTTCCATCAGTTCTTTCTTTATCTGACAAACACAACGATCTTGGTTGCTTCCAAGATCGTTGTCTTCTGTTCTCTTGACAACAACTGCATTAGCTGACTTTTCTTAGTCAGCTGCTGAAGTCTTCTTTGAATCATCTTGTGGAAGACTTCATCACGAATGGCCTTTCAACTCAATCTTGATGCTGATTGAATTGGTGCTTACTTCTTCTGCTAGCCTACATGTCATTCGTTGAGTGCTCCCTGGTTCCCTTACCGTGGATTGCATCTTTGTAGTGCCAACCAGAGGCTTCGTACCTTTGGATATTCTGGGAGTGCTCATTCTTTGAGAACTGTATCTGCCCTACGATTCTGACTTGGCATTGTGAGCACTTCTGTTGTAGTCGTAGATCTGCACTCTACTATTCAACTTTGGTTGTGCCGACACTACGGTCCTGAGATCAGATCTTGACACTCTACGATTTCTGTCTTATGCTTGTTGTATTCATCTAATCTTGCCCGACTACGATCTCTGTATGCACTCAATGGACTCTACAAACTCAGAGTGTAGTCTACGATCCTTGACTTGGCTTTGGCAGATGATCGTTCGGCTCTTAGGCAGGCTGTCTCTACAATTCTGATCATGACTTCCTCAGCACACTACGATCCTGAGGATAGCTCTTCTCGATACACTACGATCCTACTTCGTTTTCCCTGGCAGTCTACGAACTCTGAGATCTACTATGTTGCATACTCCTATTCTGCCTTAATAGCTCCCGAGTTAATCTTGACTTACCTGGCAGACTACGACTTCTGGTGCAGTGCTCGACGATCAGACTAGCCTATCTATTACATCATAAGATCAATCTAACAAGCTTGATCTTTCTATAATTATAGTCCTTGTACATCATTTATTTTTAAGGACTTTACAAAGCTGTTTCGCTTATGTAGGATCAACCTAACATATTTGATCAATTCATTCTAAGTCCTTGTACATATATTTCTATTATCTATCAAAGGAATTTACATCTTTTCTTCATGCAAGCATACTTGAATATTCATTTATTTATATATATCATAAAAAAATCATATATTAAATAAGAATATCATTCACATGTTTATTCCTTACAATCTCCCCCTATTTGATTATGATAAAAATAATAAGTGCATATGCATGTTATGAATGAATCTTAGATACAGTGAGTAGCTGTATTTCTAAACAGTTAATCATGAATGTCATTTATATTAATATGGCAATTATATATTCAGACATTCTATATCCTGGATCCAGAACAGACCTAACAGGTTAGAGTTGTACATCCTTGGCTCCTTGTATGTTTCCAGGATTCTTGTTGATCAGCTACTCATCTGATTTCTCTTCTTGCTTTTGCTCCCCCTCTGATGATGACCTTCGATCTTTGCTTGGCTCCCCTTCATCACCTTTCTGATCTGGCTCCCATTCAGCTTTTGTGATTTTGGTATCATCATCTTCAGGCTCCCCCTCAGATGATGATTCTTTATCTGCTGTTACTATCTTCTTCTTTGGCTTCTTCTCCCTTAACCCTCTTCTCTTCTTTGAGTGCCTTTTGCTCCTCTTCTTTATTTGCCTCTTTTTCTCCCCCTTTTTGTCATCAATCATTTGAGAGAGCTGATCCATGTTGGACATAAGCTGCTCCATCAGGTAGGAGGAGTTTGCAACTTCAAACTTTAGTTCTTGCTGGCCGAGCTCAAGTTGCACAGAGAAGGACTGTTTCAGATTGTTAATCTTGTCAGAGAGGGCTTCGATATGCTTTGTATTGGCCTCCTGAACTTGTAGAGGTACTGCCTTATGATCTTGGATGGCCTTCTGTTAGATGTTATCTCTCTCTTGGAGTTTGAGAGATACATCAGCCAAGATAGCTTGAAGCTTGTGCTGGAAAAAATCATTTCCTGCTGTTGTCTGCTTCTGTGATTCTTCAGTGAGCTTAGATATCTTCTTGCTTAGATCATCAGAGCTCTTCAGTAGTTCCTGCTTCAAAGCAGTTTGATCATCATGATTGGTAGCTTCAGGTTGAGAAATGGATTGGACTCTACGATTTTCATCTTTGGATAGAGTTTCAAATGTTTGGATAATCTGAACAATCGTGGAGTTCTAATTGCTTGAGGAGGATGATGGAGTGACTGAAAGAAGTGCTTGATTATAAGGTGGCTTCTGAGATTGGGCTTGAACATGATCAGCCGTAGAGTTAACAAACTCTATGATCAGCTCCTTGGTCATGACCCTTCTTCCTTCAGAATCCACTCTACGATCGTAGGGGATATAGAGATTCTTAGTTTTTCGATAGATCTTAAAGTGAGGCTGGTTGGTTATCATCTTGGTAGCATAAGTTTTCACCCTTAGAAAGTTTTGAGCTACCAGTTCCATGCTTAGAAAAGTCTTGTAACACCAGTTGAAGTAACTTCCATCTCCTTCAGTAAAGGCCTTCAGCCAAGGCATTGATTGGAAGAACCATCTCATTAGCAAATCATCAGGGTTGTAGAGAATGGTTGTGCATTCCATTTCCATGTTGTTCTAGTTCTTGACTAAGTCAAAGGAGGTCATTCTTACTATTCTGATCTGTTCACCTCCATGGTTTACCCATCTGTCAGGAGGAGTTTCTGATGGTTCATTGGGAACTTCTACCATAATTCTCTTGGTAAATCTTGTAGGTTAGAGAACAGGGTGGAGTTCTGAGTCTTTTGATTCCTTATCTTCAGAGTTAGAATCATTTTCTGCTTCTTCCTTCTCTGGACTAGAACCACTTAGATCAGCTTCAGTATATAGTCTTTCTTGCTGTAGCATTTCATTATCAGAATCTTCTTGATCATCTTCAACGAAAAGACCTTCTTGCTGAATTTCATTGTCAGAACTTTCTTCAGCAAGTCTTTCCTTATATTCTTCTTCTTCACTGCTGGCTTCTTCTTCAGCATCTTCTCCTAGGGATACAGATTCATCATCACTTAATTCAATGATGGCATTTGATTGGCTACTGTTCCTCTTGGAGACAAACTGGGCTTGCAGTCTATAGCTCTTCCTTCTTCTTGGAGGTTCAACTATTGGAGAGATAGACTCCTCTTCTTCTTCTTCTTCAGTCTCTGACTTCTCTTTCTCATCAGATAAACTTCTTTGGAGATCAACACTGGCAGGATTAGATTCTTGTTTCTTGGCCTCATCACTTTCTGAGCTATCATGAGAGCATTCTAGGTTTGAGGGGACATGTTATACTTCTTCTTCTTGAATAGCATTTTTGGCCCATTCTCTGGGCTGGTTGAGATAGTTGCATTTGGGGATGCACTTTGATCATCATGAATTTCTTTTTCTTTATCAGAGTGACTGCTCTGAGGATTGACCATGGGGCTTGAGCACTTTTCTTCTTCAGCAGTTTCTGCACTTTCCTTCATCACATCTGCTTCATTCTAATTGATGGATGCTGACTGTGGGGACTTGACTACATCTTCTGTTTCTTCCTTATCCTTGTTCAAGAAGGAGATCCTCCTTGGTGGGGCCTGAGCTTTCTTCACATCACCAGCTCTTTTCACCACTTTTGATTTCTTCCTGGCTAGTGTGATTTTAGCTGCTGCAGAGTCATCAGACTCAGAGCTCTCTATCTTTACTATCTTCCTTTTCTTTGCAGAGGCTCCACTGCTGCTCCCAGCTGTCAGCCTTTTGTTCTCCTTGGGGTTCTTCTTTCAGTTTTCAATAATTGTAGAGACATTACTTTGTGCACATTCAGGGCTTCTCCCTCATCATCCTTGATCTTTCCCCCCTAGTTTTTTCTTCAATATGATACTAAGCAGCCTCCCATAAAATACCTTGGTCAGGGGCTTCTTCTCAGCCTTCTCTACCCACTTGGAGATCTTATCAAACAAGATAGCTCCAAAGTCGATTTGTTTCTTTAGAACTATTACTGACATGATTTTTCAAATGCTGGTCGATCACTGTGTCATGTGCAGTGTTCTTGCACAGTATGCACTTTCCAAGTATTTCAGCAAGGAACTCATATTGCTCAGGAAACTCCTTCTTCTTCATGTCCTTGAAACTAGGGTTTCTTTGATACCCCATAACTTCCTTTGCTAGTTCAGTGTTGATATTATCAAGGTTTTTTAGCCCTTGGTTAGGAAAACCTAGGTATTGATTGAGGTCATGAAGATTTTAACTTGAGAGACTGACCTTTAACCTTGGTAGTAAGGGTTTCTGAATTTATAGAGACGTTTGAGTAGAATTCTTTAACCAGGTTGCAGTAGACTCGAGTATTTGCCTCAAGGCATTCTGAAAATCTAGCCTTCTTTACAAACTCGATAATATCCCTGAACTTCTTTTCAGATTTCTCAAACGATTTGGTTCTAAGCTGAATACTAGTGATCACTTGCCAGTTTTCCATTTTGAGTAGTTTAAAGAATGTGGGTATTAGATATAGAGAAGTTTATGCGAGATGGTTGTCTAGTTGGTAAGGCTCTGGGGGTTAACTGATTTTTCTCTTGAAAAGCTTTCTAGGGTTTTGAAAATGGGAGGGAGAAAGGTTTGAAATCGTTTGGTAACTGTCTGCAGATTTAAACTTGCCTTTATGGCAGTTCCTTCTAACTCTGCATACTCAGTGATATGTCAACAGTCCATTGGTTGCACGTTGCCCGGCTGTAACTCCCCATAACTTTTCAGTTATTAGAGGAGTGGACGTTTAATTGACGTGGATTTGACCGTTGACCTTTTGATTCGTAGAGTAACAAGATGAGATAGCTATAGACTCTACGATTTCATTTGTTCACTCAACGATCAATTTTTGAGAGATGCTGCAATGGACGGCTTCGTCTTTCCTCCTTACTTCGATGCAGCATAGCTCAATCACTGATGTATTCGAACTTATCTTCTTAACTTGAATGGCTTAGCAGATGTCTCATTCTTCATGCTCCTTGTGAGCTGGAGTACCCTTTGGTAGAACTACGATCTTTGAGTTATCTTCTACGATCGCTGCAGTTGCACTACGATCGTTTAGTCCTTTTCAAACTCAACTCTACGATCATTGACTGACTTGATTCTTCTGAGATGAACTAGATCAATTATTCCTTCTGGGATACGGTATCTCAGGAAGGGCCAACCTCTTAGAGAGAGCTAAGGGTCAGGTTTGTCCCTGAGGTGCTTTCCAGATGAAATACTATGGCAATGGTTTGTAATGACATCTCATTAGACCTTTTCTGATGGGAAGATCTTCAATTAGTTTTAAGTATCTGCATTGCTAAAATCGTGGTGTCCTCCTGCTCTTACTATACGATCATATGTTTGATCGTAGGCACTTCACGATTATGAATTAGGTGGCTGAAGGGTTATCATTAGTACGTTTTGAGACGTTCCTACTGACTATGGATCTTCATTTGGTTCATCAGCCACAGAGTTTTGGGACTCTGTAGCTGGTACATCTCTTCCAGGTTTAATAGTGTTGTTATTCCTTAAAAGATCACTGCTCCCCCATTGTTGATGTTGTCTTCTCAGATAGATGTGATTCCTTCTTCATGTTCATTTGAAGGCTGCCCAGTATTAATCCTTCTAACTGGAATCATCATCGTTGCTTAGTTTTCCTTGTATCGTAGAGATGAGTATTTCCAGGATTGATCACTCTACGATTATTTGACAGAACTACGAACGTAGTCTTCTTTGACAGTCCTTTGTTTTGAGAAGTTCTGCTTCGTAAAGAACTCCTTTTGTCTTAAGCTCAATGATCTTCTATTGTGAGCTTCCCTTGAGGATCCTTTCCATAAAACATGTCCTTCTTGATATGGGCACATAGAATCCCCTTTATCTTCTGTTGTATGGCATGCTCCCATATACAGATTTGCAACCATGAGAGCTCCATTCAGGTTAGCTCAGAGGGTCTTCAAGGAAAAGCTTGGACATATTGGAACCTTATCAGAATCATCTCTGAACAGTCTTTAGCCTTCTGCTGGTTAAGTCCTAATGAATGAAGTCTTCTGCTTCAAGATTCCTTAGTGTGGTTAGACTGACCAAGTACCTACAGGTTTAAGTATATTTCTACTTTTGGTCCCCATTGTTGAATGGGTCCTGCTAGGTTAGTTTTCTAAACCTTTATTCCTCTTAATTGGATAATCATCATGTTTATCACCAACAGACATATTCATGCAAGCAACTATCTTGAGATAATACATTTTTGAGATGCATGATGGTGAGTGTGTGTAGGATTTGACAATTAATGACACACTCTCTATCTATGATGGTTTCATCATTCACTGAGTTATGTTCACAATGTTTAAGTGTTTACAGAGTGAGAATCAGCTCTACGATTTTAGGAGTATCTAGTTGATTCATTGAGGTGATCAGTTTCTACAAGTCAGCAAGATTATCATGCAGAACTGTTCATGCTCTGTGTGTTGTCAAACACTTAGAACATAGGCTTGTACTTACATACTAACCCATCGGCAAAGATTACTTCACATAACGTTCATCTGGTCTGTGATACTCTAATGATCTATTTCAGATTTTCTTCAAGATGTCATCTTCAGCCTTAAAACTTGGTTAAAGAGAAAGTTTGTAGACATTTGAATTTTCCATCTTCAGCCTACTTTCTCTCTTCACCTTTTTAGGTAGATTATGACTTCTTGACAGAATACTGTCATAGTTCATAAGATGGTGCAACTATGATGTATACATTAATAATGGTGAGGAGCTGTACCTTTTTACTATTAGTTTCTTAACAATTATTTACCTTAGATATACTGAGTTCAGGTATTGATGTGCACAGTTTTTACTTTTTCTCCTTTCATCTTAATGCTCTTGTTGGCCTTTCATCAATCAGTCGTGGTCTTGAAGATGTAGATCAAGAGAATCGTGGCATTTATATCTTTGACATCTTTGAGTTAACAGAGATAGCACCCAGTTGTTGGTTGGTCACTCATAAGTTTGAGAAGATCTCATTTCTCCTCTCGATCAGCATTTTTTAGTACGCGTGGCCTCTTCATCTTTCATACTGATGAATGTGTTACTCTTTGTCACTGATGTCTCTTGCTCTCTTTCTCTCGTTTGGTCTTCAAACTACAAGATTGACTACAGGCTAGGATTGGTCTTGTTGATATAGCAATCGAGGATACGGACCAATCTGAGCAGCTTCAGGTGTATACACATTTTTACCTATATACAATATTTTCAACGTGTGAGCTCTTCTGCGTATAACAAGTTACTTCCTACTAAACTAAGTTTAGAACAATGCTAGTGCCTGGGATCAGACTCAAAGCGATTAGCTTTTGAATATAGCATGAGAACCTACTTTGATACCAATTGTTAGTTCCCAGAGGGCACAATAGATATAGAAGGGGGGTGAATAGATCCTTTTTGTTTCAAATACTTTTCTGGTTTATATTGTATTGTTCATATTTAAGTATATGGCAAACATAAGAATCTTTTCAAGCACAGCGGAATAAGTAAAAGATTCCCCTTCATTGATATATTCGTAATCACGCATACATTGTTCGTTGGGTTGGTTTAGTTGTAAGCAGTTAGAAAATACATAGCAGTTATAGCAGTTATAGACATAACGTAAATGACATAATGTAAAAGACACAAGGGGTTTTAAGTGGTTTAGATACTCAAGCTCCTAATCCACTCTTCTAATTTCAACTAGTAGGATTTCCACTAAGGAAGGACAGCACCCTAAATCTCTACGATTCCTTCAAGGCCAGCTGCTTTGGGACTCTTCTAGTTCCCTAGGAACTCTTCAAGCCCAGCAGGCTTGGAACTTCATTTAGTCTCTTTGGACAAGGACCCTTTGGCCCTGCTTTGTTTAGTCCCTCCGGACAAGGACCCTCTTGGCCCTACTTCATTTAGACCCTCTGGAAAAGGACCCCTCAGGCCCTGGCTTCGTTGAGTTGTTTGTTTGTTGTTGTTGGAGTCGGTGCTGAGTTGCTAAGATGTCTTCATGCTCTGAACATCTTCTATCTTTAGCAGCTTGGCTTGATCATCGTTGAAGAGCAGTTGAGTATTGCATGATGCTTAGCTTCTTAGGTTGCTCAACTACTCCGGATGACCCCTTGATGAACTGCCTTGAAGATCATTCTTCTTGGTACTTGATGGCTGCAAATGAGAGGCTTCTAAGATGACTGTAAGCTCTTCTGTTAGGTACTTAAAAACTTGTTCATGCTTGTCACCAAGATGGCTTTTGTGATCTCCCTTCTTGCTCCTCGATGCCTTCCCATGATGGACTTGCTAAGCTGACTATAGGCTATTCTCTATTGTACTTAGAGTCTTCCCATGATGGACATCCAGATGGCATGATGCTCTTCCTTCTCTCGACAGTTTAGAACACTCTTCATGAAGTAGAACTCTCACTTCTACATAGTAGAACTCACACTTCTACTTCTTGTTTTATCTGACTTCTGAGTGTTCTTGGTGGATCGTAGAGTGAGCCTTTGGACTCACTATCACTTGATTAGATCAGTCCACCTTCTCTCCAAAACTCACAACTCCAGTAACCTTTGATCTTTGAAGCTCTTCTACACTTATACACCTTCCCAATCCTTCCGTTGGAAAGTAGCTGTTGGAAGCTATTCAAATGTCTTCACAGATCTCAAGTTACTTGAGGTAGACTGCTTGATGTGACATGACATACTTTTTCTGACTTTGTAGTCTACTATTTCACCTACCCTATTAGATGTATCACTTTACTATCTTGCACAAGTTGAAGACTTTATTTCTTCTGGTTTCTTGATCAGAGGTTGTCCTTTTGCATCGATGCTCTCCATAAGCACTTGTCCGAATATTACCCTTTAGATTGAACCGTTGCCAATGCTTCAGCCTTCAGGTATCCGAACTCTACGATTCTGATGCACGTCTTCAGGGACCTGATCATAGTGTCTTGCTGAGTGTTGCTAGTTTACTTAGTAGAGTTAACACTACGATCCTGAAGAGTGTTGATTGGATCTTCAATGTAGAACACCTCTTCCTTGTATTGTGCAGTGCTTCAATACTTCTGTTTGCTTCGACTGTTCTCAGATACTGATGGCCTAATTCCTTGCTCTAGTCCCCTTCTGAATATCAAGACACTTCAAATTTGTGGCGCGTCTAGCTTGCTTTCTCCTGGTGATCTTCCGCTCACTTATCATCAATGAACTGACCCTGCACTTAATCACTTTAGCCTTGCTCTTCAGAAGCTGACCAGTATCTCGGTTCACCTTCCATCAGTTCTTTCTTTGTCTGACAAACACTACGATCCTGGTTGCTTCCAAGATCGTTGTCTTCTGTTCTCTTGACAGCAACTGTATTAGCTGACTTTTCTTTAGTCAGCTGCTG
This sequence comes from Panax japonicus, assembly GCA_020205505.1. NCBI lineage: Eukaryota > Viridiplantae > Streptophyta > Magnoliopsida > Apiales > Araliaceae > Panax > Panax japonicus. The sequence continues at coordinate 66,364,912 of CM035091.1, forward strand.
AAGTCTTCTTTGAATCATCTTGTGGAAGACTTCATCACGAATGGCCTTTCAACTCAATCTTGATGCTGATTGGATTGGTGCTTACTTCTTCTGCTAGCCTGCATGCCATTCGTTGAGTGCTCTCTGGTTCCCTTACCATGGATTGCATCTTTGTAGTGCCAACCAGAGGCTTCGTACCTTTGGATATTCTGGGAGTGCTCATTCTTTGAGAACCGTATCTGCTCTACGATTCTGACTTGGCATTCTAAGCACTTCTGTTGGAGTCATAGTTCTGCACTCTACTATTCAGCTTTGGATGTGCCGACACTACGATCCTGAGATCAGATCTTGACACTTTACGATTTCTGCCTTGTGCTTGTTGTCTTCATCTGATCTTGCCCGACTACGATCTCTGTATGCACTCAATGGACTCTACGAACTCAGAGTGTAGTCTACGATCCTTAACTTAGCTTTGGCAGATGATTGTTCGGCTCTTAGGCAGGTTGTCTCTACGATTCTGAACATGACTTCCTCAGCACACTACGATCCCGAGGAAGCTCTTCTCGATACACTATGATCCTTCTTCGTTTCCCATGGCAGTCTACGAAATCCGAGATCTACTATCTTGCATACTCCTATTCTGCCTCGATAGCTCCCAACTTAACCTTGACTCAACTGGAAGACTACGACTTCTGGTGCAGTGCTCGACGATCAGACTAGCCTATCTATTACATCATAAGATCAACCTAACAAGCTTGATCTTTCTATATTTATAGTATTTGTACATCATTTCTTTTTAAGGACTTTACAAAGATGTTTTGCTTATGTAGGATGAACCTAACATATTTGATCAATTCATTCTAAGTCCTTGTACATATATTTCTATTATATATCTAAGGACTATACAGCTTTTCTTTATGCAAGCATAATTGCATATTCATTTATTTATATATATCATAATCAAATCATATATTAAATAGGAATATCATTCACATGTTTATTCCTGACAAATCCCACTCTACCAGAACTTCTCAAAACCATAAAGAATCATACTCAGGCTTGTGTTGGTGTTATCCCTCAAACCCTTCCAGCACCAACACCGGTCAATCCTTTTGTCAGAATCCAAGCAGATTTAAAACAGAAGTTTCCAAATCTAACTGAAACTAAACTAATAGTCAGGACTATGGATTACATGAAAACTCAGTTCTTATAATCCCTAGTCCAGGATGATGTTTCTATTAAAATAGTTAGCGATGAAGAATCTGAACAGGATGACAACTAATTCAGTGTCTTAGCCGGTGAAAGCCAAGAACCAGAACCCACTATAGGAGATTTCTGGGATTCTTTTACCTCCATGATTTCTGAAAAGATGGAACAAGACAAAAAAGGAAAAGGAAAAGCATAAAGTTATTTTCCACTACAGAAAAGACGACCAATAATCAAAAGAGGACAATCACAGTATTTCCACCATCAGAAATGAAAAGCCACTAGCTCCTTCAATTATTAGAAAACGACGTCAGCTGTCAGCAATAATGCTCCACTCAACCGACAACCGGTCTCACGCCTTCCACTTCCTACGACTGAGAGTTAAAGAAGAAAATATAAGGATTACTGATAGACTCCACTAGCAAGGATACGCCAGATCCTTTCTTATCTTCTCCCTTGTATAAATTGGGATACCTCACCCATTGTTGAGGCAGAATTTTTCTTTAGATTTTCTTTGTATCCTCTCTCTCTCTCTCTCTCTTGTAAAATATTTGATATATATATAAGTTTGAAGTTTGAAGATCTGCAGAGCCCTTCTGTAAGTTTTAATTATTGCTGTTGTTATTTATTATGTTTCCTTACTTGAGCTTTTAGATTATCATACTGATAACAGTAATCGTTATAAAACAGCATATCAAACTGCAACAGATAACCATAATCATTCTTATTTCTTAGAACAGTTTATTAAATCAGAATAATTTATTGTTTTAACTAAACAAGCTATACAGGAAGAAACCTGCAAGCTTATAGTTTTGGGTAGACCCCCAAATCAACAGTAACTTTATGAGATCACATATGTATTAATTTATTTGTTTATATATTTTTTATATGCCTTTAAAAGATTCATGCCATTTTATTAAATGAGATTGAATGAGGTTAATACTTGATTAAGTTGAACGTCACCCAAGTCGCGTTTAGGACTTTGCCTTCTGCCGTGTTTTGGCGTTCTAGCTTTTATCCTCTATAAATCGTTGACAAACGTGCTTAAGAAAAGTAATAACATCGATCCTCCCTCTTTTGGTATATTGATGATGTCTTAATTTTCTCCTCGTCCATTGAACAGCATATTAAACATTTAAATATTTTTAAAAATGTTATCATAAAAAATGGTTTGGTAGTTTCTGCCCCTAAGATGAAACTTTTCCAAACTAAAATCAGATTTCTTGGACATAATATTTTCAATAGAACTATTATTCCAATTGATAGATGTATTGAATTTTCATCTAAATTTCCGGATGAAATTAAGGATACTAATCAACTGCAAAGGTTTTTAGGCAGCCTTAATTACATTCGTGATTATTACCCAAATCTTTCCCAAGATACTGCTATTCTTTTTACCTGATTACGTAAAAATCATTTATCATGGACTACTGAACATACTGATGCAGTTAAAAATATCAAAGTCAGGGTTAAACAGCTACCTTGTCTTTCTCTACCTAATCCTGAATGGAAGAAGATCGTTCAAACTGATGCTTCTAATACAGGATATGGTGGCATTTTAAAGCAATTTAATCCTAACAGTAAAAAAGAGGATCTTATCCGTTTTACTTCAGGAACTTGGAAAGAACCTTCTTTAAACTATCCCACAATTAAAAAAGAACGTCTTTCAATGGTTAAATGTGTTTTAAAATTTCAGGATGATCTTTTGAATCAACACTTTTTGATCCGCGTTGATTGCTCAGCTGCAAAACAAATATTTAAGAAGGATGTTGAGAATTTAGCCTCTAAACAGATATTTACTACTTGGCAAAGTACTTTATCAGTATTCGACTTTGATATTGAATATATCAAAGGAAAACATAATTCTTTACCGGATTTTCTAACCAGAGAATATTTGCAGGAATGACCAGCAGAGGTCGTGATCGCGGTCAGCGAGGCCGAGGCAGAGCCAATCTGTATTATACCTAATTTCCCAGTCTGAATACTCAATCCAGTAATTCTTCGGCTTCTTCTAGCCAACCTACAGTAAGGATATTCTCCTTTTACCCGAACAGTACATTCCAAACAAATATGTGGAAGAAGCAGTATTGATCATTGAACTGAATGATGAGAAATGGATGAAAGATCCATGGGAGATAAAGAGACGTTACTTAACGACTCAACAATCTCCTCCTCGTTTTAACCAGTATCGTTATGTTTATCAACAGATTATAATTGAAACAACATCAATGGACATTAAGCATACTTTTCATGATTATATCGATATTAAATCGCAATCTACATTCAAAATTAAATTACTCGATATATAAATCATTTTTCAGAGCAAAATCGAACTTAAAACGAACACATGACTTTGTGCAACTTTATAAGAGAAATTTTGAGCAAAAAACATGAGCATCTTTATAGAAAAAGCACAAAGCCCTAAATTTGATTCATGCATAGAACTAAATGTCAAGTTACACAATTTTTTACCAAAACCACTCACCTCTAAAACAAAGAAATGGAAAAATTAAACAAGCCACACACCTAAAAAACGAAGGGTGCCCCTGTCAATCTCCTTCCCTCCCTCCCTCCCTCCCTCCCTCCTCTATGTACAAAATCCATAGAACAACTACCATTTTTGTGTATTGAGTAAAAGTACTCTCTTTGCCAATGGAATACAAAACTATCAGCAACAAAACCCCAAAATTACAAAAAAAAAACACTTTCTATAAACAAAAAACAAAATCAAGCATCAGATCAAATCTTGAGGCTGGCATAATTCCTTCCTTAGCTTTTCAGAGAAAAGCCTGCAGGCATCCATACTCAGATCAACAGCAGCTGCCAATGCCATGAAAGCCGCTGCGTCCTCTGTGCAGTTGACGTGTTCCACGCTAACTTCCACCGTGGGCTTACGGCAACACTTGCTCCCTTCTCCCTCAATACTCGCCGCCATTACAAATCCTGTGTACAAACAATACGGCCACAAACCATACCCATGATCCCCGCTCCCCCTTGGACTATTCACCGGAGACGTCAAACTGACAGGTGTCGTGCGCCCATTGTTGTTTCTCCCACTCCCGCTCCCCAATCCCAACCCTAAGTATTTACTGAATTTACCCCCCTTGGATGAACTTATGGTAGACTCGGCTAACACAATGTCGGCTGCGCCGTTGCCCGGGCTGAGCTCAAAACGGTAGCCGAGTCCGTCATTTGCGCCGCGTTCACGCCAGGCCTCGAGTCGACCCCACGGCTTCCAGGTGCCGTCACCAGGGCGGAGAATGAGCCATGAGCGGGGATTGGATCAGCTCACCCGGTCTGAACCAGGGGAGGCTACAAACGGAGTCACCATTAATGCAGTGGCAACTGAAGAACCAGAGAGATCGTGGACTGTGATTGACCAGCCCTTTCGTTCTTTTCCTTGACGTTCTCTCTCACTTCCAAATGAACTTAACCACCGTCTAGTACCGCTTGCATCAAACTATAATGATCTGTAAACAAATTCAAGAAATTAATTACATAACTTCAAATATATATTCAACATATAATATTTGAAAAGGTAACTGAACTCTTTATTCCTCAAATTTAACCTTAATTCAACAAATTATGGAAAGGAAAAAACATAAAGAACCTACTTTTAGGCTTTAAATTTGGTTCTAAGAGTACAGTTAAGTGTTAATTCTAGTTCTAGATTCTGAAATGTTATTTTTATGATCGTGTAAAAAATTAATTAGATAAAGCAACTTCAATTATAAATTCCATATTTAATATTTGAAAAGATAATTAAATTCTTATTCTTCAAACTGAACCTTAATTAAACAAAATATGGAAAGGAGGAAACATAAAGAACCTATTTTTAAGCTTTAAACTTGGTTCTAATAAGAGTAAAGTCAAGTTAAAATTACAGTTTAAGATTCTGAAATGCAATTTCTATTAACTTTATCACACAATTTGAGCTAAATTAAATTCTCTAATTTTGAACATTTGAAATTTTTTCCCACAATAATTGTTCCTAGATCAAAACAAAGAACTAAAAAAAATATCAGTTTCTTTCAAAATCAAGCTCTAATTAACTGACCGTGTAATTCCAGTCGTCGGTGCTTCGGAAACTGAACTTGCAGGTAAAAATCGGTTGCCAGATATTTCCTTGGATCTGAAACACTTGCGGACTACACTCCGGTTCGCCGTCGAACTGAAACACGAATCTCGGATCCGGTTCAGCTTTCACATTCACATGCAACTGAGCACTCGAGGTTTTAACATCTTTACCAATTGAAATCCAGCCACTGTGAAAAATACAAGCCCTAGTATCAGTTCCCGCAAGATCCAACTGAACCGATACTTTCCCCAACAACCTGTCGGAGCTTAGGCCGCATGTCGTCCCTCGCCGGCCGGTGTAAATGGATATTTTCAAGTCCCGAAGAACAAAAAATTTCTGGTTAACCTATCGAGACCGGCCTTGCTCAGGTGAAAACTCGCTGCTAAACTCTGTAATTGACAGTCGGCGAAATTTTCCTCCGGCGGAAGACACGGAACGACGGTGGTTTGCACTGGGAAATTCTTCATCTTAATTTTGCCGAAACACGGGGATGACGAAGGGTGTATAACGGACCTAGCCAGTTTTGACGCCACAGGAAATTTTAGGGCTAAATTTCTGACGAAAAGCCGGACGAATTGACATGGATCCATTTCTAAAACCTTTTTTTCTGGCGGGTAACTCCGATGAGTACAAATTTAGGGGATAAAATAAAGAGGATTGGGATTTGAATGTTATATGGAGAAGAATAAGGAATCCATTGGAATGCATGCTTAGGATAAAGGAGTGCGCGGTTCTCTCCAAAACTAGTGGCTCCACCTAGCTCCAAAAATTCTACTTACATCTGCATTTTCTCTCTCTTCTCCATATAATTTGAATTTCGTAACAGAAAAATCCTCGTCCTTCCTTTATATGTTTCTGACTTTCTCTATTTTTTTAATTCATAACTGATCTCAAAATATAAATGAACTAGCTATCACCCGCCCGTGCCTCCGACACTACACTTGCAACAACTCTGTTACACTGAAAAAGTCTCACCTTTTATTTGAAGGAGCTCCAACAATTATACAACTCCCTGAAAACCTTTTTTTTCCTTGAAGTACCCTTGATTAATTGCCTATCCTCACAACTCCCTGAAAACAGCATACAGGACAGTTATCATACACTAATGAAGATATATATTAGTAAAAGTGTAAAACTTGGGGTATACCACTTGTGTGTGTGTTTGTTTGCTGCTTGGCAAGGAAAAGCAGTTTCTTGTTGACAGTTAGAAAAGTCCAAACAAACTCCTGCACAATAAAAAAACACAAAGACAACAAAATTAGGATAATGATATGTATACCTAAGTTATAACTATTACTCCTTTCTTACACCATATATCAATGATATGTGTACCTAACTACCAGTGATCATTCATAAAGTTCATGAGCTACCGGCCATTTATACCAACTAATTATGAGCTAATTCAAATTCAAATTATTCCCCACCTTCATGCATTATTATTATTGGGATATAAACTAAATTTAGCTAATCATTATTATTAGGATATAATCTAAATTTAGCTAAACAAAAATCAACATACTTACTGCATACTTGAAGAACAACATGGATGATGAATTCAGTTTTGGAGAAGGTGTATCCCATTTCATTAGTCTGTTTAGTAAAAACACTATTGTGGGAAAATTAGGCACCAACAATTATATGCCCCGACCCGACCAATCAATCTTCCAAAATTTAGCCAGATTGTAGGTGGAGAGACTCTTGAATGAAAAATTTAGTACAAAAGTTTCCAATATCTTTCATTTGGAAAAATTGATTTGTTATGGAGAAAGGGCATTATTGTCTTTCCATCTAGAAGAAAGGCACTAATGAATAAACCAGTACGTTAATAGATAACTGCTCAGCCCCAATCAATTCATATAAAAACATATGAATATGTATAACTGCTCAAACCAGTAAAACCAATTAATGTTCATCCCAAATTCAATATATGCCAGTAATCAAAATGAATAACTGCTCAAACCACAATCATGAATAAAAATCAATGTTTAGCCCCAATTCAATATATAGATATATACATATTCAATGAATGCTCAGGTGTAGGCCAAAATTATTTCAGATTTATGCTCAGCTAAACCAAAATCAAACTTTTTGGAATTCTTTAAATTCCAATTGTTTTGAAACAAAGTGTAATTAAGTGTTTACCATAAGCTAGAGGAATCTACCACCTTATAACCAAAAAGTTGTTGTAAAACAATGTATAAACAGTAATATCCAACCAAATGACCACTGCATCCACTTTAACCCAACACTAAGCAATAGTTTCTGCATATATGAATTCATTTGTGGGTAGATAATCAATCATTTCATTACTATTAACTTGAAAATTTGTAGAGAAGCCTCTTTTTGTAGAATGGTGAAAAATGTGCATAGATAAATAATATATAGTACTACTAAGAATGCTAATTCCAATAGTTAAAGAAGAACTCTTATAATTAGTAGCTCTCTTCTAACCTTATTAGTACCATATGTGCTTCTTTGTTGGGTTAAAATTCCATACCTAGGAAATTTTCATTCCTTTTTAAGTGTATAATTCAGAGGATTGGCTAAATTTGTCGCCAAGGCATATAACAAAGAAACTTAATACAACAAAACATAGTTGCTCACTATTTAATGATTTCCCCCTTTTTGTATATAAAAAGAAAGAATCTTCAATTTAGCATTGCAGAAAAAGAGATGAGATGAGATTTCCACTATATTGAGACAACCCATTTTTAGATCATTGAATTAGACTCAAACATGCATGACACCCAGATTAACTCTATCCCAAAAAAGTAAAAGAATCTAATAAGAAAAAACTCAACTCTGAGATCTAGATCTCCAATAACCCATCAATTCCACTACAAAAATGTGATATAAAGCTACCCATTATCACAAAATCATCATCAAAAACAGAAATTAATGCAACTTTTCATACAAAGAGCATCACATTAATTCTGGGTTTTCACTAACAGTTGTACCTGGGGCTTTCAAGGGACAACACACTACTACAAAACAGTAAATATACAACGCGGAAAAAACGTTGTGGTTTCTGTTAGAAAAACGTAGTGGTTAAGGGTGTTGTCTATTTGACACCCTTACACAACGTTTTTAAAACGTTGTAGTTAAGCACAATACACAACGTTTTTTAGGAAAAAACGTTGTAGATTTGTTATCAAAAAATTAGCAGATGCTTAAAAACGTTGTAGAAAGTGTGATTCCACAACGTTTTTTGGTTAAAAATGTTGTTGTTTAGTATATAAGACAACGTTTTTTAAATGTTGCAGAATAAAAAAAAATGTTGTTATTTAGTATATCAGACAACGTTTTTTAAATGTTGTAGATAAAAATGTAAAAAGAAAAAAAAAGATGTGGTTCACCTATATTACCAATGCACCTGCAATATGTTAATGCCATGATATATAACCAAAATGTATCAACCATTCAAAATACATCCCAATAATACTATTCTTTTACAGTTTTAAATTACTACATCCACAAAATATATACAAAAATATCCATATAATCACTCAACCAAATGAGTACTGACTATACAACCTAGAAATCCTATATACACAGAAAAACAAGTAAATACATGGAGAATATAGCCACACCTAACCAATAAAGCAGAAACATAGTACTGCAAAATGCCACCAACGTAGCCCTTATGTCGTCAACACTAACATGTATTCTGCCAACCCAGTACTGCAAAATAAAAGGTAGTATTACAATGGATGTAACATAAAATTCACAAAGCAGCTAACTAATTATTAAGCCTTCCAAGAAGTCACCTGTCGTCAAAACATGAGGTGGAGTCGAGAGAATGTGATGTTTATAGTGAAACTTTCCACAACCTCCAGCCTCTGGATCACAAGTGAACTGGTCACTCATTTCAAGCAGGTGATGCTCAAACCAAACAAGTTAGAGATTTCAAGGGAAAAAAATTCTTTGTCATTCATACCAATAAATAAAAACAATTTTTTGTGTTTTTATATAGCAATAAAACTTCTTAAACTGTTAACTCGTGATGCTCAAACTAAACCAACCTTTTCAGTGGTATAATAGTTGTACAGCTCTTCAAAGTACTGGGAATCCGAACACAGAGAAAAAAAAACCTTAACGGATTGTAGGTAGAAAAATGAAATGGGTTCTTCAAGATTGCACCCAAAAACCCATTACTAGACACAAATCAGGGGAAAAAATCCACAAATTTGCAGCCACAAGAATTGTAGAGAGAAAAGAAGAACTAAAGAACAAACCTGGGCCATGGGCTTAGAAGGAATAAAAAGAGTCCCAACAACATCAACTAACAGGGCCTTGGAAAGTGATAGTTCAAGAATTGCAGGTGTTACAACTTTTTCAAGCAGGAAGCATGTCCTGGAATGGTGAAGTAGACATTCCGTCAAATATGTCCACTAAAAACCTAGAACTACTTGATATATAAGCGCTAATGATTGAAAAATGTATACAACTGGAACTGGAGAGTACTATATTTATAGTCATGTGTCTGAATACATCTTTCTGTGAACGAGTTTTGAGCCATAAAGAAAATGAATTATACAAGTTCACTAATGAACAGAACAACTATGTTCAAGCATTAGTTCTGCATATGGCAACAACTCTCAAACAAAAACTATTTTTCTAGAGCACATCTCACAACATTAAAACAACAAACAAACTAGCAGTATACTATATACATGAGAAGGCATAGGCAAACAAACTAGCAGTATACTATAAGATCCCCATCGGCAGCAACCAATGCAACTTCTACCTGTGTCTGAAACAATCCATACCCATACAAAGCCAGAATCTTAATAATAGTCTCAAACTAACTGCTCCAAATGTGCCAAAAAAGATGAACCTAGAGAAATAAAGTGTTTACCCTTTAAAAACCCATTGCCACAAGCTTCTGAATTTCTTGATCAAACATAACTGGACCCTGAAATCAAGAGACAAGTAAACAAAAATCTGTCAATTATAGTAACAACTATCTCAGAAGAGGTTCATACAATTCACAACTCCTTTTTTTTCCCACAATAAATATTAACCAACAAAGGTAAACAAGGGTCATCCACTTTGTTTTAACATTTGCAACATATGTAATAGGTACTCAATCTACCTAAAATGTAAATAATAGCATGTTGGGATTTCATGTCACTTCGTAATCTAAAGTTGTTTCAGGAGGTGCTTCTGATTTTTCAAAAAGTAAAGCAGCAGCAGAAGGGCTTTCTAGAAAGGTTATTGGATAATATACATAACTTGGATCAGAACCTCAATTGCGAGAACACTTCAGTTACATTTACATAACTTGGATCAGAATCATTATCTAATCCAAGAGGCAATTCATCTTCCTCAATTGCCGTGCTAGTAGAAGGTAACCGCTGAACAGCAGGCAATGGAATTGCCCATGACACATCTGTATTGCCAAAGACACATGCAATAAAAGGAAGCCAATACATGCCAAACTTCAACCAAAATTTCAGCTGCAAACAGTTGTATGAATTACATTCTTAAAAGTTTGTAAATTCCTAAAAACATTGTCAACTATTTCCAACCATAAGGAAAGCGAGCATACGATGCCACATTGAAGCAATAATCAAATATAGAAGCCTTATTCTGTAGACTACACAGCCAAATAAAATCACAGCAATATAAATCAAATCACAACAACATTGTGCACAGCCAAATCAAATCCAATTCCAAATCTTTCCAAATCAAATTCCTAATATTTACAAATCCAATTCCAAATCCAAAACATAGTAATTAATTTTATTAACATGCAAAATATATAAACTGATTATCTAGCTCCATCAATTGAATCTATGCAGCAGAAACAAATTGAACAGAAGTAATCGAACACTTGTTCAACAAATTACTAAAATACCTGTAACAGTTGATCACTTGTTTGTTATTCAATTAACAACTAACGTACCTGACTCTGCACCGCACTTAGCCCTTTAACCTGTTTGTAGAATAAATTGTAAATGCAGAAGGCAGCCAGACATGGTTAACTGTTTATCAAGCTAGGGCAACAATTACAGTAAGAAACAGCAGAAACAGAAGTGCGACGAATCTCGGCGTTAATTGCAACTACAGAAGCTCTATTTTTTCCATTCGAAGCTGTCTCGGCTTTCTGTGGAACCAGTTTTCACAAACTTCAATTAAAACGGCAAAACTGAAACCCTAGGACTTTAAAAATTGAGATCGAGGATTAGACATACCTGAAGAGCGGCCTCAATGTCGGATTCGACATCGGCGTAGAGACGAGCAAAGGCATCGTCGCCGGAGACATTGAGATCCTTCTGCTTATCTATGTCATATTTGTCGTATTTCTTGCAGATCGCGTCCACTCTAGTCAGAATGTCGATTACGCTCATCTTTGCTACTTATATTCTCCGTCTTTAGTTAGGGTTGAATGATGAGCTAAAATTAATTGGATTGGAGTATTCTCTGGATACAAATTTACAAAAAAATACCTGAAATTCTTTTCGAGATTTTTTGAGCCTTTGAAGATGAATATGAAGATGTGAAGGAGATACTAGAGAAGAAGTGGTCGTTGGCCCTTTGCGCTTGAAAATGTCCAGGCCATGAAGCTTCTTCTTGCAGAGGTGGCAAGAACTCAGAAAATAGATGATGGAATAGCCGGAGAAGAGGATGTAGTGAGACGAAGGAGACGGAGAATGAACCGAAACGATTGCACCACCATTTTCGTCAATGCGCAGAGAGAGAAACTAGGGTTTTGAGCAATCTGATCAGCGAAAGACAGCAAGAGAAAGACTTAAGTATGCTCTCCGTGTTTTGTTGTTTTTTGTTCCGTGTTTTTTTTTCAGCTCCGTGTTTTTCTTCATAGATAACGTTTTTAAAAAAAACGTTATCTAATTAAAACAAAAAAAATGTCTTTTTAAATAGATAACGTTTTTGCATATATATCTACAACGTTTTTTAAAAAAACGTTGTAAAAAAAAAAACCACAACGTTTTTATAAAAAACGTTGTCTATTAAGTGTTGTCTATTAGGTACTTTGTACTGGTGACAGTGACACAATCTTTACAACCCAGAAGCCGCTAATCTCCAATCAGTGAACGGATGTGAACTTTAACTTTCACACAGTACAGTATTAAAGGGGGGATCATATAGAGCTAAATCAGCATTTTAACTAAATAATTGAGCACACATTACACATGCTATCAACAAAATACAAAAACCAAAATGGACATTGCCCATAAAATACTGGCTAAATTGATACGCTCATAAGCTCAGATGATAAAATTTGACTTGTATGCAAATACCTAGATGACTTAAATATATCTATGGAGAGAGTAATTAAAGAGGAAGAAAATTAAGAACCCATATTAGAATAACGATAAGATTTCCCAAAAAAAATATGAATTAAGAATTTTTGAGTGGAGTTTAAACAGTAAATAAGATAGATTTGAAAGTCAATTTGGGGATACAACAATGAACATCAAATGATAGTAGTAAGATTCAGTACCATTTTGGGCAAAAAGTGACTAAAATAGTAGTAAGATTCAAGAATAAAAGAACAGCAGGCAATAATATTAAAACATTACATGACAAAATATTAAAATTCATCTGAATATTAAAACTACTTTACAAAGAAGAACACCCAAACAACAAATGGTCATAAATAAAAATATGAGATACATAAAATGTTACACTATTTTAAAATTTTCAATAACCATTGATTCAACTTCAAAATGACATCACGACTTGTTATCTTGAAATAATGCATAGAAAATGAACAAATCCGAGTCCAAAATGATAGAAAATGAAAATGAACAAATGCGACAAAGGGGTAAAAAATAAATAATTCAAAATGATAGAAACAAATTGAAAATACCGTTGAAGATACTTTAGTTGAAAAGGGTGTTAAAGACCCAATTGATGGTTAAAAGAGAAGACCCAAAGAAGCATACATTTTTGTATCCCATTATCTCTCTCTTAACACTCTGTATATATTTGTATGAACTCTATATCTCAATTTGATAACCCTTACCGTGCTTTATTAACTCATTTATAAAATGGTATGCGATTGAAATTGAAAATTACACAGATGTGTTCTTGGGTGTGTGAAAGAGAAGAGAGAGAAAAATTAAAGAGGCAAAGAGCTTCTTACTTACAGTAAAGAAATGGAGGAAAAGTTTCCGTTGAACAAATATGTATAAGGAAGAAAGAGAGAGAAGAGGCTGTCTTCCATAATAGGGCTTGAACAATGTTACGGACATGCCAGACAGATCGGCCGGTGGCGACGGCTACGAAGTCAACAAAAGATGTATTCTTAATGGGAAGAACCTTGACATCATCCGCTCTGGCGTCGCTCAGATGATAAAGAATAGGACGACGATGAAGATGGGAGAGAAGAGGAGAGTATTTGGTTCGAGTATGGGAAGAGGAGGGAGAAGAGTGGGTTATATGTATATGGAAGAAGGATACGAACGGTCTGATTTATGCTAAACTTTTAACGGTCCGATTTATGCCATGATCTCAGCAGCTTTGAATCACAAGCAGATATGCGCCAGCTATTAAGTTTTGAAGAGCTGAAATCAAGGAGTGACACTCTACCCACAAGCAACTGTGTTAAACCGGAACAAAAGGAGATAAATAAAGATAATACTCAAAAGCTTCAGTAGGACTCCTTTTTAAAATAGACTACTAAATAATGTGGGCTCCACTAAGCAGGATAGCATCCTTAATTAAATTATCACCCACGAGATACACTGATGAAATAGAGGAGCCAATTTGGGCTAGCAACAAATCTTCCTTGATAATATCAGTTATTATAAATACCAACAACATACCTTAATAAACTCCAATCCAAAACATCCTTGATATCCCCCAAAACAAATAGATCATGCAATACCCATAACTTATTCATATCAATTATAATATTATAACCCATTTATAATCCATGCATATTAATTATAATATTATAAACCTTTTATAAAACATAATCCATGCATATTTAATAATATAATAACAAATCATGAACCATGCACATGTCTAATATACTTAAACTAGGGTAAACCCGTGCCTCCGGCACTACTAATACTCGTATAATAAAAAATGTGAGTTACAATGTTTAAAGAGTATATATTTAATAAAATTTTGTTGTAAATAAAAAAATTTCTAATCAAAATACATATTTCACCCCAAAAAATAAAGAGGTCAAGAATTTACCACAAACTGTATCGACATACTCATTATTTACAAATCGAGACTGGCAATAATAAATGAATTTGTTAAGGAAACAACTAAAGCCAACATCCACATTCACTCAACAATAAATTTGACCTAGGCCAGTTAACTACATTTATTAAATTCAAAACAATCCCAATGCCAATGACCTTCATATTTTCTTAAAGCACATTTGCAATTTTAAATGGAACACGTATTAATTAGTAAAACTATTTTAAACACAATACATCATACAAATATGTCCATGGAATACCAGTCGCTTTTACATTAATAAGTAAAAGCATTGTTTCTATGAAATACCATAATGATACCCACTTGCTTAAAAGGTTCATGTGAACTAAATTGGTTTGGAGGTCTTTTGCCTGATTAAATAAAAATTAAAATAAAATAAGAACTTCAAAAACAATTGACCCAACCGCAAAAAAGAAGAAGGTAAATTTATTAAATTCGAAACAATCCCAATGCCAATGACCTTTATAGTTTCTTAAAGCACATTTAAAACAACTTCTCTTCACCTATATGTTATTGATTCCCTTCATTTAATTTGCAATTTTAAATGGAACACGGATTAATTAATAAAACTATTTTAAGCACAATACATCATACAAATATGTCCACGGAATACCAGTCGCTGATACATTAATAAATAAAAGCATTGTTGCTATGAAATACCATAATGATACCCATTTGCTTAAAAGGTTCATGTGAACCAAATTGGTTTGGAGGTCTTTTGCCTGATTAAATAAAAATTAAAATAAAATAAGAACTTCAAAAATAATTGACCCAACCGCAAAAAAGAAGAAGGTAAATTTGGTCAAACATATGGCCAAAAAAATCATCTGGGCCATCGCAAATTTGGGCAAGCTAGTCACTACTGATTTTAAAAAAAAATTGCAGAATTTCGTTTAAAAATAGATATTTAGACAAATCTAAACCTGTCTATAAAACTTACAATCATCCATACATATCCAAACCACAAAAAAAAACCATCATTTAATACCCAAAACCATCATATCATGCAGAAATTAATACATATTCAATAATCAACGCATCCAACCACCAAAATATCAAGCTAGTAGCTACTAATTTCAAGAAATTTCGGCAGAGTTTTCTTTAAAAATAGATATCCAAAAATCTAAACCTGTTTAAAAAAAAGCTTACAATCATCCATACATATCCAACCACCAAAATATCAAGCTAGTAGCTACTAATTTCAAGAAATTTCGGCAGAGTTTCCTTTAAAAATAGATATCCAAAAATCTAAACCTGTTTAAAAAAAGCTTACAATCATCCATACATATCCAAACCACCAAAAAAAACCATCATTTAATACCCAAAACCATCATATCATGCAGAAATTAATACATATTCAATAATCAACGCATCCAACCACCAAAATATCAAGCTAGTAGCTACTAATTTCAAGAAATTTCGGCAGAGTTTCCTTTAAAAATAGATATCCAAAAATCTAAACCTGTTTAAAAAAAGCTTACAATCATCCATACATATCCAACCACCAAAATATCAAGTTAGTAGCTACTAATTTCAAGAAATTTCGGCAGAGTTTCATTTAAAAATAGATATCCAAAAATCTAAACTTGTTTTAAAAAAGCTTACAATCATCCATACATATCCAAACCACCAAAAAAACATCATTTCAATCTCAAAATCATTATAACAATGTATAATTACCCAACTTTACAAAAGACGGAGAACAAAAATACATATATGCAGAGAATAGAGAAACAACATGTTGAGCACCACCCTTTACTTTACATCTTACACCAAATATATTTTTTACAACTTACACCAAGTATACTTCAATATATACCCGAAAATACATATAATAACATTTGTAGATCTGTCAAGCTTTACCATGTCTTCGGTACATAAACCTTTGAAAAGAAAGGCTATCCATCTCTAACGTCCACGGCCAACAAATATTGTTTGTAACAAAAATCTGTTATTTATAAGAGAAAGCAAAATGTTAGTAGTATCGTAAGAACGAAACAATTGACACGTGATTACTTGAATACGATTTAAGAATTATAAAATACACATAACCCTGTTAGTTTTTCTCCACCCTCAACTTGTTGTTGAATGAACATGTTTCCATTCAATAGCAATATCATCCCAAGACTGCAAAAATTGAAATGAATCGCTTAATTATATCAACAAATTAAATAATCTACTTGGAAATTGATAACAAAATATAATGAGAAGGATATATGTACAAATTGATCGAATCAGGTGCAAGTAAAAGTAAAACATAAGTTATATATAATAAGCATATTATAGCTCAGCCAACATAGACAAACTTATTATGTTAACTGCGATGATCAAGCTTCTCAAATTTGTTTTTCACACACACACACACACACACATATATATACTCGTATGTTATCTGAATGGTTTTCTATAAGATATGTTATCTGATGTTCATACATTACTAAATCATGTATTCAGTTGGCCAAAGCAGGAATTGTTATTCAGTGGAGGCATCATACTCTCGAAGTATTATCAGATTTGCTTACAAAGAAAAGAGCAAGGAAATGTATACCAAATTTATGCAAATTAGAAAATGAGTAACTTTTACGAAGGCATCATCTGTAAAATTTGTTGACAAATGTATCACGTGGATAAGAAAACATGAGGTTGTATGTGTAATATTCGTAATTTGACAAATGTATCATTGTAATTTGAGTACCTGTACTTCATGTTTTTTAAGACTCGGCTTGATCAACTAAAAATATTGTATTACACCCTACAATAATTTATGGGGCTTGCTATTTATATAGGGAAAATTGTTAGTCCTAAAAAGTTCAATTTCACATAACTGTAGGACTCACGTATACCGATTAGGAGTCTTGCTAGCATATGTCATAACTACAATGATGCCACAACTTATTCAAGCATCAATCTCATTTATAACAATTAGCAAATATTCACATATATAAAGACAATATTTGTTTTGGACTTGTCAGTTAATTTAAAACTTTTATCAGTCAATTCAAAACATATCAAGACTTTTATCGTAAGAAGACCAATAATGCACGAAGATAAGAAATGATACCTCGAACATATAAAATTATAACAAAACTTCAGGATAGACGATATTTGTTGTGGACTTGTCAGTTAATTCACGAAGACGTATGCATAAGCGGGAAGAACTTGTGCATCTTGACAGAGCTACATATAGTTGACCGTGACTAAAGACTGGCGTACGTAAATCTACCCCAACAAATTTGACAGACTGGCCCTGTGATTTATTCATTGTCATTGCATACGCTAATCTCACTGGGAATTGTCTTCTCGTCATTTTAATACTTAACTCAGACGAAGAAGGAGTCAAAGAAATTCTTGGAATGAATACCAAGTCGCCATGCTTATCACCAGTTAAAATCTGTGCTTCAAGTACTAAAGCACCACACTTGACTATGATAAGTCTAGTACCATTACAAAGGCCTTCTTTCGGTGCAATGTTCCTTAGAAGCATTACTGGACAACCCTCTTTTAAATCTAATTTGAACGGTGGTAGTCCAGGGGGATTGAGTGTGTTCAAATATTCATTGGGGTACCGATGCATAATAGTCCGATCCACATCATCATCTTCAACCATTTTGTCAGCAGCATAATATGTATGTACTTCTCCCGGAAAAACTGCCAACGCAGCTAGGTTGATATCATTGACATCTTCATTTCTAGCAGATAGAATTGTGCGCTCTTTTAAGAATTCGGGAGTGACCTTACTTGGCACTTCTAGCTCTGGGTAGATGATCGAGATAAGATTATCTACAGTTTGAGTTATTTTTATTAAACCCGGAAGTTGTATAGATTCTTGAGGGTTAGACCCAATCTACACAATAAGAAGTATTAATAAATTATCAAGTATTCTCAACGATATATAGATGTCAATATGAATAAAGATACAAATACTCAAACCTTATTAAGAAAAGCCGAGAAATCAAATAATAATGATTGGTCATCGTGCAAGCGCATGTTAACTTGTAATGTCAAGACATGTATATCTTTCCAAAGCAAAGAACGTCGTAGTGATGCTGCCACTATATGCTCACGAAGACCTCTAGGTATAACAGGAAGAATCTGCCTAAAATCTCCCCCAAGAACAACAGTAACACCTCCAAATGGTTGGGAGTTATCACGAATGTCTTGTAAGGTTCGATTAACTGCTTCAACACAATGACGATGCTGCATTGGAACCTCATCCCATATAATTAGTCTAGCCTTCCGAAATAATTCCGAGTGTGATGATTGCTTCGTGAATCCACAAACTGAATTTTCTAATACGTTAAGTGGAATGCAGAATGTTGAATGTGCAGTACGTCCCCCATGTAACAACCCAGAATCAATTCCAGAGGATGTTACTGTAATTACTATATCGCCTAAGGAACGACATTTTTTGGCAACTGTATTGTAGAGAAAAGTCTTTCCAGTTCCTGCACCCCCACTCAGAAAGAATGTTGTTCCTTTATTTTCATAAACAGATGAAATGATTGCATTATAAGCCATACGCTGACCTTCATTCAGTAGATCAATGTTTTGTTGGACATTTATTTGATCAACTTCAAGTTGTAACTGCCTATGTTCCCATATAAGTCGATTGCCAACGAAAATTCTCCAATTAGCATATGGCAGTGGCATTGGTGGGTAATCTGATAAGCTCTTCCCTGACTCTTGAAGCAAAAGATTAATAAGGTATAAACCATAATCACAAATTTGAGCATTAGTAGGAACATCAATGCCATAACATGTACTTATTTTGTGTGATAAATCATCACAAATATGCATAGAAAATTGGTTCCACAACGCTTCTGGATTTAAAGGAGAGCATTGTGTCAAGATAATAGAAAACAACCTTCTTAATTGAGAGCCTGTTCTCATTATTGATGCTTCTCTAAGACATTGAATCCACTCTTCATCGTCTTCCAAAAGGCCTTTTGCAATACATGCAGCCTTATATGTGGGGTGTACAACATTATCAACTGTTCTTAAACATTGAAAAGATTGAGGTCCCTCTACAACTGTCAACAGAAGACGCAGATAAAACCTTTCACCTTCATTTGGACTGGCAAAATACATTCTTCCGATTGCAAATCCCCTTTGTCTCTCTGTCCAGAGCTGTTCTTTCTTTTGCCAAACGAAATGCTTTGGAAATTGTTGGTATGTGAGAGTTCGAGCTAAATCATTAGTAGAGCAGCATGCAAAAAATCCTGTTAGAGTTGTCTGCTGATCCTGAGCTCTGTTCAATATTGCAGCTATTGGTTCAGAAGGGTTATAGCAGACGTGATGTTTTCCCTCTAGGTGAACTACCAGACGTATAACTGGAGGGAACTCTTGATGCATAGGATATCCAAATATATGCCATGCCGCCTCTGTAGGCCCAATGTACCTTGAGTCAATATACTGCTTAATCTCATCTACGGCCCCCAATACCAAAGTTGTGCGATCGTAACCCTTGTAGATGTATTTATTGATATACTTTACGCACCTTACTCCTGCA
Source organism: Panax japonicus (assembly GCA_020205505.1). Lineage (NCBI taxonomy): Eukaryota > Viridiplantae > Streptophyta > Magnoliopsida > Apiales > Araliaceae > Panax > Panax japonicus. The sequence continues at coordinate 66,384,888 of CM035091.1, forward strand.
CAAACTTCCACATTTATATGGCAACCAAACAATCTAGAGAGGTGTGGATTATATGGTACAACATCTCTATTATCAACTTCATGTCTAGACCTTAGACAATGTTTTCGACCGTCATTGCGCCTTTGATATATCGGATACCCATCTTCGCCCATTGTAGTTTCTTCTGCCCAATATTTAGGATATCTCTTAGTGCATTTACCATCTTCCATACATGGTGATTTAAGATTTCTAACACCACATGGTCCATGTATCATGCAAGTTTTAACTGTTTCATATAGAAGTGGATCAGAAATTGGATCGGGGAATTCGGCACACACAGCTCGATTTACCTGTTCACGTGTTCGTATCTTATCAGACCCTTGAAGAAATATTAGCAAATGCATGTGCGGCAACCCACGTTTTTGGAATTCAATCGTGAAAACATGTGCCACCTTTGCACCAAATACTTTCTTCTTATCAATTTCCATCATCAAAGCTCGTCGCTTCAATTCAAATACTCGGGCCACCAAGTCTGGGCGGTCAATCGACGTTTGATGTGGTAACAGTGCATCTTTTATCTCGGGCCAATTCGGATTTGCAGTCATAGTTAAGAAAATATCAGGGTGTTTGTTATACCGAGTTATGGCCATAGAATCTTGGAAGACTTCAAACATTTGCCTTGGACTCCCAGAAAAAGAAGAAGGCAAAACTACTCGTTTACCAACTTGATTAGCCTCTAACCCATCAGGAACTACCTCGACCAGATCTTGGTATAGATCAGATTGTAATTTTTGTTGGTTGAGCCTATAATATGTTAATCGATTCTGCTCTGTTGCCGCCCATGCATCTACAATAAACACTTGAAATAATCTTCCACCCCTCAAGATAGTTGAATACTCAGTAGGTCTTTCAAACAAACGATACCCATAATATTGCAATTGTGTAAGTCTTTTTGATGAAGCTTTACCTTGATTGACATCCCACTGCTTAAAATCTGGTTCCCATCCAAGCTCACCATACGGAAATAACAATACGTAATGTAGTGGTAAATAAGCTGGATGACATTCATTTATCTGCATCAACTGGTCACTCCCTCTTAACCGTACAATAATATCCCTTATCGCAGAGAATTCAGCACCATCTCCAGGTAATATGACAGCAACCTCATCTGACGTGGGTAAATTATGAGTTCGACGGTCTTTTGCTGCACTATAATGAAGGTAGGCTGGGATATCGTGATTGTTCAAATCTTCCCTGCTTAAAATTGCAGCTGCATGTCTAAACTTACCCGCAAATGAGTTGTATCTCAAAAGACTATCCTGGATTGTTCTTAGGACATCCTCTAGCAGATTCGGGTTTCTTCGAGAACGATATTCTAAAGCAATTGCGGCATCGTGAATGTACAACTGTGCATATATTGGATCTTGACCGGCTGGAGGTTGTAGTAACCCTGTCCGATGTCGCAATTACCCATGGATTGTAAATGCGTTGGGACCCCTACCAGGAACCACTCTATCATCCATATGTACGCCTAAGCTCGTAAAAGCATTAGCCGCATTGTACAGTCGGGTATAACATCGAAAGGACTTTGACTGATCATCATTGCCATCATATAATGATTGAATTTCTGGAGGAGGCGTTAATAGTTGTGGAAGTCGAATCTTTCCTTGCAAACAACATGTTCCGAAGAATGGGCGGTCAACGGATGAATTTGATAACTTTTCGGCTGTCCAATGCAATGCTGAGCAGTGAGGACACTGTATATTCATTTTATCAAGGTAGTGTCTTCCTGAAATAGGATGCGGCAGAGGGGCTATATTTGTAGGCAATGCCTCCTCTTGTACGCAAGCTTCATCAATGATTGACTGAATAATTGGTAATAACCTAGAAAATAAATGAACTTGTTTCAAACAGTTCACATATATCGTAATACTCCTTATGGTATATAGTTATAAATAATTTGCATTGAACTAACCCTTTAGTTGGTGATGTAGGCATGGAAGATATAATGTTACGGGAGTCATGTATATTCTCTATATTATTTGGTGGAAGGAGGATTTCTGCATCCATTAAAATTGAGTTAGTTGAATGTAACCCTTGAGGTGGTAAAATCGGAACTGGAGGAATTCTATTAGATTCCGATGGCGCCGGTTTTAACAACGACGGATGATGATAAAAATGATTCTTGATCGCGATACAATCTCGTTCATAAGCTGCGCGTTTGGATGGCCTTGGGATCAAACCAGGGAAAAATCTTGGTTGAAATTGATATGGTTGGGATTGTATTATTTTTGCTTGCTTCTCTCTTTCACGACGCAAGCGCTGAGCAATATGTATTGGACGCACATCACCATTATCCCTTTCTCGTTTTTTACGTTGAGCAATTGGAGATTCGCCAAGGATATTTTTATTGGTTCCCTACAAATAACAATAGATATCTAAGTGTAAAGATAAGAGGTCGTAGTGTTTTTTTGAGCACGAAATAATGTTTTCTATTTATTCAGATTTGGGGTGCATATATTCAGTTTGCTTGGTTTTGTATTTCACACGAAAGTGCTATGCAATATGTTTATTGCCTATTCGTAAAGGATATTATTATTGAAACCCTAAAACCATGTATAATTATAAACATAAGAAGGAATAGTGTCGTTAATAAATTAGGTTCAAGTCTTTTGTTTAAATTGCTTTGTGTAACAAATATTTGTAACTATTAACGTAAATGTTTGGAATATTGCATACTTACCACATGCTAAATTTGTCGCCAAGGCATATAACGAAGAAACTTAATACAACAAAACATAGTTGCTCACTATTTAAAGATTTCCCCCTTTTTGTATATAAAAAGAAAGAATCTTCAATTTAGCATTGCAGAAAAAGAGATGAGATGAGATTTCCACTATATTGAGACAACCCATTTTTAGATCATTGAATTAGACTCAAACATGCATGACACCCAGATTAACTCTATCCCAAAAAAGTAAAAGAATCTAATAAGAAAAAACTCAACTCTGAGATCTAGATCTCCAATAACCCATCAATTCCACTACAAAAATGTGATATAAAGCTACCCATTATCACAAAATCATCATCAAAAACAGAAATTAATGCAACTTTTCATACAAAGAGCATCACATTAATTCTGGGTTTTCACTAACAGTTGTACCTGGGGCTTTCAAGGGACAACAGTGACACAATCTTTACAACCCAGAAGCCGCTCATCTCCAATCAGTGAACGGATGTGAACTTTAACTTTCACACAGTACAGTATTAAAGGGGGGATCATATTAAAACATTACATGACAAAATATTAAAATTCATCTGAATATTAAAACTACTGTACAAAGAAGAACACCCAAACAACAAATGGTCATAAATAAAAATATGAGATACATAAAATGTTACACTATTTTAAAATTTTCAATAACCATTGATTCAACTTCAAAATGACATCACGACTTGTTATCTTGAAATAATGCATAGAAAATGAACAAATCCGAGTCCAAAATGATAGAAAATGAAAATGAACAAATGCGACAAAGGGGTAAAAAATAAATAATTCAAAATGATAGAAACAAATTGAAAATACCGTTGAAGATACTTTAGTTGAAAAGGGTTTTAAAGACCCAATTGATGGTTAAAAGAGAAGACCCAAAGAAGCATACATTTTTGTATCCCATTATCTCTCTCTTAACACTCTGTATATATTTGTATGAACTCTATATCTCAATTTGATAACCCTTACCGTGCTTTATTAACTCATTTATAAAATGGTATGCGATTGAAATTGAAAATTACACAGATGTGTTCTTGGGTGTGTGAAAGAGAAGAGAGAGAAAAATTAAAGAGGCAAAGAGCTGCTTACTTACAGTAAAGAAATGGAGGAAAAGTTTTCGTTAAACAAATATGTATAAGGAAGAAAGAGAGAGAAGAGGTTGTCTTCCATAATAGGGCTTGAACAATGTTACGGACATGCCAGACAGATCGGCCGGTGGCAACGGCTACGAAGTCAACAAAAGATGTATTCTTAACGGGAAGAACCTTGACATCATCCGCTCTGGCATCGCTCAGATGATAAAGAATAGGACGACGATGAAGATGGGAGAGAAGAGGAGAGTATTTGGTTCGAGTATGGGAAGAGAAGGGAGAAGAGTGGGTTATATGTATATGGAAGAAGGATACGAACGGTCTGATTTATGCTAAACTTTTAACGGTCCGATTTATGCCATGATCTCAGCAGCTTTGAATCACAAGCAGATATGCGCCAGCTATTAAGTTTTAAAGAGCTGAAATCAAGGAGTGACACTCTACCCACAAGCAACTGTGTTAAACCGGAACAAAAAGAGATAAATAAAGATAATACTCAAAAGCTTCAGTAGGACTCCTTTTTAAAATAGACTACTAAATAATGTGGGCTCCACTAAGCAGGATAGCATCCTTAATTAAACTATCACCCACGAGATACACTGATGAAATAGAGGAGCCAATTTGGGCTAGCAACAAATCTTCCTTGATAATATCAGTTATTATAAATACCAACAACATACCTTAATAAACTCCAATCCAAAACTTCCTTGATATCCCCCAAAACAAATAGATCATGCAATACCCATAACTTATTCATATCAATTATAATATTATAACCCATTTATAATCCATGCATATTAATTATAATATTATAAACCTTTTATAAACCATAATCCATGCATATTTAATAATATAATAACAAATCATGAACCATGCACATGTCTAATATACTTAAATTGGTAATCATTCAAAACATCATAAAATCAAAAACCAACACCTCTTATGTTTCTTTTTCGTCTCCTTCTTGATAAATTTTTCTTGTCGTATTCAGTGAAACAATTATTGATATCAACATTCCTAGAAGAGCTAACAGGTCAATAAGAATGCTTCTTTGATCAAGTATGGTGGACATCATTAATTCTTAATGGACATTCTCATACTTATGTGTGTGGTAATTTGTTGAATATATACTTCACCTCATTTCATATTCTGATATGATATGTACATAATGGGTCAATAGGAATGCTTCTTTGATCAAGTATGGTGTACATCATTAATTCTTAATGGACATTCTCATACTTATGTGTGTGGTAATTTGTTGAATACAAACTTCACCTCATTTATATTCTGATATGATATGTTTTTAAGAGTAAATATTTTGTGCAGGTAAACATACTAACACATACAACCAAGGTGGATATTGCTACTTGGCAATGTAAAACCATCAACAAATTGCAGAAAAAATATGAAATTGAAGATTTAAATGAGCTCTATGGTGGTGGATCATGTGAGTTGTTGCAGACATCTGGAAAAGTACCGCCAAATCGGTCAGAAAATAAAGTCTTCGATAATTCTTCATTTCTAGTTATCTAATTATTGTGTATATCTAATTATCTATAACTACTCGGCTGTACATAGTTGTACCATGAGCCTGATACCAAATTTTTGCACATTTCTCATACTATATCCTTTATAATAGACAAAGGATGAATATGCACCTAATCTTTAGAAGATATTCACAATCACTAATAATCAGAAACCCACACAACAAAAGAGCTTAAATCAATGTAGGCACTGTATCTATTATATAAATGCAGTTTAAGAAAGAAATAGAGTAAGTAACTCAGAGTTTGTTACCTGGAAGCAATCGCAGGAGTAGCAGGAGATGGGAGGGAGCGAGAAGTCAGCGAACAAAGAGGTACACAGAGAAGCACCAGTGCTGCAAAAGCATCAAAAACTGCTCTACTTCCATGAAGTGGGTACTCTAAACTGCAATTTAGCTTGTACCATTCTGCAATCATGTACACTTGAAACAGATTAAGTAACTCAGTTACCTGACAGCAATCGCAGGAGTAGCAGGAGATGACCACGGAGGGAGGGAGAAGTCGACGGAGGGAGAAAGAGAAGCACCAGGTGCTGCAATAAATCGGCAGACCTAAAATAAAGAAATTGAAGGAGGGATAACTAAAATGAGAGGTATAATGATTAAATGAAGAAGCGCTGAAGTCTGAAACCCTTGTATTTTTCTGAGGTTACTGAGGTTGAATAAAAAAAATGAAAAGAAAACAAATATTCATTACTCGATGAATGCAGATTTCTACAGTATCTTAAACAGTCAAAGAAAAAGAAAGTAACATTTATGCTAAAAAGGTCAATAAACATGATTAATGCAGGAAAAAAAAGCTACAAATTTGTAATAGATAACATGGAAAGAGACATGTTTAAGTTCTGCAACTGTGCATCCCAGAGTTTTGGTTCACTCTTATATTCCTGTGCTAGCAAATGTCAAATTGAGGTGCCCTAACTTCTAATAGCCCAACTTCTAATATTATATTTCTAAAATTAATAACCCAACTTCTAAAATTTTCTTAGCAACCCTGAGCTATCAAATTATATTTACCTAACAGTAACAGCTAATAAACAATCACCATGAGCTATCAAATTATAAGCTAGTCATAAATCATTTGCTTCCTCTGGAATCATCTGTTTAATTAAATTTAAAACCAAAAGTATTAAAAAACAGATACCCAACTTCTAAAATTTTCTTAGCAACCCTGAGCTATCAAATTATATATACCTAATAGTAAAAGCTAATAAACAATCACCCTGAGCTATCAAATTATAAGCAAGCCATAAATCATTTGCTTCCTCTGGAATCATCTCTTTAATTAAATTTAAAGCCAAAAGTATTAAAAATAGATACCAATAAGCAGAATTCTCTCTGATTAGGGATAAAAACATTTCATGTCAATTAATCCACAATAAAATGATTCTGTTGACCAAATATATAACAGAAATCAGTAAAGTGAGCAGTTTAACACGAATTATGAATAGGTCTGGTAAATAAATTATCTAACTAATCAGCAAATTAATGTTAAAAGCAAAATGGCAGTTAAAATGTCACTTGAATCAATACTGTCTTTTGTTGACAGTATTAAATAATATAATATCCCCAAGTTCTTCATCACAATTCCAGTATCATGTCATCACGACTAAAATAAACACTCAATAAATTTAGGGGGAAACTCAGAACAAAAGTAAGGGAGCACATAGTATTTATGGGTTTCCCTACGGGTTCTTTGATCAACCCTTGGTTAAAAAATTACTCTTTTTCTTCATGACAATTTCACAAACAGATTGTAGCGAATCTAAACCCTCGATTTCTCGAGACCGTACGAATGCAAAACAATGGAATAGATCAAAAGTTGCGTGGACCAACGAAGATGAAACGACTGCTTAAATTACCAAGGGCTTGTCGGCTTTCTTAGAAATCCCAATCGAGTTCCAAACCCGAGTCTCTTTGAGTGCGAGCACGTCATCACCAGCCGACGTATCCAGACATATGGACTTGGAATTGGGGGAGAGATAGCCGTCGACGATCAGATCTTGAAATTGGAGTTGTAGATTTTGGTAATAGAAGTGGTAATGGCAAAGGAGTTGTGGGTTAGGGTGGAGAGGTATAAGGTGGAGAAAATGAGGAAGGTATAGGCTTGAGCGGCAATGACTGAATAGGCTTGACCTCTGTGTTTTGTTTTAATGTTTTGAACGGTTAGATTTATCTCAAAATTTTAACAGTCCGAATCTAATATTAGGCCTTGAGCGGGAACTTAAAATTTTTCAAAATCAGTCCTATTTTGTATAGATAGATTATAATTAAGATTAGGAAATTTAATTTTTTTCAAATTAGTAAATTTAAGTAAGCATATATTAATTAGTCTATTACAATAAATAATATACAAATCAATTATATCTTTTTGATATAGACTGTAAATATAAATCTATCTATACAAAATAAAGTGTTTTTGAACATACTTAATTTCCCGCTCAAACCATATTAAAAGATCTTGACCATCAAAACTTTGGGATAAATCTAACCCTTCAAAAAACTTTGAACGTAATAATTCTCTCTCTCTCATACTGTCATGCTATGCTTTCATGCTGGGTTGGATAAAATACTACCATCTTACTATAAAATATTATATGAAAATGAATATATTTATAAATATAAGAGATAATTTCACAATACTTTTCTCATACACATTTTACTTATAAAAAAAATGAATTTTTTACTATAGATATTTTCATATAATAATGACAATTTTTTAATCTGGACCGTCTAAAGTTTGGAATAAATTTTACCCTTCATAGTACGAGACTGTTGCTAGTATATAACAAGATAAAGATCTAATTATTTTAATTGATCCTAAGTCGACTTGATAACTCAAAACTTTTTTTTTCTTTTAGCTCAGCTCCGCAAGAATTTCTTTTGTTTTATTATGAAACATGCTATTAATGTATATCTATAATATATTTAATGTACTCTTTATATAATACGTTAATATTGTCACATACATTATATTATAATTATTACTTTCATTTACCAATGCTATATTATAGTTATGACTATTATCATTCCTGATACATAAACCTAGTTATTTATCTCATTCAATTAAATACTTAAATACATTATAAATAGGCATTTAACTACACAATAAATCACCCATAAAATTTTTACAAGTTCATTATATAGCAAAAATAATTATAAAGATCCATGTTATCCTAATAAATGAAGAATTCATAATTTTTTCAATCTATCGATCAATTTTTCAAGATATAAATATTTTTTTTAAAATAATAACATTACTCATTTAAAAATTGCATGTTGGGAAGAGAACAAACCATAAAAATATATGACCATAATTTTCTTTTCAATTACTTAATATAACATATATCCATTGTGTAGATTAAAAGGGAAATATTATAATGACTTTATTTGAAATTGAAGAAATTATTATTATAAATATTCGATCAAATATGTGACTTTTAAGTTTGTGACTATAAAATAGTCGAGTTAAATCAAGTTTTAACTTGTGGAGCTCAAACTCTACTAAAAGTTAAATGAGTATGAGTTTTTTAAGTGAGACTCAGTAAATTATTTGAATTCAATTCACTTATAAATAAACCAAGCTCGAACTAGAGTCAAGTCGGGCTTTAGTCGAGCTAAATCAAATTTAAGTAATTATTAAATTAATTATTTTTATTTTTTTTATGTATAATATGTAAAAATATTTATTTTAATTAATTAAATATTAAATAGGTCGAACTTAAACGAGTTGAGCTCAAGTGATACATACTATAATTTTAACTCATCCCGTTTAGTTGAACAAATACAACTTTTTGTTCGAATTCAACTCAATAAGCAAACTTGAATCAAGTTGAACCGAATTTAAACGAGTCAAATATAACTTTAATTTCAACCAGGTCTATTCATTTTAGGTCTAAATTATAATGATTGAATTTTCATAATTTTAATTATAAATAATTGAATACTTTGAATTAGATATAATATTAACTGTTTTTAATGTGTACAAAACAGGAGGGAGAAATAACTTACAACTAATATTTTTAGACCCGGACCTATTATTAAATCGAAAAAGTTATCGGGTGGATGAGTCACTAGTTCAGTAGTGGTTGAATCGTTATTAAACCGGTGTCGTCATAAATATATATTGTTAGGAATACGCTTGTGAATGATATTCCTATTTATAGAAGATTTGATTATGATCTTAATGAATGAATATGCAAATATGTCTGCATTGAAATAGCTATAAAGTCCTTGAATAGACAAGATGAATATATGTACAAGGACTTAGAATGAAATGATCAAATATGTTAGTTTAATTCTACATGAACAAAATAGCTAGTGTAAAGTCCTTAAAAAGAATATGGTGTACAATGACTAAATATAGAAAGATCAAGCTTGTTAGGTTGATCTTATATGATGTAATAGATAAGTATGCTTGATCGTCGAGTACTGCACAAGCCTTATAAGTCTGTTAGGAGAAACAAAGTATTCAGAGACTATCAAGGCAGAATCGTAGTCCGTCGAGCCAGACGAGGGATTGCAGAAGCCAAGGCAGAATCGTAGAGTATCGAGAAAATGGCTATAGATCATAGTCTACCTTGGAGGGCCTCACTCAGAATCGTAGAGTTGGTCCAAGCGCCTACCGAGCCAAGTCAACAATTGTAGACTACAGTTGAAGTCGTGGAGTCTACTGATCATATCAGAGGTAGAAAGCATAGTCGATCTAGATCAGAGAAGGACAATAAGTGTCAAGACAGAAATCGTGGTCTAATGTATAATCTGCTCTCGGAGTCGTAGTGTCTACATAACCAAAGCTAGATCGTAGTCTGCAAAACAAAGTCTTCGACAAAGCCTATCAATGCCTCGCGATAACTCAAAGAATATGAGAGGAATTATCTTAATCATGATTTGGAGTTAGCAGCAGTCGTTTTCGCGTTGAAGATCTGGAGACACTACCTGTATGGGGAGAAAGTGGAGATCTATACAGATCATAAAAGCCTCAAATATTTCTTCACCCAAAAGGAACTCAACATGCGACAACGACGTTGGCTCGAGCTGTTGAAAGATTACGATCATATCATCCAATATTATCTTGGAAAAGCAAACGTGGTAGCTGACGCATTGAGTAGAAGATCATATGCGGGTACGAGTGCAATGTTGTTAACACAAAGGTCCATTTTGTATGGCTTGCAAAGGATGGAGATAGAGGTAAAGGCTCCAAGTGTGATAGCCCCGAATCCGGGCCCCAAATCGCCGCGGATTCGGTACACTAATTCTTTCACTAATTGCGGAAGATATAAACATAAATTGTTTATACAATAAACTTTACACACATTACCCCAAAATCGAGTAACCTTAACTTAATACACATTTCATAAACTTTCTATCATACAACACATTTATCAAAATACGCTATTACAAACTAGCCGCACTTTATATTCCAAACTGAACTTGGCTTTAACTGTTTCCTGTATCCGAACACGTTCGCCTCATCTGCAATGTTTTATCATGATATAGCAAGGGTGAGCATGAAAATTGCCCAGCAAGTTTAAGTTCAATAATATAACGATATATCATGATTGAAGAGTATGAATAATGAGCTTGCTATAATTCATCAATATAATTGAGAACTAGCACGAACAAATTTTTGACTGAACAAGTTTTAAACATGAACAAACATTTCTGAACCAACTGGTAAAGAAGGTGATCAGCCTTTCATACCTGACTTATACATGCAAGATGTACAGAGTACAAATTTCATGGCAATCAGCAATGATTAACCATAAGTAAAAGAAACTTGCCTGAACCGTTGATTACCGAAACGCATTTTATAACGCTTTACCCGAAGACCTAATATTAGTAATATAGATCTCCAATATTAGAAAAATATCATCACAGTATAATACTGTTATATTTATATCCACAGAATAACCTAAACACATTACCACATAACCATATCAGTCTATAATTCACATAAGACTTAGTATCAGTTAGACTATTAAGTTTGAGTTGAAACTGACACATTTTTAACATCCTAGCGGTCTATTCGGTCAACATTCGAGTTTAAGTTCAGTTAAACTCTGCTTAAGCACTTAACCATGCCATAGAATCACATTTATATGATTTAACACTCGCTTTTTCATTTCATAAGTTATTCATTAATATCTAATAAGTCAAATATACTAATCCAGCAACCTGGATTCTAAATCTAGCAACTAAATTACCAACTCAGCAACCTGGATTCCAAATCCAGCAACCTGAATTCCTAATCCAGCAATCTAAACTGCAATCCAGCAAACTGGATTTAACATATTTTCAATTTCAGTAAACTATTTCTCAATCCTGCAAACTGGAATCACAAATTATATAATCCAGCAAGCTGTATTCTAAATTCGTATCATGAAAATACCAAATCAGTTTATTATTTTTCTATCCTTAGTCCAAACATATATACACATATTTCATCCACAAAAATTATTTTTCCATAATTTTCCAACTTCCTTTGATATTTTTCAAAAAATTAATACTAGTGCGTAGCTTAAGAAATTAGCTACCTCGTGCTTAACTCCAAACATTCCCATCTCTTGGGATAACCTTATACATGTTAACGTGATGCTCCATTTTAAATTTCGTGGCAATTGGAGTTGTAGAACTCCGTTTATAGCGATTTCCGTCAGAAAATCACAAAACTGTAATGGTCATAACTTGGTCGTTTTAACTCGGAATCAGCTCATTTTTGGACACGAGCTACATAATATCATATATTTTCATTTCCGAAAAGCCTGGAATTTTTCTCTTTAAATAAATATCCTAAACAGCCCCCGGAAAATTTTGGGCAGCAACTTTTTGTCATTTGGCAGTTTTGGAGTCATTTGCTAAAACTTATATAAACCGAAATCTGTAACTCCGATTAATGATCCGTCAATTTTTTTGGATTTCTATCTTTCCGAACTACAGTTTTCATCTATCACAATCCATATTTGGATATGTTAAGCTCCCAGAAATTAGCCGGAAGTGGCTGGTAAAAACTGTCCTTCTAACAGTTTTTCTTATCTTTGAGTAGTTTGGTAGAAATCCCATAGCTTATTGAGTGTACTACAACATATCACAAGTCCAGAATTTTTAGAGTACCCTAACAAATCCGAAATTTTCTGTTTAGAGCATCAATCCACTAATTCATTTAAAACAAAAAAAAAACTGTTTTGGTTCTTCTTCTTTGTTCAAGCTTATCAACCCTAAAAATGGCAAGATCTAACCATGAAATATCATATATCATGTAGATCTTCCCTCATATGGTTCAAAATCATAAGTTCCACACTTGGTCTAAAACAACCATCACAAAACACATAAACTAACTAAAGTTTTGAGATTAGGAAATTTTTATACCTTTAGTTTCTTGCTAGTCCTACTTAATCTTTCAAGGTAGATGATGATCTTGGTTAGTTTGAAGAGCAAACCCTCCTCTCCTTCTACCAATGAGGCTGCCGAACATGCCTCTCTCTCTCTCCCCCTCTCTCTCTTTCTTTAGTTCTTTGTAACTTGGAAGAATAAAAGAGATAAAAGAAAAATGAGATAGATATTAAGTGTGGTGTATATTAAATGTCCAACTCACTCTCCTTTTCCTCTTCTCCTTCACACCGAAATATGTAACAACCCGATATTTTCTAAATAAATAAAATCGAAATTTTGCGTATAAATTTTTTTTTATTTTATTTTATTAAGGATGAGGATTTGTACAAGATATTGTGTATATATATTTATGTGGTAAATATAAAATATATTTATTACATGAATAATTGTAAATGATTCATTGTTTATTATAAATTATAATTTTATAATAATTAATTCCATATTGGAAATGTTTTATCAATTATTTTCTATGAAAATATAATCTTATATTATTTAAATAATATATGAAATGATTTTAGAATAATTATAATGATTATTTCATTATATGAATTTGTTCCGGATGTTAAAATAAATATTTTAACTTAATTAAGAATGTTATTTATGTAAGATAAATCAGATATGGAATCCAAACCCTAATTTCGAGTTTTGATTAAGGAATGAGAATAATAATATTGTATTGTTATTTTTCAGTGTTATAGATATGTATGGTTATGTGTGTAATGATAAGGTGTGGAACAGTTTTATTATATTACGACCAAACCCTAATAATATTTTATAAACCCTATTTCTGGTTATAGAATGAGGAATGGTGATAATAATATAATATTAATTATATTTTGATTTTTCAGTGCTATAAATATGTGCCGTATGTACATGTTGATGATGATTGGTCAATTATGGTGTTTAATTTCAAAACCCTTATGTTAATTGGTTAAACCCTAGTTTTCTGTGGAAAAACCATAATTTGAAAATAAATTGTGAGTTTAAGACTGTTATATGACGATGTTATGTGATACATGTTATGTGTTATTTAATATTTTGCTAATTATAGAAAACTCAAACTTTAAATGTAAACCCTAATTATATTTGATTTTTTAATAATTAGAAACCCTAATCCGGAAACCTAAACCGGAGGTTTGATCAGTCAGAAATAGTGTTATTATGATTAATAACACGTGTGATAAACTTTAATTACTAATTAAGGTAAACCTAATTAGTAAATTAAAATCCTAAAATCTAGAACCCTAATTTAATTTCTAAAAACCCTAATTGTATTTCTAAAAACCCTAATTATCAAAATTTTAAACCCTAATTGCTATAATTAGCAAGGTTAATTGTGATTAAGGGTAATCAACCCTAATTTCCCTATATAATTTAATTATTAACTTAATATAATTAACAAAATAATTTTTTAAAAGTTTTAGAAACAAAAATCAATTTAATTTTGTGCAAACCCTAAATTGGAAATCCAAGTTGCTTTATATTTGAGGATTAAAACCTAAGGGTCCCTAAATCCTAGATTGCTCAAAACCTAAATCCTAACAAACCCTAAACTCTAAGGCAATTTCTAGAAATTAAAGGAAAAGACCGAAATGCCCTTATTGCATATTAAAGCTAACTTGTGAGAATGGACAACACTTTAGTTGGTGACCTAACCTACCAACCCCATGTGACTTTGTATCCAGCAAATCAAGCTTAAAATTTTAGCCAAATCATTTCAAGTCACATATATATAGATCTAAGAGAGAGAAAATGTACAAAACTTGCCATTTATACAACCAATGCTCAACAAAGTCTCTCACTCTCCTCACTCACGAATTTATGTAGTAGATCAGTCCCAAAACACAGCCCTACGATTACCCACAAACAAATCAGTAGCCAGAATCAAGAATTGGATCACAAAGGTATAAACCCTAGCTCAAAAATCTGTCCATAATCGGGTGTTAGATGTTATGATTTGTTGTTAGAATATGTTGTTTATGGAGTCTTATGATGATCTGGGTTGCTAGATGTTAGATCCATAACATCTAGATGCTCGGATTTGAAGATCTACAAATTCTGGAAAATTTTTAATCAGTTGTCTGACAACGAATGTCAGGTCGTGTAGATCTTAGTATGTTTTGTGGTTTTGTTGTTTAAGTGTTATATTTTGTAGTCTTGTATGTGATCTTTTATCTTGTACAAGAATCAAAGTTGGATCAGTTATAGATTGGAAGTTTGGATCGGTCAAAACCTGTTGACCGGGCATGACCAAACCATTTCTGGGCAACCCAGAAGGTCATTTCTCGAGTCTGACAACGTTTTCAATTGCTTTAATCTGTCAGGTTTTGTACGATATGTTGGTATTGTTGTAACTAAATTGTTGTATGTTGTATAAACGTTAGATCTATGCCTCTAGATTCCTTAATATATCATCAGAATCGTTGTAGTAGATGGTCAAAGTAGACCATCCGGTAACAATTTTAATTTTCTGGAATTTCCAGAAATTTTATGAACGAGTTTTCTGGCAAGGGTTGACCGATCAATATTTTGCTATATGTTTGTTTTTATGGTGATGTTGTGTATTATATCTGTAGTCCTACATGTGTTCTACAACCAAGAGCTCTTAAATCACTAAAACAGCAACATGAATTAAATTTATGGAAGTCAGAATCTGATCAGGTGAACTGTTCTTCATTTCTGGGCAACCCAGAAAATGAAGAACAAGTCTGACAGTCACTTAAAGGACTCAGATCTCGTTAGTTATTCAAGTTATGATGATGTTTATTGGTGCATCGTGTAGTCTTGTATTTCTACTACATGATCTGATGAACAACAGACCCAGAAACACAACACACGCTAAATTATGACCGGTCAAACATGACCACTCGGTGACTGCCTATGAATTTCTGGGTAGGCTCAAGAACATGAAGAACACCTATAGCGACGGTTCTGTCGCTATAGGTGGTCTTTAGCGACAGATAGTAATTAATTTCCGGAAATTAATAAAAAAATTGATAAAAATAGTTTTTAATTATTAAAAATACATAATAAATTATGAAAAATTATTTTAAAGTCTGAAAAATAGTTTTTTATTATTTTGGACATATTTCGAAAATATTTAATATTTTTGGAATATAAATGGTATTTATTTAATTACAATATTAGATAAATTATTTAAAAATGGTTTTAATTCATGAAAAATCATGAAAAATTATATTATTGTGTTAGAAAATAATTTTGACTTATTTTTGATAACTTTTAATATTTTGTGATAATTTTCATTAATAAATTAATATTAATGATAGTTAATTTATTTATTAAATGAATTAAATAATTGAATTAAAAATGATTTTATTATATTAAAAATCATTTTAAATAATAATAAGGTATTTAAGAATATATTAAGTTATAAAATATAACTTTTAATATTTAATGGTTAATTTCATTAATTTAATGATTAATAATGATATTAAAGTTATTTAACAATTATATTAAATAAATTAGTTTAAAAATGATTTTAATATTATAAGAATCATTTTAAATGAAAATAAAGTGTTTAAAGATATTTTAAGTTATAAAATATAACTTTTAATATTTAAAGGATAATTTTATTAATAATTTAATATTAATGATATTAAAGTTATTTAATAATTATATTAAATAAATTAGTTTAAAAATGATTTTAATATTATAAGAATCATTTTAAATGAAAATAAAGTGTTTAAAGATATTTTAAGTTATAAAATATAACTCTTAATATTTAAAGGATAATTTCATTAATAATTTAATATTAATGATATTAAGTTTATTTAATAATTATATTAAATAAATAGTTTTAAAATGGTTTTATTTATTTAAAAATCATTAAAAAGTGATATAAATGAATTAAAATATTTTAAGTTATAATTAATGACTTTTAATATTTAGATAATAGTTCATTAATATTTAAATATTAATGGTGATTATTTAATAATGATTTTAAATGTTTTAAAAATCATTTAAGGGTAATATAAATGTTTTAAAAATATTTTAAGTTATTATTAATAACTTTAATATTTTAGCAATGGTTTCATTAATAGTTTAATATTAATTAAATATTAATGATAATAGAATTGTTTGATATTTAAATCATTTAATAATGATTCTGATATTTCAAATATTATGATAAATGGTATATTATTATGAGTTCATGAAAAATAGTGCAACTGTTATTTAATTAGTCTAAATGGATATTGGATAGCTGTTTAGAGTCTTAGACTCGATTTTTACCCGATAAAGATGTCGGTAGACCGACATATTTCAGAAATTGATCTGGACTTAGATAATGTGATTAGTTAACTGTTTATTTGTGATTCAATGGTTATTAAGATTGTGTGACAATGTGATTAGGAATGTGTTGATGTTTGTTTGCGATGCCATGATTGTTGAACATGTGTGATAAGATGATTAGGTTATGTGCTGACTACGAAATGCAGTACTATGTGTTACGGTATACTGTTCTAATCGAACGATTGATTTGATTAATGATATGTCATGATAGAAAAGGGTAGAACTAAGTTGAGAATTGTAAGCAGCGCATCAGGCAAGTATCCTAACTTTGCATTTTCTTTATGCAAGTGGACAGAAGTGAGAAGTTCAGAATTATTATTATTAATGTACAGATGGTTAAACCTATATTATATACACCCTTTGATTATCAACATGTTAGTATATGATAATTCGGATATATATTCTGTTCGTTAATTTCTAGAAATGATTATACAAGTGCCCCCACTTGCATAATCATTGTATTTAATCACATGTTGATACACCTTTGTTATACATATATGTTGAATCATAGATTATTGTTGTATAAAATAAAACCTTTTATTTGGAACCCTGACAAATATGAACATCCCGTTCACGGGAAAACTTTTATGCGCCCAAGGCGGATCAAGTAAATGATAACATCGTTCTTGTAATGTAGTATTGATCAATACAGGGCACAACGGGCTGATCACCCCCGTGTCCGTAAGTTATGACGGTTTTCATATGAAGTTCTGCTAAACCTTTTCAAAAATAAAAACAATATTCATAAAATATCAATTAAACCTTATTTATAGTCAGTAAGTAGTTTCAAAAATTTGAAAGAGGGTTGTTATGTTATTAATATCAGTTCAGAATACTTCACAACACTACTAGAAAATCGACCTATAGCTACGGTCGCCGACCGTCGCTATAGGCCAAAAGACCGTCGCTATAGGCTATAGCGACGGTCGCTGACCGTCGCTGTAGAAGCCGTCGCTAAAACCTATAGCGACGGTCGTTTAGCCTATAGCGACGATCGACGACCGTCGCTATAACTCATGCCAAAATCGTGTTTAGATGTCTGTAGCGACGCTCAGCGACCGTCGCTATAGACCTGTGCTTTATAGAACACTATAGCTACGGTCGATGACCGTCGCTATAGCCTTTTTATATTTAAAAAAAATTAATTAATAATATAAATTTATTCAACAAATACAAATACAATATAAAATAAAATATAAAAAATATTATATACATCATTTAAAATCATTCACATTACACATTACAATTACTACAAAAGATATCGATTACATTAATTATACCCTCTCTAACTCGGTTTTGTGCTTTTCCAATTGGTCCTGTAATTCCTTCCTCCATCCTTGGATCAGTCTTTCCTGCTTCTTGATAAGTTCAGTCTTTGTCTTCCCAACACAGCAATATCCTATGAAGATATCATGTACAAGGCCAATGAAACATACTTGAAACTGCTACATTCATAAAATACAATCACAATTTAAGAAAAAAAGTAAATTTTGTCCTCTCGCACTCCAGCCTGCACCACACTCCTAGTGAAATAAATGAAAATAAACCACATTTGAAACTTCTGTTCTGTTTTCTTTATACTTACACTGAGTTACAGTCCAATAACTAGAATATCAAGCGAACAAACTAATTAAAAACAAATGGATTATCAAAACAGTGAAACTAGAAGCTTTTACTAAATAATAAGATTAATTTTTAGCGAATATAAAAACCACGGGACACAAACTTATCTGCCTTCTGAGCAAACTTAGTAGTACAACAGGACACAAACTTATCCTTGTCAACCACAGGACACCAGACTGGGTAATCATACCATTCTGTCCAACAGACCTGTATCAAGCACCACAGGACACAAACTTATCCTTGTCAAGGAGTTGGCTCTATTCTCATTAGCATATATACTAAGCTGCCTAACATGGGACAAAACTTGGAAGTTATGTTGTTGATCATTTACAACTAGCTCTTATAGACATAGTGTACAAGAGTCAATGGAAATGTTAACTAGTGTACAAATATAGTGTACAAAAGTTGTGGCCACAACTGGATAATAAGATAGTGTACAAGAGGACATAATATTACAACTAGCTCTTATAAACATAGTTTATAGTTATAGTACCTCCGTTTTGCATGTGAAAATTCAAAACATAAGGTTATAGTTGAATAGAATCAACACTATACGAGATTTAGTGAAGAATACATAGTGTAGCAAATACCTGGAAATATTATATGAGCACGAAGTAACGGGAATGTACTCTGAAGTGAAATAGTTACATCTATTGTGGCATATCCACCTTGCATTTGTTTGAACAGATCAGTTAGTTGAGCAAATACCTGGTTTTCATTTATCACAATGAGTGAACATATAATCAGAAGAATCCAAGAAAGCCATGAGCAATTGAGATGCTTGTGAATTTTACATAAAATATGTAGACTTTGTCAAATATTTAGGTGGAAAAACAGACCTCAGAATAAGATCCAGAAGTTGATAATTCTAATGTAGGAAGTTGAACCCCACTTTAACTAAATAATTCAAAGTTTACAAATCAGGAAATGCAATAATTATGCTAGACTAAGATATAAATGTAGAAACAAACTTTTACATATATAAAACGAGCATATCCCCGAAAGTTCTGCAAATAAATTATATCTACCTCCTAAAGTACTATTATATGAAAACCACTGAAAGAGTGGGGCAACTTAATATCAGCTCTTTAATAATGATATTGTAAGATAAGTAGGAAATTAATAGTTATGCTCCAGCCTTGTCTCAATAGTAACAGATGAAATATTAAGCAAGACTTAATATTGCATGTAGTTTGTACCATAAACATATATGTTGATTAACAAAAAAGATATATATATATATATATATATATATATATATATATATATATACACACACACACACATACATATATATATATAATATTTATTCAGTAAATCTCCAATAACATCCAAGGGAACTGCTAAACAAAGGCGCAGGAAAAGTATACAAAAATGGAAACAGAAATTAAGAGACCAGATTTAAATTTATATTATACCAAAGAAGCTCAGAAAAACCATAAACATTCATACTTCACTTTAGGTATTTGATTTGATTTCTGTGGTGTAGCTTCAGCTTATAACTAGGACATTTTCCCCACATAAGCCAGTCTCAAATTATAAATGAATCTCTCTAATCTGGACCTCTTATTAAGTCTACCTATTAAAGCATAAGCCCAGATGCCCGCTAGAGGATCACTTACTCTATCAGCTCCTACCAATTAAAATAAGTAAGAAATGTCGAAGCAGTGACCAAAGGAGTTTAATACCAAAACATATCCACTAAAATAGTGTTTTCAGCTCCTTTTGGCCCCCAGTTTATGGCCCCAAAATGGATGCAAAATATCCTCAGAACCCCCAAGTCCGTATAGCAGATAAAGCATTTTGGTTAATCATTGTTCAGTTTGTCTCGGTTTAACTTTAACATTATTACATTAGTCCTTCCAACAAGCCAGTTCTCATTTATTTTTTATGGGAAAGTGTGGGTATTGGAACCAGCAAGCTTGAGGTTATTGCTGAAGGCCTCTACAGCCAGTTCTCAGTTCCATAATTATTATTTCCTATTAAACAAAAGTATATTTTGTTGATCCTATGAACCAAACAAACCAGAATTCTGTCAAATTTAATTAATTTTAAAGAATATGAGCAACCAAGTCTAGTCATTCTTGGGGGATCACAGGACCCAACTACTCAAAGAAAGAAGAGAAGGTCCTTGTATATTTAATATTTTTTTAGCGGCGGTTTTAGATCTACAGAAACTGTCCTCTCTTTTAAATCACATGTGGAATCAATATATTCTTAACATTAAATCTTGAAATAAGTTGTTAAGAGCCTAGAATCATCTCTTATAAAATGATAACTTATATGTTAAGACTCAACTGTCTAACTCAAGAGTAAGCATTTAATAAGGATGGCATAGTCCTGACTCTTGAGTGCGCACTGAACAGAAATTGAAACAGAAACACATTTCAGCATCAAGAAAAACAAGAAGAATGTATAACTAATTTACTAATATACTCACACGTAGAGAGAGTGCATATTAACATATCCCAATTTCAACTATCCAGCCATATAAAACAGAAGAAACCCCATTTTCCTAGCTTTAGAGGTAAAATTACCATGTTGAAATCAAAAAGAGCTCCATTATCTTCAATATATAAATCCGTTTGAAGTGTAGTAAAATGTAAAAAAGAAAAACACAACCCATTTAATTTTTCTTTGAGATCTAGAAATCGTGAATAATATATATGTATAAACCAAAAAGATAAAATAGAAAATTAGCAATTAGCAATACAGACGAATTAGCAATTAACCTAAACAACAAATCCATATCTTTGGCTTCCATGTACAGTCAATATAGTCGCGTAATGAGCGAGAAAAATAGAGGGAAATAGGGAATCACCTCCAGCCGTACGATTCAGTACCGGAGGACCACTTGTTGGCGGTGCACATACGACCAAATGAGAAGAATCGACTGGAGGGCCAATTTGACCGGAAGGAAACGATCGTCTGAGAAGGTGACCAGATGAGAACGATCGACTGAGAAAGGAGATAGAAAGGATGAGAGAGGAAAGAGAGGGCTGCACATTTGACTATGAACGGATGAGGAAGAGAGGAGAGAAAGGGTGATTTAGATCTGATTTTTGGAATTTTCTACAAAAATTTGATTCGGGGGGAAAATGTTGGTATTGATTTGGGGGAAATTTGGGAGGGATTTCTGAGCGCCCAACTGATTGCATTATCTAAGGCTCGTTACCCTCGGTATTTAGTCCCAAAAATTCTCGACGGCCAGAGTAAGACCCTCGGTATAGACTATCTTCAAAGGCATATACCGACGGCCAGCCTGTGACCGTCGCTATAAGTATTCTATTGTGACGGTTCCGTCCCGGCCGTCGCTATAGGTCGTCGCTATAGATCAAATTTCTAGTAGTGCAACTATTGACTTGTTTTAGATGGATATTATAAAGAAAACATTTAAAATTATATATATATATATATATATATATATATATAATACTTGCTGGGCACTCAAATGCTCATCCTTGCTCAATTTAAATGTTTTCAGATAAATGTGAACAATCAGAAGGATCGGTCAAGAAAAAGTGAAAAGGAAAGCAAACAGATTAAGTTTACGGTGCCTTATAGTAAAGGTTGCGTACTTGGGATTAAACTCTGATGAAGGTAAGATAAGTTTATAATTTATATTAGTGTTATTATTATTAGTAATATTTTCGCTTATAGAAATGGTATCGTGAAGTACCGAGTTCGGGTCTCAAGTATCCGGATTCGGGGACTTTACAAAATATCTCTCTCTCTACCTCTCTAGCTTTTGCTTTGATAGAAAAATAGAAATTAAATCTAAGATAAAATATGAAAGTGAAATCTGGTAGATTTTGTTGGAAAGTAATGTATAGATGTTAGACAAATGTCTATACACATGTCTTCCACCTTCTTGCTCCACCTCTCACCTTAATCATAGCAATATTACTTACTAGATTTGCTAAATGTTGTGGCTCCAACAACTTTTGACACCTAGCATAGTTGGTCACCTAATAAAGTGAACAATCATTACATTCCTCCCCCCCCCCCTTATTTCCTTCCCTAATATCCGGCCACTTGGCCTTAGATTGCTCCAAATTTGGCTTATTTATTTAATGCTTATTTGATTTACTAAATGTCCAAAAAGTCCTCTCCCACTTGGGCTAAAAGTTGAGCCATTCCTTTAATGTATTGCTTGACCTCTAACTAATTTCTTTGGCCAACATTTGGGCTATACATATACATAGTCCAATTCATTTAATTCTCATCCAACCCAAATCATTTACTTAGGGTTTCGATTTCCTCAATTATAACATAAATCCTTACTCACAAGCCCATTTGTTTCCTTAACCCAATTAGACTAGCTATAATTAGGTTATAAAATTAATCATTTGAGATATATATAAAATAAATCTCTTAAAATTAGTATATAATTAAATACTATTATTCTCTCACATATTAACACTTAAGCTTTTAACACTTAGCTTTTAAATTCCCAAATTAGGGTTTTAAATTCTCGTAACTGAAATTAGAGTTTCTGAACATATCGTTAGAGTTTTCTAACTTAATCACCATATTCATATCATGAATTTAGGGTTTCGGATTCCCGAAACAGAAACTAGGGTTTCAGAACTGATTTCTATGGTTTCTCATCCATTGTTAGGGTTTTCTAACAGAACGTTGACGTTCTTAATATATACTTAGGGTTTGACACATATATAATTTATCTGATCAACCCATAACCCTTAACCATATTCTGTACACATACATATTCACATAAATCCTTAATCCTGAATAATTCACCTAAAAGCCTTCACCGAATTTTGAAATCCTCAAAATTCAATCCCAATAACATCAAACGCATACACTTATTTCCTGTCTAGGTCCTAATATTGAACCTTAAATCAATCAATTATGATTTTAATAAATTGTCTAAATTCTCGGGTTGTCACATTCACCCCTCCTTATAAGAATTTTGTCCCCCGAAATTCACCTTACACCTTACACCGTGCACCTTACACCATTCACACATATTTCACATGCTACCCAATACACCAATCACAAGAGTAAAAGGGTTCAAATTGTGCTGAGGGGTCATATAGACCATAAACACATAGTTTTAACGGTATTTATATCGCAAAACAAAATATTACTTGGTATGTTTACAATCACAAAGAAGGTAAACTACAGTTACTAGTACTTTAGGTGCTTAGCTCATCGTACAGTTACGTCATGCATAACGTATTAATTGTTTTTAGCGAATATTTACGCTATTAGATTGGATTATTTATCCAAACAACATAGTTCACCTCAGTCTTATCATAGGATTCTGCTCCAAAACAATTTGGTAAATTAAACTTTTTGAAAAAAATTTCGAGAATGACGTCATGATGTCGTACTGTATTTACAGTCCGTTGAGGATTCCGTCATTTGGTGATTTTATCATGCTACATCATACCATAGTGGAATAGTGACTTTAAGTCAAATTCACACTAAGTAATACTGCATTGATGACTCCATCATTTTTATCATCTCTGCACCAGGTTACATGGTACATAAGTGATAATTAAAAACAATTTTTTTTAAAAGGCACATAGTGCGTATTTAGCTTGATGTCAAAAATTTGAGGTTTAGCATAGCTAGTAGTTTAGGAAAGCCTAAGTCTCCACTAATTATCATTTGCTTAAACATTCTATCTGTTCTTATTATCCTCAATACTCGATTCATACATAACTATACCCAGTTCATAAAACCACACTTATGAGTCCATAAATTGCCACAATCATATGAGTTTAAGAACTTTACTAGACAGACCTTTGGCGTTCATTCGCTGAGGGGTTCATAAACATTTCATATAACTATGCGTCAAGTATGTCACATAAGTATGAGTTTTAAGAACTCGTACTTAAACCTATATTCTCTACCTATGACCTATCTATCTGTTATACACATGAGAAAGGAATCACCCTCTTAACACGCATATAGAAAATATCGCGACACAACATTTCAATGATTATTCAGTGCCAGAAACTAAGTGGTTGTCAAACCAAACTCGACCACTAATCAATATAGGAAGCTAAGTGAACAATTCCCCGCCCATACAAAAAATTGGTCAACCTAACCACTACATCGACCAGGAAGCTAAGTGATTCTAGAACCAAGTACGAATTCCCCGCCCATACAAGGAATCATACAACTCAGTTGCCGACATAAGTTCTCATTGAAATCCCCACATACTCTTAACCCCATTTTCCATACGAATTTCATTTAATCCGTATTCATAATTCATAACTCTTTCATGAGTTTTCATAGTACAATTTCATAGTACAACTGATACACAGCATCTTGCTGTAAACTTTTCAATCATTAGATTGATTCTTTTCCCACATCATAACCTTATCAGATCACGGGGTGATCTTATCGTATATATTACGATTCAATACTATGACTTGATCGTTTTGTTTTACGATCTCCTATCCCTGCACTTTCAGTCTTTTAGACTCGTTCTATTCACCATTACTGTTCAACTTTATTATCAGAGTTAGGGAACTCTGTGTCTTTACACTCACCGAGATTCATCTTTGAATCTTACCGATACACTAACTCGATTTGAGTTAATACTTAATCCTAATCACTGCGGTTATTGGTCTCAGGTATTCCTACCTAAGCTTCATAACCAACAGCTCTGATACCAACTGTGATAGCCCCAAATCCGGGCCCCAAATCGGCACGGATTCGGTACACTAATTATTTCACTAATTGCGAAAGATATAAACATAAATTGTTTATACATTAAACTTTACACACATTACCCTAAAATCGAGTAACCTTAACTTAATACACATTTCATAAACTTTATATCATACAACACATTTATCAAAATACGCTATTACAAACTAGCCTGCACTTTATATCCCAAGCTGAACTTGGTTTTAACCGTTTCCTGTATCCGAACACGTTCGCCTCATCTGCAATGTTTTATCATGATATAGCAAGTGTGAGCATGAAAATTTCCCAGCAAGTTTAAGTACAATAATATAACGATATATCATGATTGAAGAGTATGAATAATGAGCTTGCTATAATTCATCAATATAATTGAGAACTAGCACGAACAAATTTTTGACTTGAACAAGTTTTAAACATGAACAAACATTTCTGAACCAACTGGTAATGAAGGTTATCAGCCTTTCATACCTGACTTATACATGCAAGATGTACAGAGTACAAATTTCATGGCAATCAGCAATGATTAACCATAAGCTTGAAGAATCTACTCTTATTAGAGTTAAGTAAAAGAAACTTGCCTGAACCGTTGATTACCGCAACGCAATTTATAACGCTTTACCCGAAGACCTAATATTAGTAATATAGATCTCCAATATTAGAATAATATCATCACAGTATAATATTGTTATATTTATATCCACAGAATAACCTAAACACATTACCACATAACCATATCAGTCTATAATTCACATAAGACTTAGTATCAGTTAGACTATTAAGTTTGAGTTGAAACTGGCACAATTTAAACATCTCGACGGTCTAGTCGGTCAACACTCGAGTTTAAGTTCAGTTAAACTCTGCTTAAGCACTTAACCAAGCCATAGAATCACATTTATATGATTTAACACTTGCTTTTTCATTTCATAAGTTTTTCATTAACATCTAATAAGTCAAATACTAATCCAGCAACCTGGATTCTAAATCTAGCAACTAAATTACCAACTCAGCAACCTGGATTCCAAATCTAGCAACCTGAATTCCAAATCCAGCAATCTAAACTGCAATCCAGCAAACTGGATTTAACATATTTTCAATTTCAGTAAACTAATTCTCAATCCAGCAAACTGGAATCACAAAATATATAATCCAGCAAGCTGTATTCTAAATTCGTATCACGAAAATACCAAATCAGTTTATTATTTTTCTATCCTTAGTCCAAACATATATACACATATTTCATCCACAAAAATTATTTTTCCATAATTTTCCAACTTCCTTTGATATTTTTCAATAATTAATACTAGTGCGTAGCTTAAGAAATTAGCTACCTCGTGCTTAACTCCAAACATTCTCATCTCTTGGGATATCCTTATATATGTTAACGTGATGCTCCATATTAAATTTCGTGGCAATCGGAGTTGTAGAACTTCGTTTATAGCGATTTCCGTCGGAAAATCACAAAATTGTAATGGTCATAACTTGGTCGTTTTTACTTGGAATCAGCTCATTTTTGGACACGAGCTACATAATATCATATATTTTCATTTCCCAAAAGCCTGGAATTTTTATCGTTAAATAAATGTCCGAAACAGGCCCCGAAAAATTTTGGGCAGCAACTTTTTGTCATTTGGCAGTTTTGGAGTCCTTTGCTAAAACTTATATAAAACGAATTATGTAACTCTGATTAATGACCCGTCAATTTTGTTGGATTCCTATCTTTCCTAACTACAGTTTTCATCTATCACAATCCATATTTGGATATGTTAAGCTCCCGGAAATTAGCCCGGAAGTGGCTGGTAAAAACTGTCCTTCTAACAGTTTTTCTTATCTTTGAGTAGTTTGGTAGAAATCCAATAACTCTCTCCTCTGATGTCGGATTTAATCCGTTTCGGAGTCTATGGAAAGCTTATTGAGTGTACTACAACATATCACAAGTCCAGAATTTTTAGAGTACCCTAACAAATCCGAAATTTCTGTTTAGGGCAGCAGTCCAGTAATTCATTTAAAACAAAAAAAAACTGTTTTGGTTCTTCTTCTTTGTTCAAGCTTATCAACCCTAAAAATGGCAAGATTTAACCATAAAATATCATATATCATGTAGATCTTCCCTCATATGGTTCAAAATCATAAGTTCCACACTTGGTCTAAAACAACCATCACAAAACACATAAACTAACTAGAGTTTTGAGATTAGGAAATTTTTATACCTTTAGTTTCTTGCTAGTCCTTCTTAATCTTTCAAGGTAGATGATGATCTTGGTTAGTTTGAAGAGCAAACCCTCCTGTCCTTCTACCATTGAGGCTGCCGAACATGCCTCTCTCTCTCTCTCTCTCTCTCTCCCTCTCTCTCTTTCTTTAGTTCTTTGTAACTTGGAAGAATAAAAGAGATGAAAGAAAAATGAGATAGATATTAAGTGTGGTGTATATTAAATGTCCAACCCACTCTCCTTTTCCTCTTCTCCTTCACACCGAAATATATCTCTCTCTCTACCTGTCTAGCTTTTGCTTTGATAGAAAAGTAGAAATTAAATCTAAGATAAAATATGAAAGTGAAATCTGGTAGATTTTGTTGGAAAGTAATGTATAGATGTTAGACAAATGTCTATACTCATGTCTTCCACCTTCTTGCTCCACCTCTCTCCTTAATCATAGCAATATTACTTACTAGATTTGCTAAATGTTGTGGCTCCAACAACTTTTGACACCTAGCATAGTTGGTCACCTAATAAAGTGAACAATCATTTCATTCCTCCCCCCCCCCTTATTTCCTTCTCTAATATCCGGCCACTTGGCCTTAGATTGCTCCAAATTTGGCTTATTTATTTAATGCTTATTTGATTTACTAAATGTCCAAAAAGTCCTCTCCCACTTGGGCTAAAATTTGAGCCATTCCTTTAATGTATTGATTGACCTCTAACTAATTTCTTTGGCCAACATTTGGGCTATACATATACATAGTCCAATTCCTTTAATTCTCATCCAACCCAAATCATTTACTTAGGGTTTCGATTTCCTCAATTATAACATAAATCCTTACTCACAAGCCAATTTATTTCTTTAACCCAATTAGACTTGCTATAATTAGGTTATAAAATTAATCATTTGAGATATATATAAAATAAATCTCTTAAAATTAGTATATAATTAAATACTATTATTCTCCCACATATTAACACGTAAGCTTTTAACACTTAGCTTTTAAATTCCCAAATTAGGGTTTTAAATTCTCGTAACTAAAATTAGAGTTTCTGAACATATCGTTAGAGTTTTCTAACTTAATCACCGTATTCATATCATGAATTTAGGGTTTCGGATTCCCGGAACAGAAACTAGGGTTTCAGAACCGATTTCTATGGTTTCTCATCCATTGTTAGGGTTTTCTAACAGAACGTTGACGTTCTTAATATATACTTAGGGTTTGACACATATATAATTTATCTGATCAACCCATAACCCTTAACCATATTCTGTACACATACATATTCACATAAATCCTTAATCCTGAATAATTCACCTAAAAGCCTTCACCGAATTTTAAAATCCTCAAAATTCAATCCCAATAACATCAAACGCATACACACTTATTTCCTGTCTAGGTCCTAATATTGAACCTTAAATCAATCAATTATGATTTTAATAAATTATCAAAATTCTCGGGTTGTCACACCAAGTACCCACGTGATGATATCAAACATACGAGTAGAACCGACTTTAATCGATAAAGTTAAAGCTGCTCAAGCTATGAACATGGAGCTGATGCGTATGAAGAAGAAAGTGCAAGAAGGTGCTATTCCAAAAGCAAGAATCGATGAAGAAGGAATACTTCGAGTCAACTCCAGACTTTGTGTTCCTAACGATTCTGACTTGAAGCATAAAATCATGATGGAGGCACACAACACATCATTTGCAATCCATCCCGGGAGTACCAAAATGTACCATGATCTTCGATATACATTTTGGTGGAGCAATATGAAAAGAGAGATCGCGGAGTTTATCTCGAGGTGTTTAATTTGTCAACGTGTAAAGGCGGAGCATCAAATGCTAAAGGGTCCATTGCAACCACTTGAGATTCCGAAATGGAAGTAGGAACACATTACTATGGATTTTGTTATGGGTCTTCCCAAGGTTTCTTAAGGCATAGATTCGATTAGGGTTATTGTTGATAGATTAACCAAGTCTGCCCATTTCTTGCCTATACGGGAGACTTATTCCCTTGAACGTCTTGCTAGTATGTACGTGAATGAGATTGTGAGATTGCATGGCATGCCAGTATAAATAGTTTCAGATTGTGACCCAAGATTCATTTCACAATTTTGGGTTAGCTTGCAGAAAGCTATGGGCACGAATTTACGATTCAGTTCGGTATACCATCCTCAAATGGACGGTCAATCAGAGAAGACTATTCAAACTCTTGAAGATCAATTAAGACTCTGTGTCCTAGATTTCAAAGGGAGTTGGAATAAATACTTGCCATTGGTGGAATTCTCCTACAACAACAGTTATCAAGCAAGTATAGGCATGGCTCCATTCGAGGCGTTGTATAGAAGAAAATGTCGTCCTCCAGTATGCTGGGACGAGGTGGGTGAAGCAACATTATTGGGACCAGAGTTGGTACGAATGACTACAGAGAAGATCTAAACGATTCGACAACGTATACAAACAGCACATGATTGACAAAAGAGTTATGCGGATCTTCATTGAAATGACGTGGAATTTAATATTGGGGATCATGTATTATTACGTATTGCTCCATGAAAGGGAGTTACAAGATTTGGGAAAAGGGGAAAGCTTAATCCAAGATTTGTTGGTCCATTTGAGATTCTTGACCAAATAGGAAATGTGGCCTATAGACTCGCAGTACCTCCAAGCATGTCTCGTGTTGATAATGTTTTTCACATATCTATGCTTCGTAAATATGTGAAAGACCCGAATCACATTATTGAGTTAGAACCAGACGAGATAGCCGAAGATTTAACGTACGAGGAGGTACCTGTTAAGATCTTGGATATGAAAGAGCATGTCCTACGTACGAAGGTTATACCATAAGTTAAGATTTTGTGGAGAAACCATGCTATTGAAGAAATGACATGGGAGTTGGAATCATAAATAAAAGCGAGGTATCCTCACCTTTTCGAAATACCAGGTACGTACGTTAATTTCAAGGACGAAATTTTATAAGGAGGGGAGGTTGTAAGACCCCAACTTATTATAAATATAATTGAATTTTCTCTATTTATTATCTTAAAATAATATGGAGTTAATTTGATATAATATTTTGGTTATGGGTAAAATGTGCAAAATTTTCAAAATAAACAAGTGGTTATAAAATATTCATTGTTTTCGGGGAATATTCGTTTACTCGTGGAATATTCTTATTGTCGGAGAATATTCGTACGACGGCGCATCCATTTGTGGGCCCCCTATAACGGAATAATTATCGGATGAAGGAAACGACAAAGTTTGAGTTTTTATAAATAACGGCGTAATTGTTACCGTTAAGACTGTTGGAATACCCAGTGTTTAAAATACAGTAATACGCGTGGTTGCACAGTAGCACATGGTATTACACAGTATTGTTGAATTATTGATTCTTACGTAAAAAGGCACTGCTCAATAATTGTTACAATAATTACTGTTCAATATTTTATTTTATTGATTCAATAATTGCTGCGTTGATATTTTATATTATTGTTGTTTCAATAATTGTCACTGCATAATATTTCCCATTATCAGATCAATAATTAATATTATTTGAATAATATTATTAGATGGCATTATTGGCAATGTCTAAGGAAGTTTTGTCTAGGAAATGGGTTTGGTCACCTAATTGCGCGCCAGTAAGGAGAAATCCTTGTTGGAAAGCCCCCTCTTTTTTGGAAACGACCTGTTTGTCATAATTGTGATTCTGTAATATTATTTGTGAATAATTAATTATTGATTTATATGATAAGAAAATATTTATTTTATGTGGATATAAATGATGGATATATTTATTGTGGTTATTAATGAAGGAATTAATGCTGAGGTGTTTTATCAGTATTTTGTCAGAATTGAGTTGTTAAAAATCATTTGTTTATGGATTTTGGATATTTTCTGTTTGGAATTTGGAAAAACTTAAAGCTACAAAGTTGTAGAGAATTCGATTTCGTGTGGAATGGACAAAAAATTTGTATTTTTCTGATAAACGGACTATTTATTATGAATTGCAAAAGTTTCGAAAAATAAAATGATTTTTATTAAAATTGGGTGGGACCCACTTTTGTTTTTATAAACATGTGGGCTGCTATTATTTTTCAGATTTGGCATGCTAGAGTTTTCAACAAAGTGTGCGTAGAATGGAAGAAATGAAATATTATTATTTAATTATTTAGTCTCCTATGATGTTCTAAGCATTTTCCTATAAATAGACGCTTAGGCTAGAATTGAAAATCACACCAGAAACAAGTTTTCTTTCTCTCTATATTGTCGAGCATATTTTTGTGAGTATTTTTAGATACTTTGAGAGTTGCTGTTCGGTACAAGTTTCTTTCGACTTTATATCCGATATTCTGATCAGAAGTACCGTTATTTTGAGGTAAGGGATGTTATTTTCTTCAAAAATGATATTATTTCTTTCAATATCATTATGTCAAAATATTGGTCTGAACTTTTTATCAAATTTAAAACTTTTTGTGTCGGGGTTACTATTCACGTATACGACACTATTCACCAAAAAATAAAATTTTCTTCTTTTTGTCCAAGATGTCTATTATGTTTACTATCTTTGATTGTATCCATGTGTTGATCTTTATTTTTGAATTCTGCTCCACAATTGGTTATTATGGAGTATTATTGAACTTGGATAAACTGTAATACGAATCCCTAATATTTGTTCTTTTATCTCACTGGATTCATTTTCTTTAAGATATTTTTCATCATCCTCAGTCCTAAATGATGATATTACTAAATAGCTTTGGCCTGTAGTGCAAAGATGAATGATTAACTGATGAATATCTTTGGCTCGTAGTGCAAAGATGAACAGGTGTTAAGATGAACATGACCAACTGGTGATACAAATGAATATCTTTGGCCTGTAGTGCAAAGATGAATATTTGATTCAAGATGTATATTGATTGATGTCACAGAGATAAAATATTGATGATGGACTTTTAAATCTTAAAAATAATAGAATTCATTCTCTACTTGACTCTTCTAATGGATTGTTGTTTCCGCTGCAGTTGTTGATCTAAAACTTGTTGTCTATTATATTTTATCAAATTATTCCCTATTGAAGACTAATGATAATTTGTTGTATATTATCTTAGTCATAATATTCTTTGCTGGGCTAGTTGAGCTTACCATTTTCCCTTTTTGTTCCATTTTTCTTCTCAGGAGGTGAGAACATAGCAGGAACTAGCCGGGGTATGGAGTGATGGTTCAGGATAGTTGTATTAGTAGTCCTCAATATTTTGTAAAATAGTGTATCAATAATTATAATGAGGACTCCTTTTGAGTTTGTATACTATCTATTAGACAATAGTTGTATTCAAACTCACAGTATATGTGTTGTCGTATTTTGCATGACAATTATATTACTGAAGTTGTATTTGTTTATGTACCATATATTTGGAGACTAAGAATAGGTGATGTATACCTATTTGGGGGGCGTCATACTTGGTCTATACGATCACACTAGGAACACTAAAGCAGATAGATTCGATTACATGGATTCAACCAGCTTCAAGGTCAGCTGAATTAAAAAGGGAAAACGCAACCACGAATCAAAGAAGTCTTCACTAACCTCGATCGTAGAGTCATTACCGATCGTAGAGTTCATACTTGCCAACCCATTAGAGGTGAATGATGCAACGAATTCTTAGGCTAAACAAAAAGTAAAAAATTATTCTTGAAGACTTGCTGAGTACTCCTTACTGAAGAGTCACACAATTGACGATCTTCATATGGAAGCAGGCTATTCATACCAAGACAAAAGAGATCTACTGGTTTTATCCATGCAAAGCATTTTATTCCAAAGGGAACATCCAGGAAGTTCATATCAAAGGATCATCAAACAAATGATGAAGATGATACAGCTTAAGGAGCATAATGAAGAAGTGGATACTTTCAAGAAGATCTGAGATAAGCTTTAATGATGGGTCAACCAGGGTACATGTCTATTAACCACTCCAAAAATATCAAGACCACTCTTGTCAAGAGCTAACCCAAAACAGAAATGTCCCAGTTAAAGAATCCCAAAACTTTGTGAATGATGAACCAAATAATGATTCATAGTCAGTAGTAACGTACCAAAACATGCTACTGATAACCATATCAACCAACCACTCAAATTGTGGAGTACTTTCGACCAGTCTTAGTAATTGTAGTGTAAGAGCATGATGACACCACGATTGCAGCCTAAACAAATACCAACACCAAAGAATATTCAGATTAGTAAGCAATCTCACAAGCAGAAAAGACTAATGTGTTGTCATTGTAGTCACCATTTTATAAAGCTCTTCATCTGATAAGCGCCTCAGGAACAAACCTGACCCTTAGTTCAGTCTAAGAGGTTGGCCCTTCATGAACTACCTTAATAACCCATAAGGAATGATAAGTCATAGCTCATCACAAGAACCAGGCTAGAAAATGATCGTAGAGTATGATCAGCAGCAAACTCAACAATCATAGAGCCGCCTCGATGATCATAATCTTCCCAAAATATACATTAGCTCAGGGGGAGCTAAGGGCAGATCAATATTTCCACTCTATTTAAAACCATGAAGCCTGACAGAACTCGACACGTGTCCCACTATGCAGATCGTGTGAAGGGAAGTTACAAAATATAGTCTAAAAAGGTGTTTTAAAAAGTCACCTCAGAATTTCAGTGCCCAAACTCTCTAGGGGCTCATCAATGGTTAAGACATAAAACTCCAAGATGGGGATTAGTGACAAATCCCTAACTGAAGCATCTCCCAGAAGACGATCGTTGAATTGATAAAAAAATCATAGAGTCCATAGCTATCTCATCAACCTACTCTATGTACTGAAGAATTCAATGGTCAGCCTACGTCAGTAATGCTTATTTTGTTTAAAAAAAATCAAAACTGAAAAACTAGTTAGTTTATAGGGAGTTACAGTTTCTTACTTGGTATCGTGCAACCAATGTCTGTTTGACACATCATAGCTTATGTAGAGTCAGAAGAAACGGTCTTAAAAGACAAATTCAAAATCTCCAAACAGTTATCAAAAGCTATCAACTTTCTCTGCCTCTCTTTTTTAAACCCTAAAAACCTCTTCAAGGCTTGAATCCATCAAACCTCAAGGTTCGTCCAAATTGCATTCAACTATCTCTTATAAGATTTCTAAAATTAAATACACATATACTTTGAACTCTAAAAATGAAGAGTGACGTGTTATAACTGGAATCCAACTCGGCTTCAAGTAGTTTGAAGGATCAGAAAAGAAGTTCAAGGATATACTTGAGCTTGTAAAGAATGTTGGGTTCTTAGAGTACTTGGAAGCTAATACTCTAGTCTATATAGATCTAGTGAAGCAATTCTATTCAAATGCAACGATAGACTCTGGACTTCTATCCACAAAGGTAAAAGGAGTAAGCCTGAAGATAAAAGAATCAGACATCAACCAATGTTTAGGGTTTCCTAACCAAGGTCTGATAAACCTCGAGGATGTCGACATCGAAGAAGGAAATAAGTTAATGCGCTAAAAGAGGAATGTAAATCTGAAAGATATGAAGAAGAAAGAGTTTCCTGAAGAGTTTGAATTCTTGGCTGAGATAACAGGAAAATGCATCTTGTGGAAGGACACTGCACATGATACTGTTAGTGATCTGCAACTGAGAGTTATGACTGCAATCGTCATGAAACAACAGATGAATTTCGGAGACATTCTAATTGATTGGTTGTCCAAATGGCTGGAAAAGGGTGAGATGAAGAAGTCTACAGATAAACCCCTCATAAAAAATTTTCATCGAAGACTCTTGAGTATTGTACTGAAGAAAAAACTGAAGAGTAAGATAAAGGATGATGAGGGAGAACCACTGAATGTTCATAAAGTGATTTCCCCACAGTTGTTTAATAAAACTGGAAGAAAAATCCAATGGAAAATAAAAGGCTAATGACATATGGCAGCATCAGTAAGGTCTTTACATAGAAGAAGAATGAAAAAGAAATGGAAAAGAAGAGGCTAGTAACATATGGCAGTAACAGCAAGAGCACTTCTAAGAAGAGGAAGGCAAATGATATGGAGAAGAAGCTATCACACGATCAAGATTCAATCATTCCAGAATCCAAGTCTGAAAGGCCATCCAAGAAGAAAGAAATGGTGATGAAGAAGTCAACATCAGTTCACCAAAGAAGTCTATCTGATAAAGAGAAGAGAGTAGACTCGGAAGAAGAAAAGAAAACTGAA
The DNA here is from genome assembly GCA_020205505.1 of Panax japonicus. Taxonomy (NCBI): domain Eukaryota; kingdom Viridiplantae; phylum Streptophyta; class Magnoliopsida; order Apiales; family Araliaceae; genus Panax; species Panax japonicus. Next base: position 66,420,694 of record CM035091.1, read on the forward strand.
GACCCTACGAATGAATTCTCAAGTAGCCATTCTGCTGATAAGGAAGTGTCTAAATCTGAAGAAATTAGATCTCCCACTGCTGAAGTCTCAAGGAATTCTTTTGCTACTTCAGATAACTCAGGGCCTGAAGAGGAATCATCTACCCTTGTGGCTGAATCTCAAAGAAGCTCATCTGATGATTCAAGGGCTTCAGAATCTGAAGATAAATAAGGAACTGAATCTTCTATAGCTAAATCTCTAAAAAGAAGAAAGAACGGCATATTGCTTGCTAGATATATACTAAAGAAGAAAGGAGAATCTTCTACTGCAATAATTAATTAAGTGATGATAAGTGTGAATCTAAGGGAAAAAAATGCTAAGGGTATTGAAGAAGGAACAAGTAATGAAAATCAGCAAGAATGATTCACTAATGAATCAGATGAAATGATCCGGCATGATTCAAGCTCAAAGTCAGAAAGTGAAAATATGGAGACAGATTCCAGTTCTACAGATCAGGAATCAGTAGACTATCATGTTCTCTCTCTAGTAAGAGTTCACTGAAGATTAGTGGTGGAAGTCTTTTATAAACCACCAAATGTACCACTAGAAAGATGGAAAAACCATTGAATCAAATGACTTAAAGTAGTAAGAATATCAACAGAAGATTTGTTTAACAACTGGAAAGACATGGATTTAGATTGCATTACAATACTATACAATTCTGATGATCTCCTGATGAAATGGTTCTACCCATGGATGCCCTAGCTAAAGGTATATACCGGTAAAGATGGGAGTTGCTTCAGCTGGTGTTACTCATATTTTTTGAGCTTGAAGATGGTGTCTCAAAACTTTCCAAGAGTAAAGAAATTTGCAACAAAGTTGATCAAAGACCAGTCTCACTTCAAGGTATATCGACATGTTGGTAACCACTACATTCCCTACGATTATAGAGTAGGTTCAGATGGCAGAAGGATTATACCCAAGTTTATGATCGTAGAGTCCTTTCACTCTACCATTGAAGATAATCAAGCCCAGTTTGAGAAGTTCTACTCAGCCCAAGAAAAATTGTCTGATATTCCTTCGTCTTCCAATAACGATTGGTACTCAACGATCTATCAAATTCTCATTACATTCAAAAAACTATCCAAGAATGAGAATCATGGAGTCCAATATGGTGTTCAACAGAAGTCTGCTCAACCAAATGACCAAAATCATAAGGAACAAGAGTTACTGAAGAATTCTGACGAGCTGGTTGAGAAGATTTCTCTCATTGCTGCAGAAGCAAAGATGGTGTCAAAAGAAGGAGATAGTGTGCTTCAAAATAGACACCAAGCCACAATATCATATATATCTCTCAAAATCAAAGAGAGAGATCAAATCTATTTGAATTTCATCAATGATTAGAAGGAAGAAGCTCTACAAGCTCAGAAGGATAATACAGATTAAATCATATCCCTCTTTGAGAAGATTAACTTCCTAAAGCAGTCTCTCTTTCTACAGTTGGAGCTCAGTCAATAAGAACTCAAGATTGAAGTCAACAACTTATCCTATCTAATAGAGCAACTTATGACAAATGTCCAGCAGCTTTTCCAAATGATTCATGACAAAAAGGGGAGAAAAAGAGGTATTCGAGAAAGAGCAAGAAGATAAGAATGAAGGTTGAAGCAAAGAAGGAGAATTAGAAAAAGAAGAAGAAGCATATCAACATAGCAGCAAATGTATCATCATCTGAGGGTGAGCCAAAGCAAAATCTGAAGAGCAAAGCAGAAGACAAAGAAGAAGAGCATGCACTTGAGTCGGAGCATCATAAAGATGAAGAAATGGAGCTTGCATCTTCGGGGGAGCACGAACCAGGAGATCAAGAAGAAATGAAGTCACCATCCTAGGGGGAGCAGGAGCAAGAAGATCAAGCAGATGATTACCAACAATAGAGGTGATCCAGGAGACGCACATGAAGAAGAAGGTACATCTCTCTATGTAATAGTTAATAATGGATCCAAAATTTAGGTTTACTATTCAGCTATAATCAAATGCTTTTTAATATATCATTTATAATACCTGCTCTAGCAATACAGTAGCTCACTGTATCTTAAGATTCATTCATCTCATAATATGCACTTATTATTTTTGTCATAATCAAATAGGGGGAGATTGTTAGGAATACACATTTGAATGATATTCCTATTTATATAAGATTTGATTATGATCTTAATGACTGAATATGCAAATATGTCTGCATTGAAATAAGTTGTAAAGTCCTTGAATAGACAACATGAATATATGTACAAGGACTTAGACTGAAATGATCAAATATGTTAGGTTGATTCTACATAAACAAAACAGCTAGTGTAAAGTCCTTAAAAAAGAATATGGTGTACAAGGAATAAATATAGAAATATCAATCTTGTTAGGTTGATCGTATATTGTGACATCCCGAATTTTTAAGAATTAATAAATGAGAATTTAATAAATAAATTTTTTATTTTAAGATGTTTAAGTACGAGTATGTGTATATGTGTTATATATTGTGAAATGTGTGAATTGGTGTGAAGAGAATTTAAATGTTAATTTAATATTTATTGAAGTAAATAAATATTTTAATTGAATTATTTATTGAGATTATGTGATTAATATGGAGTAATGTAATTAAGAGTATTATATTAATTAAATGATTATTTAATATTTAATTAATATGAAATGATTTTATGTTATAGTTCTAATTTAATTTAGATAATGTAGTGATGTGGTAATTGTTACATGAAGTTATAATTAGTAATTATAATGTGACAATTTTATGTGATTAATTAATGTTAAACTTTTATGTTATAGTTCTAATTTAATTGAGATAATGTAGTGATGTGGTAATTGTTACATTAAGGTATAATTAGCGAGTAATTATAATATGACAATTTTATGTGATTAATTGATGTTAAACTTTTAATTAATTAAATTAATGTTAAGATTTAATTAATTAAAGGATAACATTAAGAATATATGTTAAAGGATCTATTAAAAGAGTTAAAAGAGTTTTTAAAACTGTTTTCCCAAACAAGGCCTTACTTTTGTTTTAAACCTATTTTACCCAAACAAGACCTTAACTATTAAAACCTGATCTTAAAATACTATGGTTTTGCCAAACAAGCCTTAGGGATTTTAAAATTCTAATTTTTGTAACTTATATATTAAATTGATAATTAGTATATATAATTATATTGGGAGTTACATATTCTATAATTATATGTGTTATATGTATATTGTATATACACTAAGTTATGTTAGTTTTCTAAACCTAAGTCTAAACTAAGAACAAAGAGAAGAAGAAGAAGAAGGGAATCCTTGAGAAAACAAAAGAAAAGCTTTCATCATCTCTATATTTTCTCCTAATTCAACCTAGAAAGGTACGAAACTAACCCTTATACTAAATTAAGATGTTTTGTATTTAGTCTTTGTAAAATTAGGTTTTCATGATTATGAATTTATATGTATATATGGTGTTCATATGTTTTCATATGTGATTGTATGCCATGAAAGGATTTTCACAATACAATTGTTGTTAAAACAAGTTTTAAAATCATGTTCTTCTATCTTTTCATAGTTTTAGAGTTCTATGTAAAAATCTTTTGGTGAAACTTCATAATTTTGATATGTGAATGGGATGTGTGGGTGTATATATATATATATATATATATATATATATATATATATATGTATGTATGTATGTATGTATACGCTTACATGAAATTTTTTAGTTGTTCAAAAGTTTCAATTCACAAAGATATGATGAACATGATGAAATCATGTTCATAGTGTTTGATTATGAAGTTACTTTGAAAATTATTCTTAAATCTTTGATGTGAGCATGAGCTATGTGTAATATGGGTTATATTATGATATATTATGAGTTAGATGGTCGTTCTAGCAATTTAATCCATGTAATTTTGATAAACAAGATGAATTTTGTTCACAATGATTTTCTGTGAATTAATTTCTAAAAAATGGCTTTTGAAACTATCAAATTGATGTTTAATTCATAGTATAATTATAAAATTGGTAATGGATTGTTTTAATACGATAAGAAACGAAAAGAACGCAAGTTGAATGAATATATTTGGTTAAGAAACGAAATCGTAGTGAATGAATTCGCTTAATATGTTAAAATATGAAAGTTTAGTATGAACATGAGTTTTGGGTCAAGATTTAGGCTAGTTAGTGTTTCTGTAAATTGTTATAAGTCTAGTATGTTGTAGTTCTATGAATTACGTATCCATAGAGTCGAAAACGAATTGATTTAGGTGTGTATAATTGAAGTTATGAAGGTTTGAAGGAGAAATTGTCAAAAATTCGTAAGAACAGTAAAACTGGAAAAAAATGCATACCTTACTATTAAGGGGTGCTGCAGCGCGGCCTGCAAGGCTATTCGGGGTGCTGCAGCGCCGGAATAGTTGACACGACCAGACAGTTTTGACCTCCTGTAGTAAAACAACCATAACATTTTCATACTGACTCCGATTGAGGTGATTCAAGATGATCCAGAACGAGGACGAATAGCCCTTCAATTTTCGTTCTTTAAGGTTTTCAATTTGAGGTCAGGAACAGGGATCAAAATGGTCATTTGTGGAACTAATATGTATTAAGAGGCAATCAGAGGGCGTCGGGCATGCACGTATGCAAGTGTAGTGCTCCTGACGATAAAAGATGATGTCCTAAGTTATAAAACGTGAATGTTAGTAAATATAATGATGATTAACATTAATAAATGATGTATTAGATAAGTTATGTAAGCACACTAAGCATACACAATAGAGACGATTTGGGCGTGTGATGAATAAATGTCGAAACGTCGTGACAAGTGTTAATGAACATTATAAGATATGGAATTTGTTTAATATAAAACCCATAAGTATTCCTAGCAAGACTTAAACACTTGAATGAATTTCGAATATTACATAAGTTGAAAAGTTCACACAATCTAATTGAACATTGTGTGCTAATTAACAGGAAGGATTATGAGATGTGGAGTAGAGTTTATATTATAATTACTATGTGTTGTTATGTGAATAAAAGTTGATGTGTATGATTATATAATTCTATAGGATACGTGAAGTGAAGATAGCTATAAGATGTTAATCTGTTATTGATAAACAACGATCAAGACAAGTCTTCCGGTTCCTATTTTATACGTGGATTTGATGAACTGTTTTAAATTGCATGATATGTTATATGTGTTATAATCATGAAATGTTAAAGTCAATTTATGACTACATTGTTTTGGTTAAATAATGATGATTGAGTAAGGAACTTAATCTTTATATTTGCTATGTGAATTAAAGCATGTATGCCATGTTACTTTAATTATTAGGATATGTATGTTGGGCATATTATTACGTGCTATGTGATGCCTGAAAACTGTTAGAACTTGCTGTGATGTCGAGCTCACTCTTGCAAATAATAATTTTTGCAGGTCAAGATTTCAAGGTAAGAATATGTGCTAAGTGAATTATAATGATCCATATTCACGAAGATTACTTATGTTTTTTAAGAAATATATTTAATATTTTGAATGTAACATGTTGTTGAATCGTAAGTTGAGTTATCCAGTGTAGATGTATATCTATTTTATGATGTAAGACTTTGTATAGTCATTTTGTTGTAACGATTCATGATATAAATTTGAATCGAAGAGATGTGATGTAAAGGTTGCGATTTAGGGAAATACAGAAGGAAATGTATAAAAGTTTTAAATATTCTGTATTTTTAGTGATTTTTAATATCGAATAATGATGTAAAGATAGATTAAAGTTGTATTGTTAACGACCGAGAAGGAGAATATTATTGTATGAATTTTGGGGTCGTTACATATATGATGTAATAGATAGGCCTGCTTAATTGCACAAGCCTTAGAAGTATGCCACGAGAAACAAAGTATTCAGAGAGTACCAAGACAGAATCGTAGTCTGTCGAGCCAGCCGAAGGGATTACAGAAGCCAAGGCAGAATCGTAAAGTATCGAAAAAATGGCTATAGATCGTAGTCTTCCTTGGAGGGCCTAACTCAGAATCGTCGAGTTGGTCCAAGCGACTATCGAGCCAAGTCAAGAATCGTAGACTACACTTGAAGTCGTGGAGTATACTGATCATATCGGAGGTAGAAATCGTAGTCGAACTAGATCAGACAAGGATAACAAGTGTCAAGACAGAAATTGTGGTCTGATGTATAATCTGCTCTCGGAGTCATAGTATCTGCAAAACCAAAGCTAGATCGTAGTCTGCAAAATAAAGTCTTCGACAAAGCCTATCAGTGCTCATAACACCAAGGATAAATCATAGTGTTAACACGATTCTCAACACATGGGCTCTCCCAAAGGATCCAAAGAATGAAGCCTCTAGACAGAACTATAAAGATGCAATCTACCTAAAGGAAGCCAGAGAGCACTCACCAAATGGCTTACAAGCAAACAGAAGATCAAAACACCAATTCAATCAGTATCCTGATTGAGATGTGAAGTCATTTGAGGAAAGTCTTCCACAAGCAATAGTGAGAAGACTTCAGATACTGTGACTAATAAAAGAAAGTCAACAATGCAGTAGTTGCCAAGATAAATAAAGAATAATAATCTTGGGTATAACCATGATCGTAGTGCTAGCCAGATTAGAAGCAGGAACTGATGAGGTATATAACAGAGATACTGGAAAACCTATACTGAATAAACAAAGAAGACTAAGCATGGGTCAGACCATTGATGATATATGAACGGGAGATCACGAGGAGAAAGAGAGCTGAACATGACCAATCTGATGAGTCTTGAAGTTAAGGAAGGCCAGAACATTCAAACTAGTTGTCACTGTGTAATGCAAGTTAAGGCAAGCAGAAGTATTGAAGCATTGCAAGAATAAAGGAAGAGAGGTTCTGCATTGAAAATTAAGAGAACACTCTCAAAATCATAGAGTTCAGTCATCTGCATCAGAATCGAAGAGTTCAGTCATCTGAGTATTAAAGCCTTGGCAACGTATCAATGCAAAGACTAACATTCAAACATTGGATATTAAAAGCATCGATGCAAAAGGAAAACTCCTGATGTTCTGATCGAGGGATCAGAAAGAAGAAATAAAAGTGACTACCTGCCTGACACACTAAAGAGACATTTTTGATGGGGTAGGTGAAATAGTAAACTGCAGTGTCAGAAAAGTGAAAAAGGGGCTATCATATCACATCTGCAGCCTGCACCAAATAACTCGAGATATGCGAATCAATTAAAATAACTTCTAACGGCTATAATCCAACGTGAAGCTTATGAAAGGTTATTTAACAACAGAAGCTTCACATGAGAATTAGTTGGTTAAAAGTAAGGTTGTTGACTCTACAAGTTCTACAGAGCAAAAAAAATATGTCTAAGTGTCACTGAGACTACGAAAGTATAAGTGAAGCAAGTTAAGAGAAGAGCTTTAATAGAAAAAGGCTTCACTCAACAACAATGAGAATGCCATTAAGAATGTCAGCCAAGTTGAGAGCCGAGAAGGCCAATATAATAACATTCAAGAGATTGACAGATTAGAAAGAAGATTCAAAGAGCCAGTCTACGAATCACCATAAACCACCAAGAGCTAAAGAATAACAGATAAAAACCAAATCTGTACACAAGGGAACCAAGGTTCAGAGGATGCTAAGTGCCAGACGAAGCCTACCAAAGATGCAAAGACATAGCAAACCTCATGTGGTGAAAAAGTGCAAGCTAAGATCAGAAAAGGACCAACCACAAGATTAGTTACACCAAGGAAGAAGTGACAAACTGCTAAGTACTTAAAGAGATCTAGCTTCATGAACAACTTAGCAGTATATCCAATGGTGATCCAATCTCGATGTAGAATCCAAAGAGGATCACAACAAGCTGCCAAGAATCAAGCATGAACAAACTTAAAGTTATCTTAGCAGTTCAGCACCACCACCACCACCACCAACAACAACAACAACAAGGAGCCAGGGCCAGAAGGGTAATTGTCCAAGGGACTAAACTGTGTTCCAAGGCTGCAGGAATTAAAGAGTTCTTAGTGAATTGAAGTTCCAAGTCTGCTAGACTTGAAGAGTTCTTAGTGAACTAAAGTTCCAAGTCTGCTGGCCTTGAAGGAATCTTAGTGATTTGGTGATGTAAAGACTTCCTTAGTGGAATTCGTGCTTGTTGAAGCAGAAGAGTGGATTAGGAGCATAAGTCTCTGAACCACTTAAAATTCCTTGTGTCTTTTACATTCTGTCATTTACATTATAACTGCTATAACTGCTATCAACTTGATAACTACTTACAACTAAACTAACTCTAGATAAATGGTCAACATAACATCTTCACTGTAAATACTTTTCTTCCTTTTAAACGTTGTAGACACTCAAAATTTTCTGCACACCTGTCACTGACATTGCAGGAGGGCAGATTCTTCTTTCAGAGATAACCCTGTAAGATAGCTCACGTCAAGTCTGAATACTACCGGAAGTTCAATCTCAACCCCGAAACACACACCGGGAGTAACAGTTCCAACCTCGGAGATAACCCCAAGGCATGTAGTTCCAATACCAGAAATTCCACCGGAGAAGACCGATTAATCTCGAAGATAACCCCGAGGTTTCCAGTTTCAGTCACAACACTGGGAGTAGCAACTACTAACCTTGGTGATAACCCCAAGGAATGCAGTTCCGGTGATAACCTCGGAATTGCTTGTTTTAAAAGTCTGCAATCAGCTTCAACCTCGGCACTCACACCGAGGCATTCAGTACAAAGCCTACAGATAACACCAGGAATACAGGCGCACCTCAGAGATGACATTGAGGACCTTCCACACTTGCAGTAGTCCAATCTCAGCGATAACCCTAAGCAACGTCTGCTTTATCAGCCCAAATCGGCGATAACACCGGTGAGAGGCAAAATCGTCATTTCACCACCTTAATGCCATATCACGCCATCTCAACATTTCATACACATATTTCTACACAACAATGTCCCACAAGAATCAAGGAAAACTAATCACGAGTGACTATTATGCAGGGTAACAGATAGAATTTAAACTTGAAGACCGGAGGGCACCGTCCCATCTTCCTGACTTCGTACCTCTACTCCCATTCCAGTGCATAACTCTCGACAACGGCGGTCTGAAATAGGTCCTACATACCCCATTCGGATGCCCGAATTGCAATTCTGAAAGTTTGAGCAGACATTGCAGTGCCTCCGTGCACGTACTATGTGACAACGCAACCCGCAAAACTCGGGGCAACCCGGGCAGCCTCAGCTACACCTGCGGCTCCCCCTCTCTATAAATAGTTGGCTTGGGGTGGCCATTTTAAGGAGAGAAACGGCGAGGAAGCCTTGTTAAATTTGTTTTGTACTTACAATATACTGAGTGCTTTGTCATTTTAAACATTCATGAGCTCACATATAGCTACTCTTGTACCGACGGGAGCCGAGTTTCATCCACTTTTAAGATATAGAAGTATTCTTTGGTAGTCCACTGTAAGCCTTCTCACACACTTTAAAGTATTTCTCTTCATCTTTGCACACACCCTTCTTCACGTTGAGAGTTGTGTTGCGTGTGTTTGCTCGGACTTCGGTCCGTGGTTTCATTTCAGTTTGTGTGTATATATATATATATATGGACGAACATTATCGAGTTATGCCTCGATTGAGCCTAGACTTCGGTCTGGAGCGTTTATTTGCTTATATATATATATATATATATATGAACTGTGTGTCGAACTTTGTTCGATGAGCCTAGACTTCGGTCTGGATCGTTTACTCCTTTAATATATATATATATATATATATATATATATATATATATATATATATATATATATATAAATATACTTATATATATTAATTGTTGTCAGACTCTGTTCGATGAGCCTGAATTTTACATCCGGTGCGTTTATATCTTATATATATATATATATATATATATATATATATATATATATTGTCCCGCCTGGAGTTTATTTCATGGCGGTTGATCGCTTTCACAGCTTTATTTATGTTTTGTCCCGCCTGGAGTTTCCTCTGTGATGGTTGATAGCTTTTACAGCTTTATTTATATTTCTGATCTCACGTGGAGGTGCTTCGTGGTTGGTGATCATGTCTGTATATATATATTTACAAATTTTATATATATACCTGCTTACTGCTTTTATACAAATTACAGCATCATGTGAGCTTAGGAATTATATGATCACAAATTCTGTCAACTGAATCTAGATTCGGTTCCCGTGATGAACCTTTTCAGCTGTAAGTAGCTTGTAAATTTATCTACGGTGTCTGAATTTCCTCAGATGGTTTTCATACGCACGAGGAAGTTAGCATTATTTTGTACATTATTTTCTTATAGATGCTTCGCATATCGAAAATAAAATCAATCAAGCTGAACACTTAATAAAATGGAAGTGTAAAAGGTCTCAATTACTATTAAGAACAAGGGTTTGAAACACCTCTTTTATAAAACATCACTGCCATATCTTGCTAAAGAACTAAATTTTTACATAAGTTCAAACCCGGTGTATATAGGTGCGAACGACATTGACCCACACACACACACATTCAGATAATAGTCTCTTGAAAAGTGGTGGTCACCGTGGTAACACGGATGTCGGGGGGTGCCTAACTCCTTCCTTCCGCATAATCAAGTCCCCGGACCCTAATGAATCTCGGTTTTGCCGACCCGTTTAACAGTGTCACATCACTAGGTCAATGTGAAAACCTTTTCTCGGTTGTGTTGGTACAACCATTTAAAAAACCAACTGGCGACTCTTAACAGTCCATTATCGACATTATACATGTCGGACCTTTTTCACTTATTTTTTTCAAACAAATCTCACCTAACATGAGAACACCAAAGAACAAGTAACGAAAAGGGACAACTAAAAATCCCGTTGTCGACAACCGTAATTAGTATAACAAATTCTTATCTAAATACAAACTCTAACATCATAAACAGGTATAATCACAAATTATCAATTGTATACCAACAATTCAACAAGTTGAATTCATAGAACTTAGAAGTTTTATGCCGTAAAACTCATAAATATATATATAATATTAAGGTTAAAGAAATACCTTCAAGTCACTTGGTAATCCTTGCTAAACACTGAAGTTGCTGTGAAATTCTTAGGTTTCTCTCAAATTCTCTCTCAAGTTATTTGAATTCTCCTCTTTCTCAGTATCACGTAAAGCCAATTAATAAAACTAATAGGCTAGCCATAATACATATACTTATTATAATATCAGTTACAAGATATAACGCTTAGGTTATAATTATATTATATTTATTAATTACTTTATTTTATTTATTTTATTTATATTATCTAAAAATTCAAAAATCCAAAATCCAAAAGCCATAAGGCTTCGTTTGGCAAAAAGTCTTTAAAATAAAGACTTAATATTTTATGTCTTGTTTGGGTAATTCAATTTTTAAACTACTTTAATTTTATTTTAATAAACCATTTAGTTTATAATTTATAATCACATGCATATTATTTATTTGGATTTCCATATCCAACAGTAATCAAATAAATTAATTACACATACTATATTTTAAATAAACTTTCCACTTAATCAAATATCACAAAATTATAACTTCATTATAATTTAATTTAATAATTTAACATACCCTTTTAAATTATTAAATTAAAACAACAATATAACATCTCATGTTATTTACAGCTCTCTAAATTATAAATTAAATTAATTTAGAATATTATTAATTCATAAATATTTAATAACAAAAATCACATCAATAAAATATTTATTTCATTAAATAAATATTTTAAATTACAATATAATAAAATCTTGGATTTTTACATAGAATCTACCTGATAAGATTGGATTTTGCATCTTTCTTGGATATTAAGTATCGGATTATAGCAAGATCTGTGTATACAACCACTCTTGTGCCAATCAAATAAGAACGAAATTTGTCGAATGTGTATACCACCACTAGAAGCTCTTTTTCTGTGGTAGTGTTATTCAACTAGGCGTCAGTCAAGGTCTTGCTAGCATAATAAATAACATGAAAGATGTTGTCCCTATACTAGCCCAAGAAAACTCCCACAACAAAATCGCTTGCATCACACATCAATTCGAATGGAAGAGACCAATCCGGAGCTATAATGACGAGTGTCGTAGTCAACTTCTTTTTCAAATGCTCAAAAACATTCAGGCATTCCTCATTAAATCTAAACTAGAAATCTTTCTCTAAAAAATTGCACAGCGACTTAGTGATCTTTGAGAAGTCCTTCATAAAACGATGATAAAAGGTTGCATGTCCCAAGAAGCTACAGACCCCTTTTACAGAAGTTGGTAGAGCTAAGTTCTCAATGGTTTCCAGTTTTGCCATGTCCACCTCTAACCCTTTACTTGAAACTTTATGTCCCAAAATAATGCCTTCTTGTACCATAAAATGGCACATTTCCCAGTTCAATACTAGATTAGTTTCAACACACCTTTTCAGCACCATCATTAGATTCTCCAAACACAAGTCAAAAGAGTTCCAAAGACTGAGAAATCATCCATGAAGACTTCAATATTTTTCTCAACCATATCAGAGAAAGTGACCATCACGCACCTCTGGAATGTAGCTAGGGCATTGCATAATCTGAAAAACATCCTTCTGAAAGAAAATGTACCATATGGACAATTGAAGGTAGTCTTCTATTAGTCTTCCGGGGCTATGACTATCTGGTTGTAACCTGAATAGCCATCCAAGAGACAGTAGTAATTGTGACCTGGTAACCTATCCAGTATTTGATCAATAAACGAGAGAGGTAAATGATCTTTCCTCGTAGCTTTGTTCATTCTGCGGTAGTCCATGCAGACCCTCCAACCCTGTTCTGGTAGGTATTAGCTCATTGTTTTCATTAGATACCATTGGTATACCCCCTTTCTTTGGAATGCATTACACCGGGCTCACCCAAGAGCTGTCTGAAATAGGATAAATGATCTTGGCATCTAACCACTTCAAGATCTCTTTCTTAACCACTTCCTTCATGATAGGGTTCAATCTCCTTTGATTCTCTACTGATGGCTTATTATCATCTTCTAGAAGTATTTTTTACATGCAAAATTAGGGGATGATCCCCTTAATATCTACTATAGTCCATCCAATCGATGATTTAAATTCCTGCAACACTCACAATAATTTATCTTCCTGACAAGACGTTAGTGCAACATCAATTATATCATGCAACTTTGAAGATTCAATTAAAACTCCTTACCTTAAATGATTTGGAAGAGGTTGAAGGTCAAGGTCGGGAGGCATCTCAAGAGAAGGCTTGAGTCGATCTGATGTCTCCCCAGTAAGTTTAATTGGTTCAATGAGAATCTTGAATTTTCACATTTGTGTTGTTGTGTCCAGAATTTATACATATTCTACAACCTCAGTATCCTTCATATCAAATTCTCCCAGTATAGCACTCTCCAATGGCTCAATATCAATCAAATTTCCAGCCTCTTCATTTAATAATCTATCGACTACATCGATCCGGAAGCACTCTTCTTCGTCAGTGGGGAACTTCATAGCCTTAAAGACATTAAAGGTAACCTCTTGGTCTTGGACTCTCATGGTCAGCTCTCATTTCTATACATCTATGAGTGTTCGCCCCGTGGATAGAAAAGGTTTCCCAAGAATGATTGGTATATCTCTGTCCTCTTCATAATCCAAAATAATGAAGTCGGCTGGGAAGATAAACTTGGCTACTTTTACCAACACATCTTCTGCAATACCTCTAGGGTATGTGATGGATCTATCGCAAGCTGTAATGATATATTTTTTGGCTTTGGAGCTGGCAATCCCAACTGTGTGAATACCGATAGAGGCATCAAGTTTATACTTGCCCCCAAGTCACATAAGCATTTGTTGAAAGAAAACTTTCCAGTGGAGCATGGTATTATAAAACTATCTGGATCTTTAAGCTTTGGATGTATCTTACGCTGCAACAATGCACTGCATTCTTCTGTCAAGGCCACTGTTTCATAATCCTCTAGTTTCTTCTACCTTGATAGAATGTCTTTCATAAACTTCGTGTAGCTTAGCATTTGCTCCAAAGCCTCTGTGAATGGTATATTGATTTACAGTTTTTTAAAGACCTTCAAGAACTTAGCAAACTGTTTATCTTCTCTTTGCTTTTGAAGTCTCTATGGGTAAGGAACAAGAGAGTATACAAGTTGTGGTGTGGCTGTGGCTTTCTCAGCCAACTCCTTATGATCTGTCTTAACTACCCACTTCTTAGCATCCATATCTGACAAGCCATGCTTAGAAACCACTGCACTTTGGCGCGGGTACGCCAGGGCCTCTTCACTATTGGGCGCGGGCGAGCCAGGGTCCAGTTCTGTAGTTTGTTTCCCTGATCTCAATGTAATGGCCTGACACTGCTTCTTCCATTCCCTTCATGGATTTGCTTCAGTATTACTTGGTAGAACCCCTTGCGGTCTATTATTCAATAAGCTAGCCATTTGGCCTATTTGAGTCTCCAAATTCTTAATAGCCATCGCTTGGCTCTTTATCATCACTTCAGTGTTCGCCATGTATTTAAACATCATTTCTTCCATCTCAAACTTCTTTTCCAGTTGAGGAGCAGGAGGTGGATGATGTTGGTGTTGTTGTCGCTGAAATCCAGGAAGATAAGGAGGTTTAGTTGCATATTGTTGATGTGATTGTTGTGGTTGATACTGTTGTTGTTGAGGTTGGTATTATTGTTGTGGTTGGTGTTATTGAACATTCTGATTATTACTCCAACTGAAATTGGGATGGTTTCTGTTGTTGGGATGGTAGGAGTTCTGAAACTGATTCTGTCGCTTTTGGTAGTTGCTGACGAACTGTACCAACTCTATAGTGATAGCACATTGTTCTATTTGGTGTTATCCTGCACATATCTCACAGACATACGCAATTGGCTTAACTTTGTTTGCAGCCAAGGAGTCAAATTTCTTTGCCATTTAGGCTGATAATGTTGTGATGGCATCCACCTCTAATAACCCAGTAACTTTTGGTTGAGGCATTCTGGCTGTTGGATTCTAAAAATCATTTGCCTCCATGGTCTCAATAAGTTCATAGGCTTCTTCTTAGCTCTTAGCCCATAAAGCTCCTCCTGCAGTGGCATCAAATGATTGGCCTAGACTGCCAACCCAACCCATTGTAGAAATTATTGATCACCATCCAGTCTGGCATCTTGTGGTGAGGGCATTTTCTTAGAATCTCCTTGTATCGCTCGTAGGCCTCATACAACGACTCTCCTTATTGTTGCTCAAACTGAGATATAGCAGTCCTCATCTTCGCTATTTTAGCCATAAGAAAGAATTTGGCTAAAAACTTTTGTGCTAAGTCCTCCCACGTAGTTATTGACCCTGATGGAAATGAGTGAAGCCAACTTCTTGCCTTATCTCTTAAGGTGAAAGGAAACAGTCTGAGCCACACAACATCGTTTGACACACCATTATACTTGAATGTGTCATATATCTCAATAAAACTAAACAGATGCCCGTTAGGATCATCAGTAGCAGTACCCCCAAACTGAACCAAATTTTGTACAATCTGTATTATTCCCGGTTTAATCTCGAAGGTGTTAGTTGTTATTGCTGGCCTGACTATGCTAGACTGTAGCTCATTTATTTTTGGCATAGAATAGTCTCCTAAAGCTCTGTGTTCTTCTGCCATTTTTGTTGAAGTTTCAGTGTTCTCTTATGTATTAGAATTACGTGCACTTGCTCTCCAAGATTTACCATTGATATTGTCTTGTCTAGGTACCAACTCAAAATTTGAGGATCGAGTGTGCATATACTAACCGCAAGTACCTGAACACAAATAAAAGAAGAGTGGAAATGAGATAAAGTAAGATTTGTTCAAGCCAGACAAATTTAACTTAATTTGATGACGACAGTAATAAAAATAAAAACCTACCCCCGGCAACGGCGCCAAAAACTTGTTGGCTTGTTTCGGGTTTAACAAAACAGATACACTCGTGCAAGTATACACGGTCAACAAGTAATATAGAGTAAGTTAAATATTGTTCCCACTGAGAAAGGTAATTATTCATAATCTATCATGCAACAATTTTATAGCTATTTCTGGCTGCTTAAACGATCGAATAAAGGGTGAATTAAAAACTAAAGTGATTATCAACTAAAATTAACTAATTAACAAGCAAAGAGATTCAAATCAGAAAGATATGGGACCCTAATTTCACTTAATGCTCCATCCAGATTATACACCTCTTGTTTAACTTGACTAATTATTATAGATTGCTAGTCGAGAGCACGAAAGTGAAACGTGACTATTTTTCAATACACCATGTCTATATCACACAAAATCCACAAAACAGATAGAATTCGTATGAACATCAATATTACCTAACCCACTATATGTTTATGTGAATTACAAGTAATATTAATTTAAGTGCAAGCTCTCTCAGCAACTACACATGGTAAGCCGATATATGTCTATCCGGATTACAAATCACAAAATCTAGCATATGTAAATTTCATGAACATATGCCAACAAGTCATATCTGAACTTATATTTTCTCTTTCAATTCCATACAAGTTATTAGGGTAGATGGTGATCAAGCATCTAAGCAATAAGCACAACAAAGTTAGGCAATCCAACTATAATCATTCAAGCATCACAACAAGGCATATAAATCTGAACTACACTGTAACGCCCCCAAAACAGGTATACAACACCCATTCTGAGTCGTCAACATACATGGTACAGAAACAACTACAACTTTATTAATACAACATAAAAACTGTGAGTTTAAATACAAATATTGTCATCTAGACAATATCCACACTCAAATAAGTCCTCATTTCACTTATTGATACATTATTTTACAAAAATGGTGAGGACTACTAAAATAACTTCTAGAACCATAATTCCATACCCCGACTAGTACCCGCTACATTCTCACCTCCTGAGAAGAAAAATGGAACAAAAAGGAAAAGGGTGAGCTCAACTAGCCCAATAAAGAACATTATGACTAAGATAATACAGAAAAAATTATCGTTAGTCTTCAACAGGGAAAAATCTAATAAAATACAATAGACAACAAGTTTTAAATCAATATTCGTAGTGAAAATAATAATTCATTAGAAGAGTTAAGTAGAGAATGAAATCTACTATCTTCTATATATGAATATAAAAGTTCATCATCTATCTTTTATCCCTGTAACATCAATCAATATATATCTGGAATCAAATATTCATCTTTGCACTACAGGCCAAAGATATTCATCAGTTGGTCATGTTCATCTAAACACCTGTTCATCTTTGTACTACAGGCCAAAGATATTCATCAAAAATCATTCATCTTTGCACTACAGGCCAAAGATATTCAGTAATATCATCATTTAGGACTGAAGATGATGAAAAATATTTTAAAGAAAACGATTTCAGTGAAACAAAAGAACAAGTATTAATGATTAATACTTTAAATAACCCAAGTTCGAAAATACTTCATAAATAACCAAAGTGGAATAAAATTCAAGAATGAAATCAAAACATAGATCCAATCAAAGATAGGAACTATAACAGACAATTTTGGCCACAAAAAAGAAAATTTAATTTTTCTGTGTATAGTGTCGTATTTGTGAATAGTGTCGTATACGTGAATAGTGCCGTATACATGAATAGTAACTCCGACACTAAAAGATAGAAATTTCATAAAAAATATCATCATGCTTCGTGAATAGTACTCGTGAATAATAACTCATTAATAGTAACTCGTGAATAGTAACTCATGAATAATAACTCATGAATAATAATCCTGACATGAAAAAGTTCCAAATTTGATAAAAAGTTCCAACCAATATTTTGGCATAATGATATTAAAGAAATAATATCATTTTCGAATTAAATAACATCCCTTACCTCAGAAAGAATAGTACTTCTGACTAGAATACTGGATATAGTGCTGAAAGAACTTGCACCGTATAGCAATACTCAAAGTACTAAAATACTCACAAAATACGCTTGATATTATAGAGAGAGAAAGAGTGAGAAATCTTTAGTTTCTGATGTGATTTTCAATTCTAACATAAACACCCTATTTATAGGAAAATTCTTAGAACACCAAAGCAGAAAATTTAATAAAATATTAATATATATATTAAATTTTCCTATGCACACTACACCAGACCCAAGCATCAGCCGCCAACTAACAAAAAATAAAAAAAACGTTTTTCTTAATTAAAATAATTAAAACTTCCAAAAATAAATTATTTCAGAACTTCAGAACTTAAATAATTCATAATAAATAGCTCTTTTATCAAAAAATTCGAATCTTGCGACTTTTTATAGGAAATCCAATTCTCTACAACTTTGCAGAAGAAAATTTTTCTAAATTCCAAACAGAAATTGACCGAAATCCATAAACGGACGATTTTACAAGCTATAATCAAATTTTGTCAAGAAATGGGCCCACAAACATGTTTAAAATGTTTTAAACAACTTTTGCAACAAAAATACTCTTCCTCCTCATATACTCATATATTCCACATTCATTATAAAAAATATCATCATTATTATATAATATAATAACATATTATTTTATCAGAAAAGATAAAATATCAATTTTTAACAATTGTCACTTTAAAAATTTTCTCCATCTATAATCACATAAAATTAATATTTTCCTCATCATATAAATCAATAATTAATTATTCACAAATAATATTACAGAATCACAGTACAGGCAATCAGGCCGTTCCCAGGAAAGAGGGGGCTTTCCAATAAGAATTTCTCCTTACTGGCGCGCAATTAGGTGGCCAAACCTCTCCTTAAACAGAACTTTCTAGACATTGCCAATAATGTTTTCTAATAATATTATTCAGATAATATGAATTATTGCTTCGATAATGGAAAATACTGTGTAGTGACAATTATTGAAACAACTGTAATATAAAATATTAATGCAGCAATTATTGAATCAATAAAATACTGAACAGTAACTACTGTAATAATTATTGAGTAGTGCCTTCTTACGTAAAAATCAATAATTGGTGCAATACCGAGTGCTACTATGCAACAACGCGTATTACTGTGTTTTAACCACCGGGTATTCCAACAGTGTTAACGGTAACAACTACGTTGTTATTTATAAACAACTTATACTTGTCATTTTCTTCATCCAATCGCTTTCCGTTATGGGGCCCACACAAGAATGCGTCGTCGTACGAATATTCCCCGATAGCAAGAATATTCCATGACTAAACGAATATTCTTCGACAACAATGAGTATTTTATAACCACTTGCTTATTTGAAATATTTGCGCATTTTATCCATAACTAACCACATTAATCAAATCAACCCTTACTATTTCAAAATGATAAATAGAGGAAATTAAATTTCATTTATTAATAATTTGGGGTCTTACAACCTCCTCTCCTTATGCAATTTCGTCCTCGAAATTGACGTACGTACCCGGTGTTTCGAAAAGATGAGGATACCTAGGGGTGCTCAAAAAATTCGGTTTTTCGGTTTTTTTACCGAACCGGTTAAAACCGGTACCGGCGGTACCGGTTTTTTTCGGTTTCGGTTTTTTTGGTTTCGATTTTTCGGTTTTTTTAGACTTTTCGGTACCGGTAGCGGTAATGATAATTTTGAATTCGGTAAATACCGAAAAACCAAAAAAAAATCGAAAATTTTTAAAAAAACCGAAATTATAAAAATTTAGATCTCTCATATTCTCTCTAAAAAGGAAACAAGTAATGATCTGATTTTCTTATGAAGAATAGAGACAAATTCTTACAAATTAATGATCTGATTTTCTTTATCCACTGGTTAATTCAACCTCGGCATCTTCTGAAAACTATGCCCTTGATTTTACAAGTGAAATTAGAAAACTTAAAAAAAGGTTGTTGCGTATCTCCCACCCAAACATTTAGATGAATTGATTAACCAAATTCTGTCTGCTTTTATTCACTCACTCTAAAAGCAGACCACTGCATTTCGTATTCAAATATATACTAGTAGTAGTTCATTGCCATGTGCAAATATTTTACCCTCTTTTTCTTTTTAAAGCATCTTTTGTATTATTATTTTTCATTGCAATCCAAACGTGAGTGCGGGAATCGAGTTCACTGAGCCAACCGACGAGCTTATCTTTTGTATTTTAATTATTAGTATTATTATTGGAATGTGTCGTATTTTAAAACTGAAGGAGTATAAATAATATTAGTATATCAATTAAATTCTAACTTAATTAAAATTATATAAAATTTGTTAATATAAAAAAAAATTAATTATTGCGGTATAACCGAAAACCGAACCGAAAAAATCGGTACCGACTTTGTACCGAACCGGTACCGGTACCGGTTATTCGGTACCGGTACCGGTTCTTGATTTTCTAAGTTTTTCGGTTCGGTACCGGTTCGGTTTTTTCGGTACCGGTTCGGTTTTTTACCGATGAGCACCCCTAAGGATACCTCTCTTTCATTTTTGTTTCCAACTCCTGGGTCATTTCTTCAATAGCAAGGTTTCTCCACAAAACTTTAACTTATGGTATGACCTTCGTGTGTAGGACATGCTCTTTCCTATCCAAGATCTTGACAGGTACCTCTTCGTACGTTAAGTTTTCGGCTATCTCGTCCGGTTCTAACTTAATAACGTGGTTTGGGTCTTTCACATATTTACGTAGCACAGATATATGAAAAACATTATGAACACAAGACATACTTAGAGGTAACGCGAGTCTATAGGCCACATTTCTTACTCGTTCAAGAATCTGAAATGGACCAATAAATCGTGGATTGAGCTTTCCTCTCTTCCCGAATCTTGTAACTCCCTTCAATGGAGCCACACGCAACAATACATGATCCCCAATACTAAATTCCACGTCCTTTCGATGAAGATCCGCATAACTCTTTTGTCGATCCTATGCCATTTGTATACGTTGTTGAATTGTTTGGATCTTCTCTGTAGTCATTCGTACCAACTCTGGTCCCAACAACATTGCTTCTCCTACCTCATCCCAACATACTGGAGGGCGACACTTTCGTCCATACAATGCTTCAAATGGAGCCACACCTATACTTGCCTGATAACTGTTGTTGTAGGAGAATTCCACCAATGGTAAATACTTATCCCAACTGCCATTGAAGTTTAGGACACAGAGTCTTAATAGATCTTCAAAAGTTTGAATAGTCCTCTCTGATTGTCCATCCGTTTGAGGATTGTATGCCGAACTAAATCATAAATCCGTGCCCATAGCTTTTTGCAAGCTAACCCAAAATCTTGAAGTGAATCTTGGGTCACGATCCGAAACTATGGGTACTGGAATGCCATGCAATCTCACAATCTCATCTACGTACGGATGAGGAAGACGTTCAAGGGAATAAGTCTCCCGTATCGGCAAGAAATGAGAAGACTTGGTTAATCTAACAATAATAACCCAAATAACATTTATGCCTTGAGAAACCGTGGGAAGACCCGTACCAAAATCCATGGTAATGTGTTCCCACTTCCATTTCGAAATCTCAAGTGGTTGCAATGGACCCTTAGGCACTTGATGCTCTGCATTTACACGTTGACAAGTTAAACACCTCGAGATAAACTTCGTGATCTCTCTCTTCATATTGTTCCACCAAAATGTATGTCAAAGATCATTATACATTTTGGTACTCCCAGGATGAATTGCAAACGGTGTGTTGTGTGCCTCCATCATTATTCTATGCTTCAAGTCAGAATCGTTAGGAACACAAAGTCTGGAGTTGACTCAAAGTATTCCTTCTTCATCGATTCTTGCTTCTGGACTAGCACCTTCTTGTACTTTCTTCTTCATACGCATCAGCTCCGGGTCTGTGGCTTGAGCAACTTTAACTTTATCGATTAAAGTTGGTTCTATGCGTATACTTGACATCATCGCATG
The DNA here is from genome assembly GCA_020205505.1 of Panax japonicus. NCBI lineage: Eukaryota > Viridiplantae > Streptophyta > Magnoliopsida > Apiales > Araliaceae > Panax > Panax japonicus. Next base: position 66,442,558 of record CM035091.1, read on the forward strand.
GGTCCCCGGAGTCTTGAATTCAATCTTCAACCTTTGTAAATCACACAAAATGGGCCTTTGTGTTGACAACATCGCACTCGTCCCTGCATAAGATCTTCTATTTAATGTGTCAGCTACCACGTTTGCATTTCCAGGATGGTGTTGAATAGTGTGGTCGTAATCTTTAAACAGCTCCAGCCAACGTTGTTGTCGCATGTTGAGTTCTTTTTGAGTGAAGAAATATTTGAGATTTTTATGGTCTGAATATATCTCCACTTTCTCCCCATATAGATAGTGCGTCCAGATCTTTAGCGCAAAAATGACTGATGCCAACTCTAGATCATGAGTAGGATAATTCCACTCATATTCTTTAAGTTGTCGCGAGGCATAGGCTATGACTTTCCCATGTTGCATGAGAACACATCCTAACCCTTTGCCTGAAGCATCGCTGTAGATAACAAATTCATTCGAACCAGATGGTATTGTCAAAACAGGTGCTAAAATGAGTCTCCTCTTGAGATCTTGGAAACTCTTCTTGCATTCCTCGCTCCATACAAATTTTGTATCTTTACAAGTCAGCTGAGTTAACGGAGTAGCAATTCTAGAAAATCCTTCCACAAATCTCTGATAATAACCAGCTAAGCCTAAAAAGCTACGTACTTCGGTCACTGTCTTTGGTTGCTCCCAACTTTGTATTACTTCAATCTTCGTCGGGTCAACAGACACTCCATGTTTTGACACCATGTGCCCAAGGAATGCTACTTCCACAAGCCAGAACTCGCATTTCTTCAGCTTGGCATATAGCTTGTTATCACGAAGCCTTTGCAGTACCAGCTTCAAATGGCACTCATGATCTTCATGGCTTTTGGAATAGATGAGGATGTCATCAATAAAGACAACAACGAACTGATCCAAATAATCCTTGAATACTCGGTTCATCATATCCATGAAAGCAGCAGGAGCATTAGTCAATCCAAAAGACATGACTAAGAATTCATAATGCCCATACCGAGTTCTGAAGGCAGTCTTTGGAATATCCTCAGTTCTAATTTTCAGCTGATGATATCCAGAACGAAGATCGATTTTTGAAAAGAATTGTGCTCCTTGCAACTGGTCAAACAAGTCATCAATACGAGGTAGAGGATACCTATTCTTAATGGTGACATGGTTCAATTCCCGATAGTCAATACAAAGTCTCATACTCCCGTCTTTCTTCTTTACGAATAAAACAGGAGCACCCCAAGGAGATGTACTAGGACGAATGAAACAGATGTCCAACAACTCCTGTAGTTGAACCTTGAACTCCTGAATTTCAATGGGAGCCATTCGATATGAGGTTTTAGAAATGGGCTTTGTACCAGGTTCAAGGTCAATAAAGAATTCAACTTCACGTTCTGGGGGTAGACCGGGAAGTTCTTCAGGAAATACGTCAGGAAAGTCAATAACAACAGGAATATTATTCAAATCTGACGTGTCTTTATTCAAATCCATAACATGGGCTAAGAAAGCTTGACATCCGTTTTTTAATAAACGAATAGCTTTATGACTTGATATCACAGTGATTGATTTTAATGGTTTAGTTTCTTGAATTCGCACAACAGGTTGATTAGGAATATGAAAACTAACAACCTTATGAAAATAATCAATTTTGGCATGATGAGTAGTGATGAGTGAGTTTTATACACATGAATTGGATACATTCGGGCTTAATTTATTGTTGTTCTCAAATTTTTTAGGATGTTTTTATGTGTTTGTGTCTATTCAAGCATGTTTTATATTGTTTTGTAGGATTTGGGACAAAAGTTGCATGGATCAACGTTCGGGGTGGCTAGATTCGCGTTTTCGGCTTGCCATTTACACAGCAGTCCCTTCAGAGCCACTTTGACTATAGCTCTGGACATTAATTCGAAACACTTCAGGAATGAAAGTTGTAGATCTACGTTTCCTCTTTTCAGAACATCTTGAATTATCAAAATCAGAGTTCGGACGAAGAAGTTATGGCCGTTTTCCCAAAAGACGTCGGAGCAGAAAATGTCAGATTTTGGGCCAGCACCGGGGCGCTATTCTTAGTGCATTTTCCAGCACCGGGGCGCTATAAGGTAGAGTCTGAGCGTCAAGCCCAGCATTGGGGCGCTGGGGAAGGACTTGGTTATGGCCTGGACGCGTTTTGGGCGAATTTTAACACCTTTTTGACTCCAAATTGGATTGGGTTTGTTCCTAAACTCAAAATTAGACTTATAACCTATAAATACATGATGTAAGGCATAAAATAAAGGGGGATTACATAGCTTAGACTAGATTAAACACTCCTTTAGATTAGAACATAACCCTAGTTCTTATTAGTTTTGGAGATTGAAGCAACTTGGAGACCATTGAAGATTCAAAGCAGGAGCAAGAGGGGAGCATCAAATTTGCTGACAACAGATTCTATTCTCTTCTCTCATCATACTTTTATCTTTTAATGTCTATTCAGTTGTGGATTCTTGGTTTTAATTCATTAATTATGAACTAACTCTTTCATTAAGATTTCAATTGAAATTTTTATGATTATGAATTGATTATTTGATTTATTCTAATTATTTGTGTCAAAGTGAGTTGTTTATCTTGCCTTATACTTATTGATTAATTATCTGATCAGTAATTACCTTGTTACTCTAGAAGGAATTGAGAAAGGAATTCTAAGGTTAGAACTGGGCATGATATCATGTGACTTAGTTATTTGCACAGTGAATAATTAGGTTTGTGAATAAAATGAAAATATCTATTTGCCGCATGTAACACATAAGGAATTGGGATTGTAATGAGTTTAATTCAATTGTTTTGCATAGAGATATAGCAAAATTAATCCGAGTTAAATAGAAGGTAATTGATCACTCGAGAGAGGGTTTTTGGCATTTGAGAATTCCTGTTAACAATTCAGTCGACATAATAATTAGGATAATTGGATAATTGGTTTATAGTTCATAATTGGGGATATTGGAGTCTTAGCCTTTATTTATTTGAATTCATTTATAAAGTAACCTAGTTTTAATTAGTTAATTTAGTTTTCTAAATTAGAAAATTCACAATTTGTTATTGTTTAAAAAAAATTGATTTGGTTAAGAGTTAGTAATTGGTGATTTTTATTCCATAATTCCTCGTGGGAACGATACTCTACTTTCACTTTATTACTTGTTGACCGTGTATACTTGCACGTATTCATTGATTGCAAAATCGATCAACAAGTTTTTGGCGCCGTTGCCGGGGAATTTATTTAATAATTATTTACCAATATTAATTTCAATCAAATTAGTCTTAATTTAAACATTTTTATTTTTATTTTTATTTTTCATTCTCTTCCTATATTTCTCTCTTTTTAGGTACCATCGATGACTTTGCGTATCAATGGCCATACACGAACGTGACTCAACCAATGGGAATGGAGATTGACAGACTCGCGACACTTTTTGCAATGTCAGCACAAATTAAAGAACTTTCGAGGAAGTTGGACGTTATCGCATCCCAACATAGTCGAAGGATGGCAGTTATGTGTGACTATTGTGCTGGCAATCACCCGAGTCATCAATGCACCATCAATCTTGGGCAGGTATAGTAAGGTGGTAACTACCTCAATCGCTATGCATATGATAATTATGAACAAGTTTGGGGGTATCACCCGGATTTTTCATGGAGTAACAATCAAGATCAATTTTATGCTCCAAGTCCAACATACCCAACGGATTTCTCGTGTCCACCTCCACTACAACAGGAAGAACATTCAAATTGGGAGGAAGCCTTGGAAAAAGTTATTAAAGCTTCTGAAAAGAAACACGAGGAACATGAAAAGAAACTTAATCAAATGGAGCTGAGAATACAAAGTCAGAATGCAGCGATCAAGAATATGGAAAATCAATTGGGACAGATAGCACATGCGTTGAACAATCGTCTTCAATACACTTGGCTCTATGACATGGATAACGAGACTGATGATGAGCCCGATGGTGAGCCCGAGCCAAATCTACAACTAGATGAGCCACGAGATGAAAAAGAGGAGACAAGTGGGGATAATGACAACAAGGTCGGTGAAGAACTAATTGTGAGAACCAATGATGATGAGCCAATGTTATTTATGCCTCAAGTGCCTTCTCCTCCACAGTTCAAGAGTCCGGTTAGATTTGCAAAACCTTGTCCGATTGGTAGTCATGTCGTCAGCAATACTCTTTGTGATGTAAAAGCAAGTACACCTTCGAAACCATGGTGCGATGAGCTGGAGAAGATAGAAGAAGAAATTGTTGTGTCTGACAAGCCTCAATGCCAGAATATATTCGCAGACACAATGGAGAAACCACCTAGATGCTGGAAGTTCTTGAATGTGATCTTATTTAAAGAAAGCATGCTAGGTGACTTTAATACAATGGCTATTACAAATGGGAACCTACCAAAAGCTATATTATTTCCGATGGATGGAGGGTTTCTCAACTTTCGAAGAGGAATTGGATAGCGTTGACCAGACAAAGTCAGGCTGAAAGACTGTAAAACAAGCGCTTATTGGAAGGCAACCCAAGTTTAATTTTTATTTTTAGTTTTTATTAGGTTTTATATTAGTAGTTTTGAATTTGCATTTATTTAGGATTTAATAAAATTGCTTCTATCATGGTTTTATAGGTTATTCAAGTCAAATTCAAGTGTGGTGCCCAATTTGTTCTGTGTGCTTAGCCTATTCTCCAAAGTTAGCGGACAAGGAGGAAGATTGCTATATTTTCAGGGAAGTCCTCTACTTTAATTTTTTTATTTTAGCCATTGAGGACAATGTCTAGTTTAAGTTTGGGGACATTTTAGTGTCGTATTGCATATAGTTAGTTATTTACATTGTAGTTTGTTATATTTTCGGATTATTTACATTTATTTTTTGCATTCAGGTTTTTGTTAAAAAAATAAAAATAAAAATTTTAAAAATCGCAAAAATAGTAGTTAGTTTACTATTTTTGTTGCAGTTAGTTTATATTTGCATGATTCCAACTGTTAGATAGTAAAAGTCTATTTTGGCCAATGATGAGACTGGAGTTAAGTAAATAAGTATAGTATTGAATATTCAGGCTTTGATGTTATTTCTTGTTATGAATTGAATCTTTTCCTGTTTGAAACTGGTATAATTAAGGTTAGCACGTTAATAACAGCTATGTTGACTGATTAAGTTTAAATTGATACATAATGGATTTCTTAAGGATAATACTAATGTGAAGGAATGACAGACATGAATAGGCGGAGATGGTTAAATTTTGATAAAAACTTAAGTTTGGGGGAAAAATTTGGGATATATAAGCTTCGCTAAAAAAAAGAAAAAGAAAGAAAAGAAATAAAATAAAAATTACAGTGGCTAGTTTTGTTTCGGGGCCTTTGTTACTTGAGTAAGTACGCCCGAAGGGGTATCTTAAAACCTAGAGCCCTAAGGTCTTATATGGTCTGGGAGTCGTTGGTCGAAAGCTCGCTAAGGGGTGACACTGTTAGCCTAATGAAATGAGACATTGCACAGTCATGGTTAAAAAAAGAAAAAAAAGTAAAAAAAAACAATAAAACGGGAAAAGAACAAAAAGCCCCCGTAATGAAAAGTAAAGCATAAGTATCCCGGATTGGACTCTTGAACTTGGTGGATGTTTGACTTTAGTTGGATCTAGCTTGTTCGTGAATTTTGTGAATTTGCACTGTATGATGCCTTCGAAGATATCTATTATGTCTTAAATTTGATTTTATATCAGTTAACATTGTTGTGGAGCACACACGCACTATATCAGTGATAACAGTCTAAGATTTGATGATTGATTGGGAAATTACTGATTTGTTTTAATATGATGTATTATCATGTTTACTTGATTTCTCTAAGGCCGGTTAAATAGACTTGTTTCTGTCATTACTGTTGGATTCGTAGGCATATAGATTAGTTTCATTACATTGCATTGCATAACATTTTTGTGTTTTTGCTTGAGGACAAGCAAAGGTTTAAGTTTGGGAGTATTTGATGAGTGAGTTTTATACACATGAATTGGATACATTCGGGCTTAATTTATTGTTGTTCTCAAGTCTTTTAGGATGTTTTTATGTGTTTGTGTCTATTCAAGCATGTTTTATATTGTTTTGTAGGATTTGGGACAAAAGTTGCATGGATCAACGTTCGGGGTGGCTAGATTCGCGTTTTCGGCTTGCTATTTACACAACAGTCACTTCAGAGCCAATTTGACTATAGTTCCGGACATTATTTCGAAACATTTAAATGGCCGTTTTCCCAAAGGACGTCGGAGCAGAAAATGTCAGATTTTGGGCCAGCGTCGGGGCGCTATTCTTAGTGCATTTTCCAGCGCCGGGGGGGCTATAAGGCAGATTCTGAGCATCAAGCCCAGTGCTGGGGTGCTGGGGAAGGGCTTGATGATGGCCTGGACGCGTTTTGGACGAATTTTAACACCTTTTTGACTCCAAATTGGATTGGGTTTGTTCCTAAACTCAAAATTAGACTTGTAACCTATAAATACATGATGTAAGGGATAAAATAAAGGGGGATTACATAGCTTAGACTAGATTAAACACTCCTTTAGATTAGAACATAACCCTAGTTCTTATTAGTTTTGGAGATTGAAGCAACTTGGAGACCATTGAAGATTCAAAGTAGGAGCAAGAGGGGAGCATCAAATTTGCTGACAACAGATTCTATTCTCTTCTCTCATCATACTTTTATCTTTTAATGTCTATTCAGTTGTGGATTCTTGGTTTTAATTCATTAATTATGAACTAACTCTTTCATTAAGATTTCAATTGAACTTTTTATGATTATGAATTGATTATTTGATTTATTCTAATTATTTGTGTCAAAATGAGTTGTTTATCTTGCCTTATGCTTTTTTATTAATTATCTGATCAGTAATTACCTTGTTACTCTAGAAGGAATTGAGAAAGGAATTCTAAGGTTAGAACTGGGCATGATATCATGTGACTTAGTTATTTGCACAGTGAATAATTAGGTTTGTGATTAGAATGAGAATATCTATTTGCCGCATGTAACACATAAGGAATTGGGATTGTAACGAGTTTAATTCAATTGTTTTGCATAGAGATATAGCAAAATTAATATGGGTTAAATAGAAGGCAATTGATCACTCGAGAGAGGGCTTTTGGCATTTGAGAATTCCTGTTAATAATTCAGTAGACATAATAATTAGGATAATTGGATAATTGGTTTATAGTTCATAATTTGGGATATTGGAGTCTTAGCCTTTATTTATTTGAATTCATTTATAAAGTAACCTAGTTTTAATTAGTTAATTTAGTTTTCTTAATTAGAAAATTCACAATTTGTTATTGTTTAAATAAAATTGATTTGGTTAAGAGTTAGTAATTGGTGATTTTTATTACATAATTCCTCATGGGAACGATACTCTACTCTCACTTAATTACTTGTTGACCGTGTATACTTGCACGTATTCATTTATTGCGAAATCGATCAACAAGTAGTTAACCAATCAATCCCTAAAATCACATCAAAAGCAAGTATCTTTAAAGAGATAAGGTCAACAGGTAATGTGATGGTGCCAACTTGGATCAAACAAGATTTATAAACAGTGGATGTGATGAAAGTTTCTCCTAATGGAGTTTCCACAGATAGGTCAAAGTCTAATTTCTCCAGAGTCAAGTTTAAAAGTTGAGCACAAGCAGGAGAGATAAATGAATGGGTAGCACCGGTATCAAGTAATGTATAAACTTCGCATGAATTTATGATTAGCTTACCCGTGATCACCTCGTTTGGGTTCCTTGCATGTTGACCAGTCACAACAAACGCTCTTCCAGGAACCATTGACTATGACTTTTCTGGGACAGCCTTTTGAGTCACCATCCACGCTAGACTTGGTTTCGCTACAGTGCAATCTCGAGTGATATGTCATTCCTTTCCACAGTTATAACATACCTTAAACTGTTGTGGGCAGTTTGGGCTGATATGTCCTTCTTTTCCGCACTTATAGCATATGACTGGTGGTCGTTCTCCTCCCTTGGAACAAGTTGGTGCTGGTGCTGACGTCTTCACATTGTCATTGTTGAATCTCCTCTTTTTAAAATCTCCCCCCGAGTCGCTTCTTCTATTGTCATGGCCACGATTACCACTAGAGTGGTTACCGCTTTTGTTCGAATGTTTTCCTTTCTGCTGGTTTTCATTACTCCGATGACAGTTGCCACTGGTATGACCTTGATTGCGGTCCCTTGGTTGAACGTACTCGCTATCTCGCTCTAATAATTGAGCCCTATTGACAACATCTAAATATAAAACAAAATTATGAGAGATAAGATATTGCTGAATCTCGGGTTTTAAACCTCTCAGAAACATCCTCGTCATTCGTTTTTCATTCTCTATCAAATGAGGTGCAAACCTGGATAACTCTGCGAACTTCGCCTCGTATTGGGACACCGTCATGTTGTTTTGTTCTATTCTAATAAACTATACCTCCTTCATATGGCGAATACTTTAAGGAAAATACTTGTCATTGAAAAGTTTCTGAAATGTTTCCCAAGACATACTGAGTGCGGCAGGCTGGGTACGCTTCACAAACTCCCACCAGTAGTCTGCCTCACCACGGAACATAAAGGTGGCAAATGGAACCTTCTGTTCCTCCGTGCATCCCAAGACATAGAATATCTTTGTAATTTGCTTGACCCACGTTTCTGCCTTGATCGGATCCGACTTTCCCTGAAATTCTGGTGGTCCTAACTCCTTGAACTGTTTGGCCGTGACAAGTCGAGCGTTGCTATCATTTCCACCCGTATTCTGTACACGAGTCTCCCTCGTCTAGTTTTGCATGAACTGCAAAAAGGTCCTAAACATCCCGTCGTTCATCGTCTGCTCAGTGGTGTTGTTTGCAGGAGGAATATTGCCTTCCTGTTGCACGTTCCCCTGGGTGGTGATTAAAAGTGTTTCCACGGTCTCATTCACTCCACCGTTAATATTCTCAGCTTCCATTCTTAAATACTGCCACAAAACAAAGGTTAATTAAACAAATTGACATATCACATATTAATCATATGCTCTGACTGACCAAAAATTAAGCTTATGTATGATATACTAGCGAAGGATTACTCGTCTCTCCCCTCCTAGTACTATTCCCTGATCTCCGCCAGAGACCATATCCCTAAGCTCTGATACCAACTGTGACGCCCTCAAAACAGGTATACAACACCCATTCTGAGTCGTCAAAATACATGGTACAGAAACAACTATAACTTTATTAATACAACATAAAAACTGTGAGTAGAGAATGAAATCTACTAACTTTATTAATACACCACAAAATACATGGTACAGAAACAACTACAACTTTATTAATACAACAAGTTTTAAATCAATATTCGCAGCAGAAATAATAATTCATTAGAAGAGTTAAGTAGAGAATGAAATCTACCATCTTCTATATATGAATATAAAAGTTCATCGTCTATCTTTTATCCCTGTAACATCAATCAATATATATCTGAAATCAAATATTCATCTTTGCACTATAGGCCAAAGATATTCATCAGTTGGTCATGTTCATCTAAACACCTGTTCATCTTTGCACTACAGGCCAAAGATATTCATCAGAAATAATTCATCTTTGCACTACAGGCCAAAGATATTCAGTAATATCATCATTAGGACTGAGGATGATGAAAAATATTTTAAAGAAAACGATTCCAGTGAAACAAAAGAACAAGTATTAAGGATTCATACTTTAAATAACCCAAGTTCGAAAATACTTCATAAATAAACAAAGTGGAATAAAATTCAAGAATGAAGATCAAAACATAGATCCAATCAAAGATAGGAACTATAACAGACAATCTTGGACACAGAAAAAAAATTTAATTTTTCTGTGAATAGTGTCGTATTCGTGAATAGTGTCGTATACGTGAATAGTGTCGTATACATGAATAGTAACTCTGACACTCAAAGATAGAAATTTCACAAAAAATATCATCATGCTTCGTGAATAGTATTCGTGAATAGTAACTCGTGAATGGTAACTCATGAATAGTAACTCGTGAATAGTAATCATGAATAGTAACCATGATATGAAAAAGTTTCAAATTTGATAAAAAGTTCCAACCAATATTTCGGCATAATGATATTGAAGAAATAATATCATTTTCGAATAAAATAACATCCCTTACCTCAGAAAGAATAGTACTTCTGACTAGAATACTGGATATAGTGCTGAAAGAACTTGCACCATATAGCAATACTCAAAGTACTAAAATACTCATAAAATACGCTCGATATTATAGAGATAGAAAGAGAGAGAGATCTTTAGTTTCTAGTGTGATTTTCAATTCTAACCTAAGCACCCTATTTATAGGAAAATGCTTAGAACACCAAAGTAGAAAATTTAATAATATATTAATATATATATATATATATATATATATATATTAAATTTTCCTACGCGCACTACACCAGACCCAAGCATCAGCCACCAACTCACAAAAAATAAAAAAACATTTTTCTTAATTAAAATAATTAAAACTTCCAAAAATAAATTATTTCGGAACTTCAGAACTTCAATAATTCATAATAAATAGCCCTTTTATCATAAAATCTAAATCTTGCGAATTTATATAGGAAATTCAATTCTCTACAACTTTGCAGAAGAAATTTTTTTCAAATTCCAAACAAAAATTGAATGAAATCCATAAACGGATGATTTTACAGGCTGTAATCAAATTTTAGTCAAGAAATGGGCCCACAGACATGTTTAACATGTTTTAAATAACTTTTGCAACAAAATACTCTTCATCCTCATATACTCGTATATTCCACATTCATTGTAAAAAATATCATCATTATTATATAATATAATAACATATTATTTTATCAGAAAAGATAAAATATCAATTTTTAACAATTGTCACTTTAAAAATTTTCTCCATCTATAACCACATAAAATCAATATTTTCCTCATCATATAAATCAATAATTAATTATTCACAAATAATATTACAGAATCACAGTACTGGCAACCAGGTCGTTCCTAGGAAAAAGGGGGCTTTCCGATAAGTATTTTTCCTTACTGGCGCGTAATTAGGTGACCAAACCTCTCCTTAGACAGAACTTTCTAGACATTGCCAATAATTTTTTCTAATAATATTATTCAGATAATATGAATCATTGCTTCGATAATGAAAATTATTGTGTAGTGACAATTTTTGAAACGACACTAATATAAAATATCAACGCAGCAATTATTGAATCAATAAAATATTGAACAGTAACTACTGTAACAATTATTGAGTAGTGCCTTCTTACGTAAGAATCAATAATTGGTGCAATACCGCGTGCTACTGTGCAACAACGCGTATTACTGTGTTTTAACCACCGGGTATTCCAACATTGTTAACGGTAATAACTACGCCGTTATTTATAAACAACTTATATTTGTCATTTTCTTCATCCAATCGCTTTCCGTTATGGGCCCACATAAGGATGCGCCGTCGTACGAATATTCCTCGACAGCAATAATATTTCACAACCAAATGATTATTCTCCGACAACAATGAGTATTTTATAACCACTTGCTTATTTGAGATATTTGCGTATTTTACCCATAACTAACCACATTAATCAAATCAACCCTTACTATTTCAAAATGATAAATAGAGGAAATTAAATTTCATTTATTAATAATTTGGGGTCTTACATACGCAATAAGATCCATTATAATCCCATAATGGTTGTTAGTTCATCTCTGAATCAACAACCATTATGGGATATAAACCAAGCATGAGAAGTCTCAATGAAAACAATGAGATTAAAGAGAAAAGAGAATGCAAATCTGATTTAAACTTTGTCCAATGCATGCTTCCAACTCTGTTCAAATCCATAATCAGACCAACATAAAACTTCAATGATCAAAATCTACTAGATCTAAAGAGAGAAGAAAAAATTGTAGTAGTAGCTATAAAATCTCTCTAGCTCTATGAAACCCTAAATATTGAAAATAAAATTGAAAGTAATTATCCCTCGTAACTAGAAAATACACCATTTTATAGTAATCTCGCTATAGCAGGCTCAAAATGAAAAGTCAGCATTTTTAACAGCCTTGATTGGCGCAGCTGCACGGCCCTATATAGCAATTGGGGCACGGGCGCGCCATGCTGGACTTCTAGATTTCTCCTGAAGCAGGCTCGCTGCTTTCCTTTGTTATGTCAGCGTGGCCGCGTGGCTGCTAATTCCTGCAAGTCTGCTTTGAACTGCTGCTGGTGATTTGATGTTAATTCCTTCTTCTTTTTCCTTCACTTTCCTTCCTCATCCTTTACTTACCTTCTTAGATTCCCTTTCACATGCACTTGCTCAGTTTCATTCTTTATTCCAGCACAAGCTCACCATGCTTTGTCACTTCCATGCCATTGACATGCCTTTTCCATGGCTTATTAGTTTCCTTGATGCAACCTACAAAATAAAAAAATAAAAAGCAATAAAACAATACTAAAAACACTTAAGTATAAGCATAATTCTAGCAAGTTGATAGCCAATAAGTAGGTAAAAAACCTACTTATCAAAGGTAAAGAACGCTCAACTTTAAGATGAAGAATGCAAGAAAATCAAGGAAAGAGTTTCTCAAGGTAGTGAGGAGAAATTCAAGATCGATACCAAAGGATCACTGAGGTTTGAGGGAAGAATCTGCGTTCCATCAGTACCTGAGAATAAAGATAAAATTTTGACTGAAGCACATAACTTAAGATATTCAATACACCCGGGAAGTATAAAGATGTATCAGGATTTACGACAGCATTTCTGGTGGCCGAATATGAAAAGAGATGTTGCAGAATGTGTCGCAAAATGATTAACATGCCAAAAAGTCAAATCCAAGCATCAGAGACCAAGCGGATTACTTCAGCCATTGGAAATACCGGGATAAAAGTGGGAACATATCATAATGGATTTTATGGTACAACTTTCGACTACTCAAAAAGGGTACGGTACAATTTGGGTGATTGTGGACAGACTGACGAAATCAACACACTTTTTACTAATAAAGATTAGGTTCCACCTTGATCAGTTAGAAACGATGTATGTTAAGGAGATCATTTTGAGACATGGAGTTCCATTGTCAATTGTGTTAGACAGAGATCCACGGTTCACGTCAAATTTCTGGACGATACTACAAGAATGAATGGGAACACAGTTGAGAATGAGTACGGCGTACCATCCTCAAACAGATTGCCAAAGTAAATGAATAATCCAGACGTTGTAGTTTGCTATAAAACTTACGCAAACTTGTGAGGCTAGACTCGGAATTGTAACCTTCGCTATGAAGCATATGTCGATTTTGGTCTAGTTAAGTAAGTATGTGAGAGAGTTTATTCTTACAGGATTATAAACTCTTATTGATTCAACATTGGTATTCATGTGAATACTACAGTTAACCATATTCTTATTGATTCATCATGGCGCCTCCTCCACACTAATCAATGTGATGTCATTTTATTCAAAAGACAAATTAAATCATTGTCAGCCCCTACCCTCCTAGAGGACATGATTCTATGGGGTGCAATTGACATACACATGCTAAAGCCAAAACAGATTTGGGAGGACAGTAGAATAAGAAGCCAGTTGGTCCCATGGCACTCTATGATATGGAATAAGTTGCATGTTCCCCGATACTCATTCATAGCGTGGTTAGGACTTCATAAAAGATTACGAACGAATGACACATCATTATGCCACACTAGGCATATCCCACAAGCTTACTTAAAACTCATTACCACATTTTAATATTTCTTTAATATAAAGTTTGTGTGACACACTTTAACGTAATGCTAAATTATTTGGCGTACTTTAAATAATTGCACACTTATAATATGTATAACCTTTACACTTAGAGTAATTAATATCTACTCTATTAATTATTTAAATTATACATTATACGTATAATTATTCGATTGTCCCAAGACAACTTCTTCCATCATTACATTTAGCCATATCTTAAGTGCTAATATAATCTCTCCATCTCTAACCAATATTCATTTATAATTACATTGGTTCTCTTCTTTTATTAATCATTTATCTTTCAAACATTAACCCTTTTATATATTACAATACTATGTAATATATAAAAAAATATCAATTATTAATTAACATATTTCGTTCATCCTCTTATGCTAAACATATATATTAATTCACCATCTTATGTAAGTGAATTAACCTTTTCATTCAATTTACTATCACGCCACTGCCACACAAGGCTTTAATACTCAAATTGTATTATTCCATAATATAATTTTCAACTTAATTTAAGTTAACTAATATTTATTCTTGATTAGTTAATTTTCATAACTAACTCTCATTTAATTCATGTTTTACTATCTCAATCCATTCATGGACACTTTGAATATCAAATATGACCCATATGATAACCTATTAGCCACTAATATACAAATTCTAAATTTCAGATTACACAAACTCATCATGAATCACCTGCAGACCGGCGCGACTGTGCTGGTCTTAGGCTTGAGAGTGGTGCGGTCGCGCCACTTCAAGTTTGTACGCAGACATGTTATGCTTCAACAGAAACATAACTTTACTCGCAAATCCTTGAACATACTTCTTATATGCTAACTTATTATACTAGCCAAAATTAATCTCCTTTTTGACTTTACGATATCAATTACTATATTCTTCAATAATTTAAAGATTAAATTTTAAGTTCAAACTCTCCTTTCTTTAATAATTTAATTAACTATAAAATCTCATATAATTTCGTCCCACATAATTCAAAATTCAAAATATATAACACATATATACATTCATATTTGAACCCGACATATCTTATAATAAGAATTTTATTTACTAAATTCTTATTTTAATAATTTCTGAAATTTCGGGTTATCACTGTCTGCAACATCCGAAATCCTTTGATCACCTTTTTTCAAATGTGATTACTCCAAAATTTTACTTGATACTACCTTATGTTTGGGAAACTGAGACCACATCTCTCACAACTGGGATGATATTTTTAACTTTGCTACTTCATTCCAAGGTACAAAGCTCTTAAAGAACATCCTCTGCCTATCAATTGCAGTCATTTTCTACAAAGTATGGGAAGTTAGAAATTCAAGGATATATAAAAATATCCTCATTCCCCCTTATAGACTTGCATTAGATGTAATAAATATTATCAAGTCTAGACTCTCAACTTGCAAAATTTTTGTTAGAGCCACTACTTTTTGTTTATATTATTGTAGTTGGCTACTTTATGTTTGATTTACATTCCATGTATAGCTTGCTTATATTTTTGCTTGTCTCAAGATGAATCTGATATATTCTGAGGGATACCCCTAGCCATTATATATTTTGGTTCCTTTATATACTCGAGCACATTTAGCAAAAAAAAAAAAATTATAAACTCTTTTGAGCTTATAGTTTTCATTTGGGTAATGTTAGGTATTCTAAATTTTGATCTGAAAAAATATATCAAGTGATATACTATCATTACATTAGTTTTAATACCACATCATTTGATGCTCATTTGAATCAAAATTTTAAAAATCCTCATATAAATATGATTATTCATATGAATTTATATGATCAATTAATATGAATATGATTATTAATTAAGATTGAGTAAATAAGCAACACCTCATATAAATAATCCTTAACACTCCTCACCATATAGTGATTATAGTCTGTAGATAATCATAAGTAACAATCAATGTGTATGTTTAGTTACTTATATTACGTTTGGATTGAAGGAATGGAATGGAGAATGAAATGATTTATTCTATTTTAATTGAAATGAGTTATTCTATACTCTCCTCCCCTCAAAGAATAAAATTTATAAATTTAAGAAGAATAAGAATGGTTTCATCCATTCCAATCGCAACCAAACATAATTTTTTTCATTCCATAGGAATGAGTTATTCCATTTTTTCCTTCATTACTCCAATCCAAACGTAGCATTAGTGTTTGCAGTGTTTGGTACATTTAAAGCGTTTACAAGTTCAAACACACTTAAATATATTATTTATCTAACAGTAATTTATTTTAAACGCAATTTATTTAACTCACAAATACAATATTTGGACCTTAACTGCAACACATCAAAATTGGTACAGTGTGTTTGGAGATCCAAATGCTATCATCGCAAAATACTGGCATACTGCAAACGTTGTTAGCCGAACAAAACCAATATCCTCTAAGTAATTTAATGTTTTATTCACTATTCCTGATGTGGTTGTCAATTTATTTCAACTAAAATTTAAAATATAATGATCACCCTTAAATTGTTGCATGGACGAGTTATACATTCAAATTTTGTTGAATGATATACACTCTATAATAATCTATCAGTCTAGTATTCAACAAAACAGTCTCATTTTATTTTGTTTTACAAAATGAATATTTTTTTAGTAAAAGTAATATAAAGTGATGCAGTACTCTCAAATTGTCATTATAAGTTATTATCATATCACACTACTAACTAACGAATTTATTAATTTTAAGAACATCATAAAATAAAAATATATCCTTAATATTGACCAATTTTATAAATAGAACTCTTTTCGCGGATGAAAGAAGTAATTTATATGTATCTCACTTTCACTTAACTAACTTGAGCGTCATAATTTGAGTTATCATGAGTAGGGGTGTTCAAAATTTTTGATTTTTTCAGTTTTTATCAGTTTTTTTTATATCGGTTTTTTTCGATACCGATTTTTTGGTATTTTAACAATTTTCAGTACCGGTAGCGCGGTAATGCCTTTTTTGAATTCGATAAAAACCGAAATACCAAAATTTAATAATTTAATAATTAATAGTTAATGTTTTGTAATTTTATATATTAATAATTTCTATATAATAGTAGTTTTATTAATTTTATATATATATTAATAATGTTTTGTAGTTTTATTTTATATATTAATTATTATTAATAGATAATGATTTCTTAGTTTTTTAAAAAATTATTTAATTATTATTAATAATTATATATATTATCATGCGGTATAATCGAAAAAACCGGTACCGATTTTGTACCAAACCGGTACCAAAACCGGTAATTTGGTACCGGTTTCGATTCTTATTTTTCTGGTAATTTCGGATCGGTACCGGTTTAGTATTTTCGGTATCGGTTCAGTTTTTTTACACCCTTAATCATGAGTGTTATTATGTCACATAAGGTAACTAACTTGTTATTGGACTTCATTTGAGTTATCGCGAGGGTTATCTTGTTATATAAGGTAATAGAATTATCTAGAGCATTAGTTACCTCAACTCTAGTTGAACGTTAGGCTCGAATTCAGTTATCATAATGTTGACTTCATGGTAAATATGTTAATTAATTAATACAGTGGTGATACACTAAAAAATTATCTTTCAATTTACGTGTTAATATCGTGTTCATCAATTAATTAAAATTAGCTTTCGCTTTCATAAGACTCATTCGTCAGTCTGGCGTTCTTCTCCATGCTTCCTAAATTGTAAACGTCATTGCAGCACTCTGGATATCCACTCATTGGTCCCAGTGGTCGTGCCAAATCAACATGTAAAGATAAAAATCACAAATTTATTTTTATTCATAATAAAATGTTAGTTAATTGTTTCGACAATAAACAATTTAATTAAATTAAAATTGATCCCTTGAAGAAAACTAGTTGATAGACACATAATTCATACATTTTATTATCCCTAATTTTGTCATTTTAATTATATTAAATTAATAAATTTTATTTTATTTTGTAGGATTTAATATTGGTTGCAATAAAATCAAAATCTTGATGATCAAGCGATATTTAATGCTCTTATTCATGTAAGGAATATCCAAGAAGAATCCTACAAGAAGAAAGAAAGAGGTGGAACAAACTTGGTGTGCAATTCAAATCCAACAAGAGAAAAGAAAGTCTATCTAGAAGATCTCTTTGAGAAGTTGATTGTAACTAGAAAGTTGAAACTTTCATGAAAATGAAACAAAAGTGTCCAAGTTCAATAAATCTAAATTAGGGTTCAAAGTTATTTTCCTTATAAATAGGTCTCTTGTTTTAGAGAGAATGAAGTATTAGGTATTGTATTATTTTAGGTTTGGAGTGGGAGTAATTAAATTACGTTTCATTGTACGCTTGTTGGAGGATCGTTAATAAAGGGAGTTTTCTTATTTATTTTCAATCTTCTACTTCTTCTTTATTTTAGTTAGTTTATTTATTTTTATGTCTAGTTAATTTTTTTATATCTAGGATGAAGATGAAATTAAATAATTCTTCGTGATAATATTTTTCATCTATTCTATTATTTATGTTTTTATGCTTAATTGATTTCGCCTTCATGTTTCGTTATTGAAATACCTTCGTTTTATAGTTCTTATGTGATTTTAAATTAATTAAGAGGTTTTGATATATTATTGTTAAGATATGAGTTTTTCATAATCCATGCTTGCTCAAAGAAGTTTTGATGGGTTATAGTTAATCCTTAAATTTTCATATTATATGCTTGCCCACGTTAATTGTAAATTACTAAATTAAAGGGAGGTGAGATCAAAATCATAATTGAGTTATAAAAATAGAAGAGAATGAATTATATGTTATGTTTATTATTTAATGGATTCAGATTCCTAGATTATTTCCTCATTATTAGTTTTCATATTCTAGTTAATTAATTTTCAATCTTTATTTCTAATTTACCTAAAATAGATATTAAGGAAAAATTAAAATTAATCTAGTCTTCGTGGGTTCGACTTGTACTTGTCAGTTCTTCAATTTGACAATGTGCACTTGCAGTACATAATTTTTATCACATCAAGTTTTTGGCACCGTTGCCGGGGACTAGAATTAATTTTTATTTATTCTCTAATTTTAATTTTTTCGAATTAGTTTAACTATAATTTTTTCTTTCTCAGGATTATTGAAGCGGATCGAAGGAGCGTAAAGATATAGATTTTGTTGTTGCACTTTCTTCGGTACATCGTATCTCCATATTTTTTAAATAAAAAAATAGTAGTTTAGTTTTTTGTTTTAATATTTTTTTGCGAGACTTTCGTGGTTAGTTGTCTGTTTGTTTTGTGATTTGTAGAAAAATAAATTCTTATTATAGTTGGAATAATAATTTTTCTTGGAATCACGAACCCTACGAAAATTTTAATGCACATCAAGTAAATCAATGTTTTCCAACTTATGAAAATTCTTATCCAAGTCCATATCCATATCCATATTCGGATACATAACCTCAATATTCACAAAAATTATCAAATAAAGAAGAGGAAAGACTTAGTGCCTTAGAGAAAACTATGAAAGTTTTAATGGAAAATCAATTTAGCATGGATCAAGTTATATCCTGTCTAGAAATTCAAATGAATAGATTAGCCACCATAATAAATGAACAAGAAGTTGATGAATTTTCTAGTAACTCTGAGGTTAATTTTGAAAATTTTGATTGTTGTGGAAATAATGAGGAAAGTGAAAATTTTATATTCAATTCTACACAATTTGAGTCAAGTGAATTTGAGGAGTCTAAAAATTATGAGTTTATGCCTAAAATTGATCATGTCACATTTAATGAGTCGGTTGAAAAAGTCTATAAGCCTAAAGCTCCATACCCTTAAAGACTTATTCCTAAAAAATCACCTAGTAACTTTTATTCAAACTCTTTAATATCTATTAAGACTATGTATCCTAGATTTCAAAGGAAGTTGGGATAAGTACCTACTATTGGTGGAATTCTCCTACAATGATAGTTATCACGCAAGTATAGGTGTGGCTCCATTCGAAGCATTGTATGGACGAAAGTGTCGCTCTCCAGTATGCTGGGATGAGGTGGGAGAAGCAACGTTGTTGGGACCAAAATTGGTACGTATGACTACAGAGAAGATCCAAATGATCCGACATCGTTTACAAATGACACAGGATCGACAAAAGAGTTATGAGGATCTTCATCGAAAAGACATGGAATTTAATATTGAGGATCATGTATAGTTACGTGTTGCTCCATGGAAGGGAGTTACAAGATTCGGGAAGAGAGGAAAGCTCAATCCACGATTTGTTGGTCCATTTGAGATTCTTGACCGAGTAGAAAATGTGGCATATAGACTCGCCTTACTGCCAAGTATGTCTCGTGTTCATAACGTTTTCCACATATCTATGCGACGTAAATATGTGAAAGAGCCGAACCACATTATTTAATTAGAACCAGACGAGATAGCCGAAGATTTAACAGACGAGGAGGTACCTGTCAAGATCTTGGATAGGAAGGAACATGTCCTACGCACAAAGGTTATACC
Organism: Panax japonicus; assembly: GCA_020205505.1. Classification (NCBI taxonomy): domain Eukaryota; kingdom Viridiplantae; phylum Streptophyta; class Magnoliopsida; order Apiales; family Araliaceae; genus Panax; species Panax japonicus. Next base: position 66,462,786 of record CM035091.1, read on the forward strand.
ACAAGTCAAAGTTTTATGGAGGAACCATGCTATTGAGGAAATGATCTGGGAGTTGGAATCAGAAATGAAAGTTAGGTATTCTCACCTTTTTGAAACACCAGGTACGTACGTTAATTTCAAGGATGAAATTTCATAAGGAGTGGAGGTTGTAAGACCCCAACTTTTTATGAATAAAATTGATTTTCCTCTATTTATTATTTTGTTATATTAGGGGTTGATTTGATTAATGTGGTTAGTTATGGGTAAAATGCGCAAATATTTTAAAAGTAAGTGGTTATAAAATATTTATTGTTGTCGGAGATTATTCGTTTGGTCATGGAATATTCTTGCTGTCTGGGAATATTCGTACGACGGCGCAGCCATTTGTGGGCCCCATAACAGAAAATTGGCGGATGAAGAAAATGACAAGTATGATTTTTTTTTATAAATAACGGCGTAGTTGTTAATGTTAAAATTGTTGGAATACTGATGGTTAAAATACAGTAATACGTGTGGTTGCACTGCACACGGTATTGCACAGTATTTTTGGATTATTGATTCTTACGTAAGAAGGCACTACTCAATAATTGTTACAGTAATTACTGTTCAATATTTTATTTTATTAATTCAATAATTGCTGCGTTGATATTTTATATTATTGTTGTTTCAATAATTGTCACTGCACAGTATTTCTCATTATCAGATCAATAATTCATAATATTTGAATAATATTATTAGATTATATTATTGGCAATGTCTAAGGAAGTTATGTCTACGACAGAGGTTTGGTCACCTAATTGCGCGCAAGTAATGAAAAATCCTTATCGAAAAGCCCCCTCTTTCCTAGGAACAACCTAGTTGTCATTATTGTGATTCTGCAATATTATTTGTGAATAATTAATTATTAATTTATATGATAAGGAAATATTTATTTGATATCCGTATGTGGATTTCAGTCATTTTTTATTTGGAATTTGGAAAAACTTTCTTCTACAAAATTGTAGAGAATTAAATTTTATATGGAATGGACACAAGGTTCATATTTTTTTGATAAAAGAGCTATTTATTATGAATTATTGAAGTTTCAGAAATAAATATTTTTATTAAAACATGGGTGGACCCCACTTTTGGTTGTTGTGGAAAAAATTGCTGAATTTCAAGTGTGGTCTGCGTGAATAGCAATGGGTGAATGCCACCGGTAGCAGGTTAGAATTGAATTAAAAATCACACCAGAATCTGAAGTTTTCTCTCTCTATAAGATTGAACAAATTTTTAGTATTTAGATATCTTGAGTGTTTCTATCCAGTGCAAGTTTTCTTCAACATTATATTCGATATTTCAACCAGAAGTACTATTCTTTTGAGGTAAGGGATGTTATTTTCTTCATAAATGATGTTATTTCATTCAATATCATTCTGCCAAAATATTAGTATGAATTTTATTATGAAATTTTTACCTTTTCATGTCGAGGGCACTATTCACGTATACGTCACTATTCATGTATACGACACTATTCACAGAAAAATTAAATTTTCTTTTCTTTGTCCAAGTTGTCTATTATGGTTACTATCTTTGATTGTATCCATGTTTTGATCTTCATTCTTGAATTTTGTTCCACAATTGATTATTGTGGAGTATTTTTGAACTTGGATAAACCAAAGTATGAATCCCTAATCTTTGTCCTTTTATCTCATTGGATTCGTTTTCTTTAAGATATTTTTCATCATCCTCAGTACTAAATGATGATATAACTGAATATCGTTGGCATATAGTGCAAAGATGAATGATTACCTGATGAATATCTTTGGCCCGTGGTGCAAAGATGAACAGGTGTTGAAATGAACATTACCAACTGGTGATACAAATGAATATCTTTGGCCTGTAAAGCAAAGATGAATATTTGGTTCAAGATGTATATTAATTGATGTTAAAGGGATAAAATATTGATTATGGACTTTTAAATCATATATAGAAGATAGTAGACTTCATTCTCTATTTAACTCTTCTAATGAATTATTATTTCCGCTGCGAATATTGATCTAAAATTTGTTGTCCATTATATTTTATCTGATTTATCTTTGTCGTAATATTCTTTACTAGACTAGTTAAGCTCACCTTTTTCCTTTTTATTCCATTTTCTTCTCAAGAGGCGAGAATATAGCGAAAACTAGTCCTCACTATTTTCATAGTTGTCATAATAGTGTGGAGTGATGTTTCAATATAGTTGTTTTAGCAGTCCTCACTATTTTGTAAAATAGTGTATCAATAATTATAATGAAGACTTATTTGAGTTTGGATATTGTCTATAAGACAAATTTGTATTTAAACTCACAACATACGTGTTGTCGTATTTTACACGACAATTGTAATAATAAAGTTGTAGTTATTTTCTGTACCATATATTTGGTGACTTAGAATGAGTTGTGTGGACTTATTTTGGGGGCGGCACAATATTTATCTTATATTTTAATATATATATATATATATATATATATATATATATATACATATATATATATATATATATATATATAGTTATTTCGAGTCCAACGTTGAGTAAATTAAAATTTCTAACATGTTTTTAAAATTCAAATTTATTTTATAAATAAAAAATTAAAAGAATCCTCTGTAGAATAAAATTATTATAAAATAATACATTAACATTAAAATTTGTAGAATCTTATTTTGATTCTATAACACTAACTATTATCATCTTGAAACAAATGTTTAACTATTACTATTAAAGTTAAAATGTTTTTTCTAATGCACAATAATTTTTGATATTTCAACAATATTTTTTGATATTTTTATATGTGGGGCCTACTATTTAAACGTTTATTAATATGAATTTGGTTGAAAAATGGACCCCACACATGGAACATATTTTTGTTTGTGGAAATATTAACTCTAATATGGAATTGTTATTTTCACACATGGGTCCTACTTTTCAATCAAATATTAATATTGATTTGTTAAAAAGTGGTTATACGATGTGGAAATATCAAAAAATATTATGAATTTATCAGTTCTAAAAAAAAGGGTCCTTTACACTAATATACAACATTTAAAAAGTAATTACAAAAATAAAACATACACAACATAATTACAAAAATAAAACATAAGCAATATAACGCGCCTAAAATCATGTGTCATTATCCAGTCAGTTATCCAATTTTATATTTGAAATTAACCGTCCCTAAAATCATGCAACTTTGAAATCGGAACAACAGATCAACGACGGAGAAGACAAAAATACGAAGCCGAAGCCTCCTGTCGCGACTAAACTCGTAATTGGAGAAGACGAAGCTGGTTGTCGCGACGCATCTCTAAGATCGAAAATAGCATACAAAATCAACAACGCCTTCAAGATCAGTAACCAAATACTGCAGTGATTGTTGAATACAAGATCAACATCAACTTCGATCAAAAAATACTGAGGTATGTGAGTTTAAAATTTATAATAATATAGTTAGCTATTGTTACTACGAATTACTATATTGGTTACCTTTATTAAGTTTTTTGCACTTAAAATGGTCACACGGTAAGAATAATGAATGTTTTGATTGCAATATGAATGTTTTGATTGCAATTGCATGTAAAAATGCACTTGGTTACTGCTTAATATTATATTGATTACTGTCTAACTATGTCTATGTTGCTGTTTAATGCTGGATTGGTTAATGCATAATGGTACTAAATAATGTTGCATTGGTTGCTGACTAATATTGATTTGGTTACTATGTCCATTACATTGGTTACTGACTAATAATGAATTGGATATTGTGTACCATTGCTTTGGTTACTGACTAATAATGACTTTGTCACTGTGTAACATTATAATGGTTACTGATTATTACTTTGTTACTGACTAATGCTGACTTGGTTACTGCTTAACATTACATTAGTTACTGTTTGACTATGTATATGTTACTGTTTAATGCTAGATTGGTTAATGCATAATGGTACTAACTAATGTTGCATTGGTTACTGACTAATAATGATTTGGTTACTGTGTACAATTACATTGATTATTGACTAATAATGAATTGGCTACTGTGTACCACTGCATTGGTTACTGACTAATAATGACTTTGTTAATGTGTAACATTATAATGGTTACTACTGAAGACTTGGTTACTGACTAATACTGACTTAATTACTGCTTAACATTACATTGGTTACTGTCTGACTATGTCTATGTTACTAACTAATACTGATTTGGTTACTGTGTACCACTGCATTGTTTACTGACTAATAATGACTTTGTTACTATGTAACATTATAATGGTTACTGACGAAGGCTTGGTTACTTACTAATGATGAATTGGTTACTGTTTAATATTATATTGGTTACTGTCTGACTATGTATATGATACTGACTAAAAATGATTTGGTTACTGTGTTCCATTGCATTGGTTATTAACTAATAATTACTTTGTTACTGTGTAACATTATAATGGGTACTGATGAAGACTTGGTTACTGACTAATGCTGACTTGGTTACTGTTTAACATTATATTGGTTACCGGATAACATTGATTTTGTTACTTACCATTACTTAGTCTGTTGACAGACAATGGAGATGATTCCAGTTGTACTTTATTTTAACGACACATGGAATGATAGTAACCAATACACCAAATTTGAAGTTACTGGCATATTAGTTCCATCAACAATTTCGTTCAAAGAAATGTTAACCAAAATATTCAGTGCATTACGGCTAGACACAAACGCAACAACATTGTCAATCAAATTTCATATTAGAAATGACATTCCACCGATCAGTATATCAGATGAAGCAACCTTACAATTCTTTCTGGAAATGAGTAAAAAATCTGATGAACAAGGTAAATTCCCAATGATTGTGGATATTGAACACAGAATGGGACGCACAACGATCTTGCAAAACTTGACAAATGTAGAAGAATCTACAATTCACGATGTAATGCCAATCAGATCAACACAAGGGAATTCAACACTAGTTCCACTAGCAAGCCAATCATGCCAATTTGGAACGCAATATACTGATCAGCTTGCAATGGAAATTATTGAACAACAATGACACAGACAACATGACAAATCATACGCAGAAGAACGATATGATGATGTAATATCGGATCCGAATTAACGTGAAGTAAAATTACATCAAACCTACACAGACAAAAAATCATCTCACAAGCTACGAGTCTGCATTCAATCAGAAAAAACAGACAACACAAAGTCCAACGAACAAGTTATAGAGACTTTGTGCTAGTGTGTGTATGTGATGAAAATTGCAAATGGAAGATGAGAGCATCAAATTTCAGAAAAACCAGTATGTTCAAGGTTAGAGAATTCAATGATATCCACACTTGTTCGGTCAATGTATTGTTAGGAGACCACAGACAGACAAATATTGAGTTGGTCAGTGAATGCATAATGCAAAAAATAACAAATTTGAAGAAAAATATACACACCAACCGATATTGTGGAAGACATGATGTCAGAATATAATGTGTCTATCTCTTACCAAAAAGCATGGAGATCGAAGGAGAAAGCGTTAGAAAAGGTGAGAGGAAATCCACACGGCTACTCACTCATCCCATCATGGTTACACATGCTGAAGAAAACAAATCCAGGTAACACCTTAAAAACATTTATTGGTTTTATTGCATTATACAGTAACCAATATGATGTTCCACATTAACCAAGATATCATTACACGATAGATTGTTTACCAATGTAAATTTTTTACTGATTAATATTGTATTGGTTACCTTCATGCAATATGCTGTTTACTGTATAATGCATTGGTTACCAAACATGTGGTTACCAAGCATTAGTCATTAATATTATTCAGTAACCAAAATAGCATTAGTCAGTAACCAATTAAGCATTATACAGTAAACAATAAACTATTACACAGTAACCAATACACCTTTAGACAGAATGCATGTTTAGTTATTATTAGTATTAGACCATTTGTATGCGGTTATTATATATGTTTGGTTACCTTAATACGCATGTTTAGTTACTAAATGTAATATACAATTTGTGTACCATTAACCACATGAACGGTTACCGATTACTAGTGATTTGGATACAGTATACTACTTGTAATTCTAATGATAGTTCTGATGTTTTATATCAGGTTCTGTCACAGCCCTTGAGTTGGAAACAAATGGTCGTTTCAAGTATCTATTCTTTGCCATTGGAGCATCCATTCAAGCATGGCACCATTATTTTCCAATCATTGTAATCGATGGCACATTCATACAATCAACTTACGAGGGGACATTACTGATAGCAAGCGCACAAGATGCAAATCGAAACATTATTCCGATTGCTTTTTTAGTTGTTGACAGCGAAAATGAATTGTCTTGGAAATGGTTTTTCGTAAATTTAAGAATTGCTTGTGGAGTTAGGGAAGGTCAATGTATTGTTTCAGACAGACATGAAGCCATTATACAAGGACTGAATTGTGTGTTTCTGGATATTATGCATGGTTCTTGCACATATCATATACTGAAAAATATAAAAAACAGATTCAAAAAGAAAAGAGAAGAAGTTAAACAGGCTTACAACGGGGTTTGTAGAGCTTACACTATTGAACAATTCAACAAACACATGACTGAACTTGATGCCATTGATCCTCGAATAAGGACATATCTGGAGGAAGAGGTCAAGTTGGATAGGTGCACCAGGCTCCATGGGACTGTAAGCAGGTACTCAACAATGTCTTCAAACACCGACGAATCTATTAACAATGCAATCAAGTTTATCAGGGATCTTCCAGTTGCGACAATGTTTGAATGCCTACGTTGTCTGGTTCAAAGATGGTATTTCACAAACAAACAAGCAGTCATATCAACATTCACAACACTTTCCACAACAGCTGAGAGAAAGTTGCAATCTAATATCTTTAAATCAAAGATACTTAAGGTAATTAATACTCGATTTAAATTATTGCATCCTAATTTGCATTTGCAATCTACTGACTATTACTAACTTGGTTACTTACTAATGCCAACTTAGTTACTATGCAACATTAAATTGGTTACTGACTATTGCTGAGTTGGTTACTGTGTAACCATATAATGGTTGTTGGCTATTGCTGAGTTGGTTACCGTGTAACATTATACTGACTAACAGTAACTTGGTTACTGGATAAAATTATAATCTTTATTGGTTACAGACTAATGCTAACTTACTTAATGTGCAACATTATATTGGTTACTGGCTACTACTGAATTGCTTACTGTGTACTTATATACTGGTTACTATATAATGCTTATTTGGTTACTGATCAATACTGACTTAGTTACTATATAACATTATAATGTTACTGAGATTTATAATTGTTTCTTTTATATTGGTGGTTACTTATTGACTAATATTGTATACTAGTTAATTGGTTACTGCATATTTGGGATGCAACTCTTAATCATATAATAGTTACTGACTATTGCTGACTTGGTTACTGTGTAACCATATAATGGTCGCTGGCTATTGCTGAGTTGGTTACTGTGTAACATTATACTGACTACAGAAACTTGGTAACTAGATAAAATTATAATCTTTATTGCATAAAATAACTGACTAATACTGACTTGGTTACATACTATTGTTGACTTACTTAATGTGCAACATTATATTGGTTACTAACTACTACTTAATTGCTTACTGTGTAATTATATAATGGTTACTATATAATACTTATTTGGTTACTGTGTAACATTATACTGGTTACTGATCAATACTGACTTAGTTACTATGTAACATTATAATGTTACTGAGATTTATAATTGTTTCTTTTATATTGGTGGTTACTTGTTGACTAACATTGTGTACTAGTTAATTGGTTACTGTATATTTGGCATGCAACTGTTAATCTGATTGTATACATTGGGTGTTGTAGGTTGAGACATCAAACTTAGTGATTTTCACTGTTTACGATGTCTCTAAACAGTATATTGTGGACATCGAACAAAAGACATGCACATGCCGTAAATTTCAATACCATGAGATGCCTTGCCCGCACGCTGCTGCTGTTATGAGCAAGAGAAATTTGAGCTGCTATGATTTTTGCTCAAGAAATTACACTAAAACAACTTTGGTCAAGACATATTCAGCTTCCATCATGCCATTAGATGACAAAGAAAATTGGGATGTATCAGAAGAAGTAAAAAACATATGTATAAAACCACCCAACACAAGAAGGCCAGCAGGAAGACCAAAAAAAGGGAGGTACAAACACGGATCTAAAATTAAAATTCAAAACAAATGTAGCAGGTGCCAAGAAAAAGGACACAACAGAAAGACATGCAATAATCCCCCGGTTTTAAGACCACTAAAAAGGGTCTGATATAGTGAAGTTAAATTAAGAGTGTAGATACATGAATGTATTATTGTTTACTTTGAGTAACCAATAAACGATTGGTTTGTAAAATTTTTGATTGTGTATAGTAAACAAAATTGTTATTCATTTATATATTGATTTCTGATTTCAATGAAACATTAACAATAACAGTAATCAAACAAATACATAATAGTAACCATAACAGTTTTTAATGGTAACCACATATTTACATATCAGTAACCATAACAGTTACCATCTAATAACATAATAGTAACCATACCAGTTTTTAACCAAATAATTACATAACAGTAACCATAACAATATTTAATGATACCCAAATAATTACATAACAGTAACCATCACAGTAACCACCTAATTTCATAACAGTAACAATACCATTTTATAATGGTAACCACAACATAAACAACCTGTATATCCAGCAACATATAATTAAAAGGGTATTGAAGTTTATGAAACACATGTATACTCACACATGTCCACTTAACATATGACATATGTCCTGATACAATATTGCTACTCTGGTTACTATCAAATCATTATCTGGTTACATATTTATACATGATTGGTTACCAACTGTATATTACAAAATTATAATTGGTTACCATTTTATACATGATAGTAACCATAACAGTAACCATGCCAGTTTTTAATGTAAACCAAATAATTACATAACAGTAACCATAACAATGTTTAGTGGTACCCAAATAATTACATGACAGTAACCATCACAATAACCACCTAATTTCATAACAGTAATCAAACCAGTTTATAATGGTAACCACAACATAAACAACCTGTATATTCACCAACCTGTAATTAAAAGGGTATTGAAGCTTATGAAACCCATGTATACATAACACATGTACATTTAACATATGATATATGTCCTGATACAATCTTGTAACTCTATGGTTACTATCAAATCATTATCTGGTTACCCCTTTATATATGATTGGTTACCAACTGTATATTTCAAAAAAAATCAACAAACACAACTTAAAAAGAAACAAAATACCAACCAACAAACAATATCTCTTTCATTAATGCTAATATAATAAAATATGTAATCACATTTACATTAGATCCAATGAACATAAAAAAATCATAAACCATACACAAATGTTGTGTATAACACCAAAACTTAAAAAAAAATACACAACAAAATTAATAAAGACAAAACAACAAAATCCAAACTAATCAAAATCTGGAAAAAATCTTCCTGGAAATTCTTTATCAGTATCATAGCCCTCCAACTGCTTGTTCCTAGCATGCATAAATAGGTTTGTGCATTACTTTTTCCGATACTTCGTAATGGGGAAAGGAATAGAAATCTGATCAAACTTCTGATGAATGACATGCTCAGCAAAACAAATTGTGAACATCCCACAATCACTGTAACAACAAACAACATATAACGAAAATCAAAAATAAAATCAACCTATATGTAATAATTAAAAAAATGTACACAATTTAACCCTTACCCCTCTACTTGTTCAGGAACCGTCTCAGCAAATTCCAACTCAATTATATCATCTTCGTCCTTGTTGCGATACGGGTCACTGCTGAAGTTAATGTCAGACCAATCCTTCCAAAAACCAGACTTGCGCAGTAGTATGGGAAGAATGAAGATGTACGGCTCAAAAACATCAAATATTTTAGTTTGCATGGATTTCCTTTTTGGTTGTAGAGAATTGTAAACAGTTAAACACCTACGATGCACATCAAAAGACAACAACAACCAATGGTCCGGTGATGACATATGAATTGGGAACAACACATAGTCAACGTTCTTCCATGGTGTGTTGACATCCATAAACAGCCCATGTATGTATTCATCAACATCACCCTCCTCAGACAGAACAATTTTGTCACAATTTTTTTGTATACTCCTCAAAAAGAGCGGTGATCTTGCTGTGAAACCAACAATCCGTGGTTGTTACCCTTATAGGAACACTTTCGAAATGTCTTGCCAATTTATGGAAATAATACAAGGCAATATTGATGTGCTGAGCCAAAAAAAATTACTAGGATATTAACAGTTGTTGGAAAATGCAAGTATGTGATTAATATAACTAAATAATGTAAACATAACTACAAAAACATAATTTTTAAAAAAATACTCACATCGTCATCTAACCACTGCCCAGCCGTCTTTAATTTATAGAACCACATCTTCGAAGATATTGCAATGGATCCAAATTCAAAAGAAGGCATGATAATATCGTTCTTTCCAGGAAATTTGTCTGTCCTTCAATATAAAAACATTATATTAGTATACACACTAACATTAACAATTACCGTATTAATATACACACTACTACAAATCAAACTTGCACGTTCTATAATTAACATACTAATCAACCAACTTAATTTTAAACAGTACCCTGCCAACCAACAAATATTAAAATCATAACCATAATCAAATAGTAACTAATACATAACTAATAGGTAACCAAAACATAAACTAATATTAACCAGAATATAAAGTAATAGTAACCATAACATTTATTTAATAGTAACCACGCCATTTATTTAATATTAACATTTATTAAATATTTAATATTATGCAGTAACCAAAACAGCATTAGTCAGTAACCAATTAAGTATTATACAGTAACCAATGTAATGTTACACATTAAGCAATAAAACATTTGACAGTAACCAATACATCATTAGACAGTAACAAAAATAGCATACCAAAATCAGTAAAATAATAAACAACTTAATTTTAAACATTAATCTGGTAACAAAACCATAATTACTTAGTAACAGAAACATAACTACTAGGTAACCAAAACATTAACTAATAGTAACCAGAATATAAAATAATTGTAACCATAACATTTATTTAAATATTAACCATATGTTACTACAATAATACAAACTTATTTGTTTCATAAAAAACTATAGCATTGTTAACAACAAAAAACAAACCTTTTTCTGTTGTTTATTCCAATTTTGAAGCATCCTTCAAACAATGCCTCTTCAAATTTTGAGGGCATCTCCATGCATGATTTGGGGAATGCACTTAAACGTGCAAGTGTTTGACTAGCAGCACCCACTACAGTAGATGATGAACCAGCCGATCCGAACGCTGCTGTATATGGAGACCATAAAATGGCACTCTTTGCAGGTTCACGTACAGGTCTACCACCGGCTTTGTGGACACTCTTCTCCAACTTATCACACTTAGCTATGTGCTGTGTGGTGAGAACCATAAGATCAAGAGCATACCTGCTTGCTGCCTCACCTTTCTTCCCCTTTTTTAGTTGATATATAAAGGTAATATATACGATTAGTAACAAACACCTTTTGTTAAGTAGGATTATAGAACATATACCAAAAAATTACTTTAGGATATTCCACAAATCTGTACTTGTCAAATCTTATCCCAAGCTTATCCTTTGAAACCTTTTCCACATAAGCTGGACAACCCCTTATCTTAACTTACTTAAAATTAGGAATCCTCCATGTCCATAACTTTTATGGAGTTTTGTGGCTGGATTTTGAGGTTAACTTTTCATAGATATGCATCCATTTCTAGGACATTACCCTAGAAAGATACTGGAATGTTGGTAAAATCATTATAGACCGTACAATGTCCAACAAGATACGATTTTTGTTTTCAAATACACCAATCAATTATTGCGTATTAAGAGGAGTCCATTATGAGAAAACCATTGAGATGATCTAGAAACTCATTCCATAAGTATTCCTTCCTTGATCCGATCAAAGAATATTAATACTTTTCAATTTAGTTTCACTTTTGAATTCTTTGAACCTTTCAAATAATTCATACTTGTATTTTATCAAATAAAAACATTCAACTCTTTGAATGATCATCACCTTTTCTTATACTAGTTTGTTCAATTTGCAAAATAATTTTTCACGTAAGTCAAGTATACAAAATCTATTAAGTAATATTTTAGTTCTATACAAAACATTATTATTATAAATAGAAAAATAATCGTTCTTAAATATAATATCAAAGATTTTATTGTCCAACAATAAAATAGAAATAATATTTCTATCAAGAACTGGAATATAATAATATTGACTTAATAGATTTATCTGTAGGCATTGCTAAACTATAAGTTTCTATGGATAATGTAGCAACCTTTGCTTCATTTCCCACATATAGGATTACTTATATTTATTTAGTTTTCTACTTCAGCTTGGTCCCTTCATAAATCTATATTTATGATAACCAAAGTCGGTATCCAATACCCAAGTAGAACCTTGACTTAAAGAAAAATTTATTTTAAATCACGAACAAATTTGTATTTGTAACCAAAACTTCACTAAGCTTCTTTGGTTAGCCTTTGCAAGATGCTTCTTGCAGTTTCTTTTCAGTGTCCAGGCTTATTGCAGTTGAAGCAAACTCATTTGCTATCCGTATCAGTTTTGTTCTTATTATCCATTATTTTTTCCTTTTTATTTACCTTCTTTGATTCGTTCTTCTTTTCAGAAGATCATTTGGCCCCTACCAGTAAGACATGGTCTTTCTTGGTTAGATAATGACTCTTAACATTTTTTAACATGTTAAGAAAATCAGCGAGGCTGATATCTAGCTTGTTCATATGAAAAATTCACAACAATTATGAAAAGGAATCCGAGAGTAACTGGAAGATCAAATCTTGGTTCAACTCGCCATCCATGACAAAACATGTTGTCCTAAATGTTCAATCAAATTGATTATGTTTAGGACATGTGTCTGTACTTTAGTGTCGTTGGTTATTCTAGATCGGAAGAGCTCATTTGATATCTGATATCTATTAGTCCTACTTTCTTCACAATCAACAACTTGACGTGCAGAGGTATAGTAGGAGCATCCATTGTTTCATGATGACGCTAAAGCTCGTTACTCATGGATGCGAGCATGATGCATTGAGCCAACTGTGCATCATCTTGTCAGTTTCTAAATTAAAGAAACAATATCTTCCTTAGAGGCATTGTCTGCAACAATTACAGGGATAAGAGTATTAAGGACATACGATAGCTTTTCAGCCATGAGAACTATTCTCAAATTCCTTAATCAATCCATTTAATTTGGCCCGGTTAAATAACATCTAATATGCTTCGCAGTGATAGTGATTTAGACATTGTAAAATTCTGTAAATGAATTTGTAATTAACAACATTTTAACATACATTCTTTTATTAATTACCAAAATAATTTAGGTCTTGTTTTAAATTGGTATCTTCTACTATTTTCTGTGATAACCCGGGATTTCAAATAATCCAAATTTCACAAATAATTTTTTTTTATTTAATATTGACATTGACTGTTAATATTGTACTATGTATCTATGATACGAGTCTGGAGAATTAGTCAACTTGTGTATTGACTAAGAAATTAGAGTAGAGTTGTGCTTAATAACTTTAGAATCCCTAACCCTAATTCTTGGATAGGGATTTGATAGAAAATAACATTAAAATAATTATATTAATGAGTACGTGTTTGTACTGTTTAGAATTTTAATCAATGATTGATTGAATAAGGTTTAAAATTAATAAACCCTAATAAGGGATTAGAAACCCTAATCTCAAATTTAGAAAAAAAATCAAATGTATAGTTAAAAACCACTCTAATTTCATGCCGAAAAACCATAATTTAAAATCCAGGAATCCTAAACCCTAATTAGGAAACCCTAATCCTAATTGGCGAGCATAATGTGTTTATTAAATTTTAATATGATTAGAAAACTCTAATTTTATTTTTCTAATTAAAACCCTAATTAGAAATTTTTAGCAACTAATAATATAAAACCTAAGGGTTAGAACCTTAGGTTAAACCCTAAAGATTAAACTCTAAGGGAGTGTCAAATTCCATGTATGCCATTAAATTTATTATGCTAAATACTAAAATTCCCTTTTTCATTTTTTTTATTAGTTAACTTGTAAATTTTTCAAGACCTTTAGTGGGTGACCTAACCACTTGACTTTGTGACACCAAAAACTCTAGCCATCAGTCCAACAAATCAAGTTAAGTGATCAACCATGTGCTATATATCATAATATATATATAGATTAAAGAGGGAGAAATGAAAGTATTTGGCTCATTTTCTTTCTAGCTCCCAATAACTCTTTCATTCTCTAACCCTTCGAATTTTTCAAGTCCATCAGTCATATAATGAATAACTAGAACACCAAAAACAGTTAAAGAAAGCCTAGATCAAAGATCAGAATAAAAAAGGTATAAAAGCCCTAACCCATTTTGATCTTGTATGCTTATATAATTTTCGTGTTTATGTTTTTAGATCTTTGCTAGATGATGTTTAATGATGATCTATGTTAATATAACATAGATCTATAGCATCAAAATGCTTTAAAATAATGATTTTGAAAAACTTTTCAAGAACACAAAAAGTGGTCTGACAACCGAATGTCAGAGGCCACAGATACTTCCCTGTTTTTGATTTTTCTTGTTTTATGTTTTGGATCGGTAGTCTAACATTAGGCCTGTAATCTGGAAGTTGAATCACAACCATTACATGTCCTGATTGTACGATATTCATGGTCAAAGTGAGTTGACCGACGTTGACCATGAACTTTCTAGATAACCCAGAAAGTGAAAATCAGCGTCTGACAAGATATTTGGAGGCCACTATCTGTCAGATTATTAAATGTTTGATGTTGTTGTTGTAATCTATATGTAGCCTGTAATGTGTACTAGAGATTATGGCCTTTAGATACCTTAAATCATCAACAGATTGAATGTAACATGTGGTCAAACTAGGCATGTTGATCATGTTTGGTATTTCTGGAAAAACCTAGAAACGCTATGAGTAATTTTTCTGACAGCCTTTGACCAAGCTGTAACTTGTGAATCGGTTGTTGTTGAACTGAGATCGTGATATGTCGTTTTTCTTGGTCTTGCATACTACTAGTTTGAACCACAAAACCATCTAAATCATGAACAGAACTTAGATTAAAATTACGTAGATACTGCCTAGACGAACGGCTGGGTTTCTGGGAAAACCCAGAAACCGTCTGATAGGTAATTTGAAAGCCCAGATCGTCATGTTATGTTGTGTTATGACCTAGATGATGACTGGTTAATGTAGTGTTACATCTCAGCTACAAGATCCAGGTTCTATCAAGCCCAGAAACATGATGAGCTGAGAATTAAGGCCGGTCAAATATGACCCATTAAGCACTGGGTTGTCAGTATTCTTGAGGCTCAAGAACATCAACATCGACGCTTAGTGTCGCTAAAGGCCTACAACGACGGTTTATTTATTTTCTAATTTCTGATTTTCTGAAAATTATTTAAAAATAGAAATAAATTATTAAAATTATTAAAAATCATTTTAAAAATCATTTTAAATTATGAAAAATAAATTCTAACTATTTGGTACATTTTTCATTAATAATTATAATTATTTGAATAAAAATGATATTTAATTTATTTAATTAGTATATTAAATAAATTAGAGAAAAATGATTTAATATTATGAAAAATTATTTTAAATAAGAATAATGTATTTAAAAATATTTTGAGTTATAAAGTACAACTTTTAACATTTTTAGAGAATTTTCATTAATAATTTAATATTAATGATATTTGATTTATTTAATTATTATATTAAATAAATGAATTAAAAAGAATTTTATTGATTTAAAAATCATTTAAAAATGAGAAAAATCATTTTAAATTATTTTAAGTTATAATTAATGACTTTTAATATTTGGATAATAATTTCATTAATATTTAGATATTAATGGTGATGATTTAAAAATAATTTTAATTATTTTAAAAATCATTTAAATAGAATATTGATGATTTAAAAATATTTTAAGTTATTAAACATAACTTTAATATTTTGACAAGTATGTTATTAATATTTCTATATTATTAAATATTAATAATGATAAGATTATTTTATAATTAAATCATTTAAAAATGGTTTCGATGTTTGAAAAATTATCATAAATTATAATAATTGCTTATAAATTATTAAAAGCTTCTGAAAAATATTATAATTGATAATTGAATTATCTAAATTAATATTGAAGCTTAGAAATTGAATTTAATTGACAATAACTATGTTAATTGTCGGATAGTGTGACCAGAACCTCGAGAATGGACCAAAGTCCAACCAGACCGAAATAGTTAGACTTGTTAAGTGTTTATATAAGTTATAAACACTGATGTGACTATGTGGTAATGTGTCTAGGAGAACTTTGACTGTAGAATACAATGATAAGTGTTGTGAATTATTGTACTAATTGTGAGACCGATATTATTGGTTATAGGTCTTACTAACGCAGATAAGTTTATTGTGTAGCTGTAATCAGCGGAAGAGGTAAGTTCCCTAACTCATCCTTGAGTTATATTCATTCAATTATTATAGTGGTTAATTATTGCTAATTATACCACGTCCAGGGATTTATTGTTGATTATTCGCAGTTAGTGCATGTTTAATAAGTCAAATTGAATTACTAATTCAGAAAATATACACTTGTAGAATAACTGTTGTTGGATATTCATATCCATAGAAGCTAGAATTGACATTACATATAATTCATGTTTATTGTCGAATTATGATTGAGAAATGTCTTAGCCAATTATTTTGGCTAGACGAACATTTATTAGAACTTGATAGGTTTGAGAAGAGAATTCAATTATTATTGACAGATCAAGGTCAATCATTTCAGCTAGATCGAGAAGTAATTAGAAATTGAAATCACAGTATTTCATTGTTAAATCAAAATCTTGATTCTGATACTGAGAATAACAACCTTTTATATAAAGGAAATATTTTATTGGTTGTATATTCAACCTGTAGACACTCAAAATTTTCTGTACACCTGTCACTAACCTTGTAGGAGGACAAATTTGTCTTTCAAGAGAGAACCCTGGAAGACATCTCATATCCATTTCGGATACTACCGGAAGTTCAGCCTCAACCCTAGAACACACTAGGATAACAACTCTAACCTCGGAGATAACCCCGGGGCGTGCAGATACAATACCGGCACACACACCAAAGAAGACCGATTAATCTCGAAGATAATCCCGAGGTATCCAGTCTTAGTCACAACCATGGGAATAGCCACCAACCTTAGTGATTACCCCAAGAAATGCAGTTTCGGTGATAACCCTGGAAATGCTTGTTTCAAATGCGACCAACTTCAATCTCGGCGCTCACAACGAGATACACTGTACCAACCGATAATAACATCGGGAGGACAGACACACCTCAAAGATGACAATGAGGACCTTCAACAAATGCAGTAGTCCAATCTCAGCGAAGCCCTGAGCAACGTCTGCTTTATCAACCCAAACCGGCGATAACACCAGTGAGGGGCAACATCGTCATCTCGCTAACGCGATACCACGCCACGTCATCTCAACATTTCATACACACATCTCTACACAATGATGTCCCACAAGAATTAAGGAAAAACCAATCACGAGTGACTATTGTGAGGGGTAACGAATGGAATTTGAAGCTTGAAGACCGGAGGGCATCGTCCCATCTTCAATGACTTCGTAGAAACTCTAATCCCATGCCATTGTACAACTCTCGATAGGTCATGTATACCTCAATCGGGCACTATAATGTCCGCTCGAACTTTCAAAAGTACAATCCGGGCATCCGATTGAGGTATACATGACCTATTCTAGATTGTACTTTTGAAAGTTCGAGCGGACATTATAGTGCCCGAGTGCACGTATTACGAGACGACCTAACCTGAGAGACCCGGGGCAACCCGGACAGCCTCAGGTACACCTGCGGCTGCCGCAGGTACACCTGTGGCTCCTCCCTCTATAAATAGAGGGCTTAGGGTTGCCATTTTGAAAGGAGAAAGAGCGAGGAAGCCCTGCTCAATTTGCTCTGCACTCACCCCAAACAGTGTACTTTCTCATTTTAAACACATGTGAGCTCATATATAGCTACTTTTGTACCTACAAAAGCCAGTGTTTATCCACTTTAAAGATATAGAAGTCTTCTTTGGCAGCCCATTATAAGCCTTCTCACACACTTTAAAGTCTTTTTTCTTCATCTTTGCACACACCCTTCTTCACGTTGAGAGTCGTGTTGCGTGCGTTTGCCCGGACTTCGGTCTGTGGTTTTATTTTAGTTTGTATATATATATATTTATATATATTTATATATATGGACTAAGATTATCGAGTTATGCCTCGATTGAGCCTAAACTTCGGTCTGGAGCGTTTATTTGCTTATATATATATATATATATATATATATATATATATATATATTTAAATATATATGAACTGTGTGTCGAACTTTGTTCGATGAGCCTAGACTTCGGTCTAGTGCGTTTACTACTTTAATATATATATATATATATATATATATATATATATATATATATATATATATATATATATATATATATATATTTCGTCCCACCTGGAGTTTACTTCGCGGTGGTTGATCGCTTTTACAACATTATTTATGTTTCATCCTACCTGGAGTTTACTTCGTGGCAGTTGATCGCTTTGTACAGCTTTATTTACTTTTTGTCCCGCCTGGAGTTCCCTTTATGGCGGTTGACTGTATTTATAGATTTATTTACGTTTTGTCCAACCTGGAGTTTCCTCTGTGGCGGTTGATAGCTTTTATAGCTTTATTTACATTTTTGATCCCCCGTGGAGGTGCTTCGTGGTTGGTGATCATGTCTGTATATATATATATATATATATATATATATATATATATATATATATATATATATATATATATATATATATATATATATATATATATATTTACAGCTTTTATATATATACCTGCTTACTGCTTTCATATAAATTACGGTATCATGTGCGCTTAAGAATCATGTGATCATAGATTCAGCCTATTGGATCTAGATTCAGTTCCCGTGATGGACATTTTCAGCTGTAAGCAACTTGTAAATTATTCTGTGGTGTCTGAATTTCCTCAGATGGTTTCCATACCCACGAGGAAGTCGACATTATTTTATATTATTTTCGTACAGATGCTTCGCATTTGTAAAATAAAATCAATCAAGCAGAACACTTAATAAAATGGAAGTGTAAAAGGTCTCAATTACTATTGAGCATAAGGGTTTGAAAAACCTCTTTTATAAAACATCATTGCCATATCTTGCTAAAATTGAATTTTTACATAAATTCAAACTCTTTGTATATAGGTGCGAACGAGGCCTCGTACCACTTTTAAATAACAGCACATTGACCCCCCCCCCACACTTTCAGATAATAGTTTCTTGAAAAGAGGCAGTCACCGTGGTAACACGGATGTCGGGGGGTGCCTAACACATTCCCTCCGCATAATCAAGTCCTCATACCCTAATGAATCTCGGTTTCACTGACTCGTTTAGCAGTGTCACATCACTCGGTCAATGTGCAAACCTTTTCTCGGTTGTGTTGGTACAACCATTTAAAAAACCAACTGGCGACTCTTACTAGTCCATCGTTGACATTATACATGTCGGACCTTTTTCACTTGTTTTTTCAAACAAATCTCACCTAAAATGAGAACACCCAAGAACAAGTAACGAAAAGGGACATTTAAAAATCCCGACGTCGACAGGTGGTGACTCTGCTGGGGACTCCAGTAAGAGAACTTAAGCCGATATTACAATCTTTTCAAAACTGTTATCTGCTAGTGTGTGGATGTTGAATTTACATTTGATGAATGTGTACGAATGCATTTCCTTATTGCACTTAGTGCTTCACACCATAGCTGCTTGTGATATTAGTGCTTCGCACCATATCTGCTTGTTATATTAGTGCTTCGCACCATATCTGCTTTTGATATTAGTGCTTCGCACATGTCATCATTCTCATACGGTGAGACGCGATGTATGTGAATGTATGTTGTGTGGTCGCTCAACCAGGAGGCTATCCCGTCGATGTTTGATTACTGGACTCGTGGGAAAACTAATTCCTCGAGGCTCAGGAAAGGCACCACCCAAATTCGCTCCAGTTGAAAGACCAGATTAATCTACCATTTAGTAAATTGCGATGATTTGGGAACCTTCATGCCAAAAAGCCACGAGAGTAACCTAAGATAGGTCAGCCTCTGATAAACCCAAAATGGAGGAAAGTCTCTTCATGCTCTCTCATTTTAAATTACTTGTAAACACAATTACTTGTAATTACATTCCATATATATCTCCATGTAATGAGAAATATGAAGAAATGTGTACACATATATATTTTAATGCTACAAACAACTGACATCCATTTTACAGGATAGAATTCCTAAAATGGACACATCACGTAGCATGTTATTTCCTAAAGACTAAACTATGCAAGTCTTTTGTAGGGAATCAATCAGACCTACTACCAGGTCAAAATCCAAAAAGGCTACAGGCCTACAGTCAATCATGTCATCATCCGACCAGACTGAACATAATCTAGTTTCTCGTAAAGAACTCGACAGATTAAGCAAATAAATTACAGATTTAGTTGTTCTACTCAAAGAACTACACCAGTGTACTCAGGGTCCAAAAATACCCGTACATGCTGAATCCTCCACAAAAGGGGGAACCCAAGTCATTACAATACCTGAACTGCAATTGGATACGACCAACAAAACTCATGATGCTACCCATCCCACTGGAGATCCAGACACTGATGAAATTAAAAAGAAAGTCCTCCAAATGGAAGAGACCCTTTGTGCTATCAAAGGAATTGGAACACACGGGAGTGTTTCATATGTTGATCTTTGTATTTTCCCTGGTGTTCATTATCCAGAAAAGTTTAAAACTCCTGATTTCGAAAAATATGACGGGTTAGGAGATCCTTACACATATTTAAAGGTATTTATTGGAGAACTTGGATGTTATGCAGAGGACGAAAATCTCAGAATGCAATTGTTCCAGAAAAGTCTAACTGGAGAAGCTCGTTCATGGTACACAAGATTAGACAATTCAAAGATACATAGTTAGGAAGATCTAGCACATGATTTCCTCATTCAATACAGCTTTCAGTCTCAGATGGCTCCTGATCAGGATCAAATTACCAAGATCAAGAAACAGTCTAATGAGTCTTTCATAGAGTATGCTCAAAGGTGGAGACGCCTGGCTGCCCAAGTTAGTCTTTCCATGACAGAATAAGAGATGGTTATGACTTTCATAGACATACAAGAAGCTCCGTTCTATGAAAGAGTTTTAGCCGGCATCGGCAAACCATTTTCTGAAATGGTCAAACATGGGGAGATGGCTTAAATGGGATTGAAGTCTGGAAAGATTCAAGACCTATTTGCCCTTAAAGCTATTGCTGATCACATCCAATCCAGAAATTATGGAAACAACCCCCGGAGGGTCCATAAAAAGAAAGAGCAAGATGTTTTCCTGATACTACAGGGTAAAAAGGAAAAAAGAACATGCATATTCAAAGGAGAAACTACACTCCCTTTTAAGCACAGTCTGCGAACCCTCCAATACCAAAAGGTGGAGAAGTCAAACGCCCTCGAGCGTTCACACCCTTAGGGGACACCCTCGAGAATATTCTCAATCTTCTGACAACACAGAAGAAAATTACGCATCTTCTTCCACCAGCCAACCCTAATGGATGGGGTTTCAATGCTGCTCGGAAATGTGCTTATCATGCCAATTGTTGGGCCTTAAAACACAAGATCCAAGACCTGATAGACAACGGTGAGATCGTGGTCACCAAACCAGATCAGCCTCACCTTTAAGATAACCCCCTTCTTCAGCACAAAGAAGAAGAGGTCAACATGATCAACCGGAGCAACAGACAGAGTTCCAATGTCAACTGTGAATCCACCCAGACCCTTAAAGATGGTGATGACAAATGGGATTATGATAAGTTTCAATTCACAATGGAACGAAAGATGAAAGCTCTATGCAAGTAAATTAAACAATTGGCAGAGTTGGTAACTTATCAGCATCAAGTTACACGTCAATTAATCAGCCATGAGTATGCCGGTCTCCTACCACTTGTCATGAATATTCCCTCGTCACTTTCAGAAAATGAAATGATGGAAGACAAATTGATAAAGAGAGCAAATGCTAAAGCCCGTCGGGATTTTGCCAACAAAAGGGAATTCACCTATTTGGGCCAACCTATGAAGGAAATCCTTCAGATGTTAATCAATGGAGGAAGGATCAGTTCCCTTCTACCTCCAATCAACCCCCATTCAGGACGATACAACTCTGATGGAGTTTGTCAATATCATTCCTATTCTCGTGGTCACAGCACAGAAGAATGCTGGGCACTCCGCCACCTTATCCAAAATCTAATTGACAGTGGTGTCCTACACCTAGCGAATGATGATACTGTGTTACGCGCAAGTGAGAATACAGGTACTACTAAATGGAAGAGTATGGTAGCCGTCATATCCACCGAAACTGATGGGGCTAACAGATTACTCATAATGCCAACAATTCAACTCAAGGGAAGCAACAATGCTTTGGAAGTGGCACTCTCGAGCCAATCAACTTGCCGTACAGAGCACAATACCCTATTGTTAGCTTGCGCAAGGTTCCGTGGAATTATGGAGAAGGTGAAAGATCTACTTCACATACCACTGCTACAGTATCGAAGGAAAATCCACTGTATCTTCCCCAACGGGTGATGAAGCCTACCATCAAATCAAAGGGGAAAATACCCATGGAGAAGATTGAAAAATTCCTCCGCACTATGGGTCATCACGAAGCCAAAGTGGTTTTAAGCTTGAGAGAAGCTCCTGTTGGTTGATTTCACAATCAAAGAATACGTGCAAGTATACACGGTCAACAAGTAATAAAGTGATAAAATAGAGTATCGTTCCCACAAAGAATTGTAATTAATAAATTCCAACTAGTAGCACTATATCAATCCATTTTTATTCAAACAATGATAAATTATGATTTTTTGAAATATTAAAACTAATTTAAATAATTAAAGATATTATTCTAAAATAAGCAAATAAATAAACTAAGATTTGAGTGAATGACTTCCGATAGATAAGGATTAAGACTTCAATATCCCCAATTATGAACTATAAATCAATTATCTAATTATCCCAACTATTATGTCTACTGAATTGTTAACAGGAATTCTACAATGTCAATAGTCCTTTTCCAAGTGATCAACTGACTTCTATTTAATCCAGATTAATCTTGCTATATTCCTATGCAAAATAAGTGAATTAAATTCCTTTAATTCCAATTTCTTATGTGTTACATGCAGTGAACAGATATTTTCATTCAATTTATAAACCTAATTATTCACTTTGCAAATAACTAAGTCACACGTTATCAAACCCAGTTCTAACCCTAAAATTCCTCTTCTAATTCCTTCTAGAATAACAAGGTAATTATTGGCCAAATAATTAATCAATAGATGCAAGGCATGATAAACAATTCACTTCAACATAAATAATTGGAATAACTGAAAAACTAATTTATAGCCATAAAAGGTTTAATTGAAATCTTAATTAAAGAATTAGTTCATAACAAAAATAAAAATCAATAATTGTTTGCTAATCATCCTTAAAGAATTACAAATTAAAAATAAGGAGAAGAAGAAGAAGAAAACTCTTTCGCCAATCCTTAGTCTTCAAGTAATCCTTGTTCAACCTCCAATGAATGAATAATAGATGAATGGTTAGTCCACTAATTTCAGCAATTAACTTCCTTTTATATGTCTTGCACAATCCCAATCCAATTAGGCTTCACATAAGCTCCCAATAACCGAGTCAGCCAAAAGTCAACGCGCGCGTCCTGGTCAACTAGTAGCTCGACGCAGCTCCCCGGCGCTGGAATTAACACAGGCTATAGCGCCTTGGCGCTGGAAGTTGAAAGATTTACCGTTTTGCCATTTTCAGTTTAAATTTCCCTGTTTGCTCCTACAGCTCCCAAATCTGCAAAATAACACCTAAACACAGTAAAAATATTCCTAAACGACTCGAAGATACAACAATTTAAATCCAAGTATATCCGACTTATGGGTATATTACCCAATCATCAAATACCCCCAAACTTAAATCGTTACATGTCCTCAAGTAACAAACACAAAACAATACTAACAATATGAAAACGACAACTTATGCGAATGCAACTAACTAAATGAGCGTAATTCCAGTAATCCAATAATACCGTATATCCATAGGCCTTAGAAAAATCACAAAAACATGCTAATACATCATGTCAACACAGATCAATGATATCCCAACAATCAACGAATACGAATTTGTTATTACTTATATTGCGAGTGTGTGTTCAACAACCATGCTAACTCATGAAAAGCAAAAATATGAAAGATAATAAACTTCTTAGTAAGCATCATACAGTGTAAACTTGAGAACTCATCAAATATACTTGTTTCAACTAAACTCAAACAATCACTCGAATTCAACAGTCAAAATGGAATACTTATGCTATGCTTTTCTCTTTTTTTCATAACGGGGGCATTTTGCACTTTTCCCGCTTTATTTTAATTTTCACATATATATATATTTTTTATATATACAGAAATGACTATGCAACGCCTTATCCCATTAGCCTAACAGTGCTACCCCTTAGCGAGCTTTCTACCAACAACTCCTAGACCATGAAAGACTTTAGGGTGCTAGGTGTAAAGATAATCCCCTTGGACGTACTTGCTCAAGTAACAAAGGTCCCGAAACAAGACTAGTCACCATGTATATATATATATATATATATATATATATATATATATATATATATATATATATATATATATTAGCTTATATACTCCAGATATTTTTCCCCCAAACTCGAGTTTATGTATAAATTCCGTCTTTACTAGCTATTCAAATTGTCCTATCATTTCATTAGCAATCATCCTTTAGAACTCTATTATCTACCCATTTAAACTATCATAGCCAACATGGTCGTTTTTTAAAGTGCTTTCCTATAATATCAGTGTCAACCAGATAAAGATTCAATTTATGTCACGAAAATCATATCATTGACTCAACAATCCTTACTAGACTTGTTCATGCAATTCTAAATTCATCATTGGCCCCCAAATATATGTACTATCAAAAACTGGAATTAACATGCAATCCTAAATGCAACATTACTAACAATCAATCCACAAACTAATAACAAACTACAATTTCAAAAATAAACTTAACTACCCCTAAACTAATCTAGAGTAATGTCCTCATGCGAAAAATAAGGTAAAATAAAATAGAGGACTTCCCTGACGAGCTTATATCTCGGGTGGAGCATCATCGTCCTCGCTCATCTCCTGATCGAAAGGGGGAAAGACTGGCAGAATGGGAGCAGTTGGGAAATAGCTAAGTTGAACGCTCGAATGTGATTGGACGGTCAGTGCATTATATGCAGCAAATTGGTCAACTAAAAACTTGAAAATCACGTCTTGACGTTCCGACAAGTGCACATTCTGGGACTCCATATTGTAAAACTAGTCGTCTATCTCCCGCTGGATAGCTTCGGGGACCACACCTCGATGAGCTGCTATAGATGGGCAATATGTAGGTGGAGCCTGAGTTGGTGGGGGCTTTTGTTATTGTAACTTGGGGAATTATGAAACCCAATCCCCTAGGGTGATTTGCCCCACCAGTCCACACTTTATAACGACTAATCAAGTTGTGGTCCAACACTGGCATAGGTTTTTGAATCATCTCATTTGACTTCCATTTGACGCCGAACTTAGCGCATAATACGCAGATGAGAGACGGATGTGGTAACCCTCCAGTGGTACTTCCACGAGATGCTCGGAGGACAGATTGCAAAATGAGATGGCCCACATTAATTTTAAATCCTTTGTTGATTGAGTATAGAAGGACGACATGTTCCCTGGTAACATGACTCACATGGGTGCATGGCACAAGTTTTGCGTAAATGAACGCATACCATGCCTTCTGATATAAGCTGAGATTCGATAGTGGGAAAGTCATGTTTCCGCGTTCATGTACTATCCATGTGGTGCCCGGCTGACAAAGTTCACGAATTATCTGCTCATAATCCAGCCTATCACTAACAAGGTTGGCATACTCATCATGAAAATCCTCCACTGGTAGCTGATAACACGCATTGAAGTCCTCTTCGCTAATTTCCACTGTTTTTCCCCTTACAAATACCGTATAGTGATCATGTTCGGGCACCTTGGCGTAAAATTCTTTCACCACTGTAATTACTGCTGGATCGGGCTGCTCGGTGAGTGTGAACCATTTTCTCTCGGCTATCATGACTGCCATATCGCCATCCTTTGATTGATCTGGTCTTAACCCATGCTTCGGAACCAATGATCGAGTAGCCATTCGGTTGTATCTTTCCTGAGCCGCAAGACTGAAGAAACGGCAGCTGTCAAATCTTGGAGGTGGAGTCGAGGCGGTCCCTGAACCATCACCACGCTGACGTTTAGATGCCATGTCGAAAAATTTCGTAAAAATTTACAGGCACATATGGTAGAATTTAGCATCATGTGAATATGTAAAAAATTGACCCATATCACAACCCCCAAACTATTTCTTATAAAAACTTTGTTGCTCAATAGTTGGAGACATGAGGCAACTTGAGACCGAATTACATGCAATAGGACTAACATGGTTAATAGTAAATCAAACTTACGGCACATATAAAAATACTTATCCTCCAATTAATAAAAATGAGCATTGTATGTTATAGAGGAAGAACTTTATTCTAGTAGAGCAAATTCGACCCAAGACCAAAACTTGATACTTGCCGAATGATATAGAAACCGTTGATACAAATTATCAAAGAAAGTTCACATGGGCATTTGATCAAACACATTGTAAGCATACTAGAATATTGTCTGGACATAACTAGTGCTAAGTGATGCACCACCCATATCACAGGGTTCATTATGGTTTACAATCTTGATTGCAAGGGAGGCACACATGATTTACACTTACCAATAAATACTGAAGATATGTGGTGCAACAAAAATTGACATAAAAAATGAAAACATACCTTGGGGAGGGAAGAGTAATCATAATTTTATGAGATGATGGCTGGAACGAGCGTACAAGGGTTGAAGGTTCCACAAATTATGCAATTTGTAATAAATAGAAGGGACCGTTACCATATTAGAGCAAGAGACGTGTAATGGAGATCGTGGGACACAAGATGAGGAGACACAAGATGGAACCGAATGAAATTAAAAAGGAAATAGGAATCGTGAACCTGACCCTAACACCGGGGCGTTGGGTTATAGTATTGGCATAGCGCCGGGGAGCTGGCATGAGTTATCGAATCTGGACCTCAGCGCCGAGGCGCTGAGTTGTGCATGTATTATAATGTCGGGGCACTGTCTTCTAGAAACCGTTGAATGCCCCTAGCGCCGGGGCGCTGGTTTTGAGTAGCAGCCAAGCGCCGGGGCGCTGGACCTCTCTTGCCGATTCTGCTCATCTGTCAACCAATAAAAGTGCATGAAGTCAATTAAAATAAACTAGAATAAAAATTAAAAATAAAATAGGATATAAATATAAGAATAAAAATAACATAAAAATGAAAACTCATGGGGCTGCCTCCCTATAGCGCTTGGGTTATAGTCGTCAGCCCGACTTTGTATTGTTGCTCAGTTATCCACTGGTTCAGAGAGGTACTGGACTGTAGCTGGACATTCGATGGGTCCACTCCAATAATGTTTCAGACGTTGACCATTGACCTTGAATGTACGCTTTAAGTTCGGTTCCTCGACCTCAATGTTTTCGTGTGGCGCGACAGATATAATCACGAATGGCCCGGACCACCGGGATTTTAATTTCCCAAGAAATAAACGCAAGAGTGAGTTGAACAGTAATACTTGTTGGCCCGGTTCAAATGTTATATTGAGAATTTTTTTTATCGTGCCAGGCTTTGACTTTCTCCTTGTAAAGCTTTGCGTTCTCGTAAGCATTGAACCGAAATTCATCCATCTCGTTAAGCTGCAGTAATCTTTTCTCACCCGCCGCTTCTAGATCAAATTTTAGTTGCCGAATGGCCCAGTGTGCACTGTTTTCTAGCTCGACCGGGAGGTGACACGCCTTTCCAAATACCATTCTGTAAGGTGACATGCCGATCAAATTTTTGTAAGTTGTTCGATAGGCCCATAGAGCATCGTCAAGATGCAATGCCCAATCTTTTCGTGACAGATTTACCACCTTTTCGAGAATTCGCTTAACATCCCTATTCGACACCTCCGCTTGGCCATTGGTTTGTGGATGGTACGTAGCTGCAATTTTGTGACGAACCCCATACTTTATAAGTAATTTTGTGAAATGCTTGTTACAGAAGTGAGTCCCCTCATCACTTATTATCGCTCTCGGTGTCCCAAATCGTGTGAAAATGTTTTTCTTTAAAAATCGAAGAACAACGTTGGCATCATTCGTGGGTAAAGCAGCGGCTTCTACCCATTTGGAATCATAATCGACCGCTAATAAGATGTACTGATTATTAAAGGAAGATGGAAACGGTCCCATAAAATTGATTCCCCACACGTCGAATAGTTCAACCTCCAGAATTGTGTTGAGTGGCATTTCATTACGCTTGGAGATATTTACCTACGCGTTGGCATCGATCGCATTTCAGCAGGAAGAGATAAGCATCTTTGAATAAAGAAGGCCAGAAAAATCCCGATTGTAGTACTTTTGCTGTTGTTCGATCACCGAAATAATGACCTCCGTAATATTAGGAGTGGCAATGACCTAATATACTATCCATTTCTTCATGAGGTACACAACGTCTTATCATTTGATCTGCACAGGCCTTAAACAGAAATGGTTCATCCCAGTAGTATTGCT
Organism: Panax japonicus; assembly: GCA_020205505.1. Classification (NCBI taxonomy): domain Eukaryota; kingdom Viridiplantae; phylum Streptophyta; class Magnoliopsida; order Apiales; family Araliaceae; genus Panax; species Panax japonicus. Next base: position 66,491,834 of record CM035091.1, read on the forward strand.
TCACATCGTGGAGAAACTTCTTTCGTTGTTGTGAGGTCAAATCCGAAGGTAACACTTTGGCAACCACGTAATTCACATAGCCAGCATACCAAGGCAATATTGTGGTTACTCAGAATAGTTGTTCATCTGAAAATTTTTCATTGCTCAGTATGTTGTCTTCTTTCTATACCTCTGCATTTTCCAACCGAGAAAGATGATCCGCAACCTGATTTTATGTACCCTTTCTGTCCAGGATCTCCAGATCGAATTCTTGTAACAACAGTACCCACCCAATTACGCGGTTTGGCATCCTTCTTCTCAATCAGATATTTAATGGCAGAATGATCAGTGTAGACAATTACCTTGGTGCCAATAAGATAAGCTCTGAATTTGTCGAAGGCAAATACCACTGCATGTAATTCTTTGTCGGTGGTTGTGTAGTTCACCTGGGCATCCGTCAACGTCTTACTAGAGTAGTAGATAGTGTGAAAAATCTTGTTATAACGTTGTCCCAATACTGCTCCCATTGCGTAATCACTGGCGTCGCACATCAATTCGAACGGTAAAGACCAATCGGGCGCTACAATGATTGGAGTAGAGACCAATTTCTTCTTTAATACCTCAAATGCCTCGATACATGAATGATCCATCTTAAACGGTACATCTTTCTCCAAGAGTGAACATAGGGGTTTCGAAATCTTTGAAAAATCTTTAATAAAGCGTCTGTAGAAACCTGCATGTCCCAAGAAGCTCCGAATGCCTTTTACAGATGATGGAGGAGGCATTTTCTTAATTTTCTCAATCTTCACTCTATCCACCTCTAATCCGGATGCGAAAACCTTATGTCCCAGAATAATCCCTTCTTGCACCATAAAATGACATTTTTCCCAGTTAAGCACCAGGTTAGTTTCCACGCACCACTTTAACACCAAAATCAGATTCTTCAAACACAAATCGAAACTATCACCGAACACGGAGAAGTCATCCATAAACACCTCTAAGTTCTGTTCGACCATATCGGAGAAGATTGCCATCCTACATCGTTGAAAGGTTGCCGGCGCATTACATAAACCAAAAGACATACGCTGGAATGCAAACGTACCATATGGACATGTGAATGTGGTCTTTTCTTGATCTTCCGGAGCTATGGCAATTTGATTGTACCCAAAATATCCATCCAGCAGACAGTAGAATTGATGTCCCGCTAACCTGTCCAACATCTGATCAATGAACGGCAACGGAAAATGATCCTTGCGTGTGGCTTTATTCAACTTGCGGTAATCCATACATACTCTCCAGCCTGTAACAGTTCTAGTCGAGATGAGCTCATTAGCTTCATTCTTCACCACTTTCATACCCCCTTTCTTCGGTACGCAATGTACAAGACTTACCCACAAACTATCTGAGATTGGGTAAATAATACCGGCATCCAACCATTTTATAATTTCCTTTTCACTACATCTTTTATAATTGTATTTAACCTTCTTTGCATCTCAATGGTTGGTTTTGACCCCTCTTCCATTAAAATCTTATGCATACAGAAAGATGGGCTAATACCTCGAATGTCCGCTATGGTCCACCCAATCGCTGTTTTGAACTAGCGCAGAACCCGTAGCAGTTTTTCCTTTTAGGTTTCAGTTAACTCTGTCGAAACAATAACGGGTAAAGTCGAATCCTCCCCCAGATAACCATACTCAAGATGAGAGGGAAGTGGCTTCAATTCTAACACTGGTGGCTCTTCTATCGAGGGTTTGCACTTTTTACCTTCCTTTTCGGGTCTATCAAGCGTGTCGAATGGTTGATTATTTTTTCGGTAGAATGATGATGTGTCTAGTCATTTGATCTGCTCAATGTCCTCATCAATACTATAGTTGTCTATTCCGAACAACATAGATTCTATCGGGTATTCTGAGTAGTTTCCGTAAAACTTGTGATTAACTAACTCATCCAATACATCCACCCGAAAACACTCACCTTTTTCCTTTGGATACGCCATTGATTTTAACACATTAAAAGTGACCTGTTGATCTTCAACTCGCATCGTAAATTCCCATTTCTGTATGTTAATCAATGTTCTCCCCGTTGCTAAAAATGGTCGCCCGAGAATGATGGGAATTTCCTTGTCTGCTTTATAAATAAAGACAACAAAATCTGCTGGGAAGATGAATTTATCCACTCTTACTAATATGTCTTTAGCGATACCTCGTGGATATGTGACTGATCGGTCCGCCAACAATAAACTGATATTTGTCAGTTTTGGTGCCTTGAGCCCAAACTGACTGTAGACTGATAATGGCATCAAATTAATACTGGCCCCCAAATCACATAATGCTCTTCCCAAAAATTGATTATCAATGTCGCACGGAATAGTAAAACTACCTGGATCTTTCAACTTCAGAGGCAACTTGTTCCGGATAATTGCGCTGCATTCTTCGGTTAACGCTACTGTTTCAAAATCACCCAGTTTTCTTTTCTTTGAAAACACATCCTTCATGAACTTAGCGTAGCTCGGCATTTGTTCTAAAGCTTCATCAAATGGGATGTTGATATGCAGTTTCTTGAAAATATCTAAAAATCTTGAAAACTGCTTATCTAACATGGATTTCTAAAACCTCTACGGATACGGTATTGGCAGCATTGTGATAGTTGGTTTGATGTATTCTGCTATACGATTTCCTCTTTATCTTTCCCGGTTTCCACAACTTCTTCTATTTCAGCTGTCGCGTTGTCCCCCTTTTTCTTATCCTTAACTGTTTCTTGCAAATCCTTCTCACTGTGTAAAGTTACAGCCTTGCAATGCTCATTTCTACCCGAATTTATTTCTGTATCACTTGGGAGCGTTCCTAGTGGACGGTTATTCAATGCATGTGCTATTTGCCCCACTTGATTTTCCAAATTCTTTAACGATGCCCCATGGCTTTGCAAAGTTAGCTCTACTTGATTCAATTTAATATCTTGTTCCTCATTCTTTTTGTCAGAAGCTCTAAGGAATTTTTCCAAGGCTTCTTCCAAACTTGATTTCCTCTCTTGTTGTTGAGTCTGATTTTGAAATTCGGAGGTGTTTTGTTATCTAGGTGGTTGAGCTGCAGCTTGATTGTTACTCCATGAAAACCCCGGATGATTTTTCCAACCTGGATTATAAGCATTTTGAGTCGGATACGGTTGAGTTGAGCGATTATAGTTTCCTACGAACTGTACTGATTCATAATTTATGGCACATTGATTCGTAGCATAACCCCCAGCACACAACTCATAAACCATCGCTACCTGCTGTGTGGCTTGTGGACGCCATATTTCCATATGTTTAGCTATTGCGGTCACTTGTGCTGTTAATGCCGTCATCGCGTCCACTTCATACTTTCCTGATGCTTTCGGGTGATTAGACCTCGTCATGGGCCACTGATAGTTGTTGGTGGCCATTGTCTCTAACAATTGATACGCCTCATCAAAACTCTTGGACATGATCGCTCCTCTTGCTGCTGCATCAATACTAGACCTCGTGGACGTGTGCAAACCATCACAACATATCCCTAATTGCATCCAATGCGGAATTCCATGATGAGGGCACTTACGGAGCATATCCTTGAACCTTTCCCATGCCTCATTTAACGATTCTGAATCAAATTGTGTGAAAGTATGAATATCGTTCCGTAGTTTTGCCGACTTCCCTGGTGGGAAGAACTTAGCTAAATTTTTTTGAGCTAAGTCATCCCAAGTGGTGATTGAGCCAGGAGGCAAAGAGTGTAACCAGCTTGGTGCTTTATCTTTTAAAGTAAACGGGAACATCCTCAACCTTGTAGCATCTTCCGATACATTGTTAAATTTGAAGGTATCACAAACTTCCAAGAAACTCAAGATATGTTCATTAGGATCATCTATCGAATTACCCCCAAATTGACATGTATTCTGTAGCATCTGAATTGTTCCAGGTTTTATCTCGAAACTGTTCGCATTGATTGCTGGCCTCTTAATACTCGACTGTAAATCCGTGACATTCGGCATGGCGTAATCCCTATGTGATTTCTGTTCGTTCTCTGCCATGTTCACGAGTATTTCCTGGTTTTCCGGTTCTTCTTCCAAATGTATAACCTCACTATTCAAACGCACTTTTCATAAATTCCTCTCTAGCCTTCGATCTAGAGTGCATACACGCACAAGAATTCCTGCCAATCCAAGAAGAAAAATAAGTAACGTTTAAATTAAGACCGAATTGATTATAACTAATATGAAATTAATATTAATAAAATTCTCCGGCAGCGGTGCCAAAAACTTGTTGGTTGATTTCACAATCAAAGAATACGTGCAAGTATACACGGTCAACAAGTAATAAAGTGATAAAATAGAGTATCGTTCCCACGGAGAATTCTAATTAATAAATTCCAACTACTAGCACTATATCAATCCATTTTTATTCAAACAATGATAAATTATGATTTTCTAAAATATTAAAACTATTTTAAACAATTAAAGATATTATTCTAAAATAAGCAAATAAATAAACTAAGATTTGAGTGAATGACTTCCGATAGATAAGGATTAAGACTTCAATATCCCCAATTATGAACTATAAATCAATTATCCAATTATCCCAACTATTATGTCTACTGAATTGTTAACAGAAATTCTTCAATGTCAAAAGTCCTTTTCCAAGTGATCAACTGACTTCTATTTAATCCAGATTAATCTTGCTATATTCCTATGCAAAATAAGTGAATAAAATTCCTTTAATCCCAATTCCTTAAGTGTTACATGCAGTGAACAGATATTTCCATTAAATTCACAAACCTAATTATTCACTTTGCAAATAACTAAGTCACACGTTATCAAACTCGGTTCTAACCCTAGAATTCCTCTTTCAATTCCTTCTAGAATAACAAGATAATTATTGGCCAACTAATTAAGCAATATATACAAGGCATGATAAACAATTCACTTCAACATAAATAATTGGAATAATTGAAAAACTAATTTATAGCCATAAAAGGTTTAATTGAAATCTTAATTAAAGAATTAGTTCATAACGAAAATAAATATCAATAATTGTTTGCTAATCATCCTTAAAGAATTACAAATTAAAAATAAGGAGAAGAAGAAAAAAAAACTCTTTCGCCAATCCTTAGTCTTCAAGTAATCCTTGTTCAACCTCCAATGAATGAATAATAGATGAATGGTTAGTCCCCTAATTTTAGCAATTAACTTCCTTTTAAATGTCTTGCACAATCCCAATCCAATTAGGCTTCACATAAGCTCCTAATAACCGAGTCAGCAAAAAGTTAACGCGCACATCCTGATCAACTAGCAGCTCGACCCAGCGCCCCGGCGCTGGAATTAACACAAGTTATAGCTCCCCGGCGCTGGAAGTTGAAAGATTTACCGTTTTTCCATTTTCTGTTTAAATTTCCCCGTTTGCTCCTACAGCTCCCAAATCTGCAAAATAGCACCTAAACACAGTAAAAATATTCCTAAACGACTCGAAGATACAACAATTTAAACCCAAGTATATCCGATTTATGGGTATATTACCCAATCATCAGCTCCACATTAGATTTCAATTTTGGACTTGGTCCTAACTTCCGAGGATCACTGGAAGATCTTACTAAAGGTTTTAGAAGAAGCCTATCTATCGACATCAGTTGATACGAAAAAATTTCAACATCTGGTTGATCACATTTTCAACAACAATGTGATATCCTTCACTGATGATGACATACCGCCCGAAGTGACCGGTCATTCCAAACCGTTGCAAATTGCGGTCTTGTCCTCCGGATACATGCTCGCTGGAGTCTTGATAGATGGAGGTTCATCTCTAAATATCTGTCCTTACGCTACCTTGGTTAGGATGAATATCATTCTCAACTGAATTCGAAGTATCCATACTATCATCAAAGCTTTAGATGGAGCCCGTCGGAATTTGGTCAGAATAATTGAGCTGCCAATCAAAATTGGTCTTCATACATTCTGCGTATCTTTCCATGTACTCAAGATAGATTCGGGATATAACCTGCTCTTGGGACGACCATGGATCCATATGGCTGGGGCAGTCCCCTCCACTCTTCACCAACAGTTGAAATACATTATCAACAATAGCCTGGTCACGGTCAACGCTGAACCAGAGTGTCCTCAACACGGAGACATGCCATTCATCAATGCTAATGTAGATGTTGAACCGGTCAGTTTCCATGCCTTGGAAGTAAGCAATACCCAATACCATGCTATTGGAATGCCATTACCCGAACCCAAGATTTTCACCGAAGTAATGTTAGCTGTGACGCCCCCAAATTCAGGTACTTGAAACCCGAACTCGGTGCTTCACGATATCATTTCTATGAGCGGAAATACTAATAATAATAACAATAATATAAATTATCAAACTTAATTTACATATTATCAGAGTTTAGTGCCCAAGTACGAAACCTTTAACATTCGTTACATGATCATAATAATAATATTTATTATCCTTATCATAAAGTCAGACTATTACATAAAATAGCTTAAACATTAGTCAGCAACTTTCCCTTTCCCCTTGTTCTTGGCAGATCCTTCGGATTGTTCACACTTAGCTGAAAACATTTAAAATTTAAGCAAGAATGAGCATTTGAGTGCCCAGCAAGTAATAACAACAATGATAGTTAACTGAAAGGATTAAATGTTTTCTTTGAAAGATACTTCTACAACGGATCAACAGTTGTGAAGTAAGCTGAACCAATAAACAACAACATGTCATTTTGATTTCAAATTTTTGAAACTACGTACAGACTATAAATGATGATCAGTTGACAGAATATGAACATTATTTTATATTTTTGAAAAGGTTTAAACAGAACTTCATCTGTAAACCGTCATTGCTTACGGGCACGGGGGTGATCAGCCCGTTATGCCCTGTATCGATCAATACTACATTGCTAGAACGATATTATCGTTCATCCTTTGTCCGCCGTAGCGCATAAAAATTTCCCATGATTGGGATGTTCATAACAGTCTTGAATCCATACCAAAACAATTCGGTTGGATAAGTTTTATCTTATTCAACAACAACTTTAAATATATGTCTAGCTGGATCAAATAGCTTAGACGACTTTTATTTCAAGGTATACATACTAAGCAACTATAAGTATGTATCAACATGTGATAAAATATAATGATTATCCAAGTGGGGACACTTGTATAACCATATTATAGAAATTAACGAACAGAATAAATAACTTGATCAATATTAACAGGATAAAAGAAATTATACAACAATTATCGCTTAACAGTTTGCTTATACAGAATCATTGCATAATTATATACAAAGGTTGAAATATTTGAACAGTTCAGATATTATCTTACGCATGTCCTTAGCATAAAGTAAATGCAAAGGTTTAGATACTTGCCTTGTCTGCTGCTTACACAACTTAGATATATCTTTTCTATCAAGTCCTATCATTAAATAGATCATTATTTGATTTAGAATAATATATTATATCATATAATACTGCTTATTGCAGTCAGCATATTCCTAATCACATTGTCACATAACTTTAACACCATTGAATCACAAATAATTCACTTATCAAATCAATCTAGTTAAGTCCAGATCAATTTCTGATCTATGTCGGTCTACTGACAGCTTTATTGGTTAATATCGAGTCTAAGACTCTATACAGTTATACAATATCTACTTAGTTATCTTAAGCAACCGTTAATAACAGTTTTCATGACCTTATAATAATTATATAATAATTATTACCATTTACCATAATTTTTGAAATATCAGAATCATTGTTAAATGATTTAAATATCAAACAATTCTATTATCATTAATATTTAATTAAACTATTAATGAAACCATTGCCAAAATATTAAAGTCATTAATAATAGTTTTTTTTTAAAACATTTATATTACCTTTAAATGATTTTTAAAATATTTAAAATCATCATTAAGTAATTACCATTAATATTAATTTATCATTATCCAAATATTAAAAGTTATTAATTACAACTTAAAATATTTTTAATTCACTTATATCCTTTTTAAATGATTTTTAAATAAATAAAACCATTTTTAAACTATTTATTTAATATATTTATTAAATAAATTTAATATCATTAATCATTAAATAAATATCATTAATATTAAATTATTAATGAAATTATCCTTTAAATATTAAAAGTTATACTTTATAACTTAAAATATCTTTAAATACTTTATTTTTATTTAAAATGATTATTATAATATAAAAATCATTTTTAAACTAAATTATTAAATAACTTTAATATCATTAATAATAATTAATTAATGAAATTTAGCTTTAATATTAAAAGTTATATTTTATAACTTAAAATATTTTTAAATACCTTGTTCTTATTTAAAATGATTTTTAATTTATTAGAATCATTTTTAATTCATTTATTTAATTCATTTAATAAATAACTTAATTATCATTAATATTAATTTATTAATAAAAATTATCACATAATATTAAAAGTTATCAAAAATAACTTAAATTATTTTCTTATACCATAATATAATTTTAAATGATTTTTAAAATATTAAAATCATTTTTAAATAATTTATTTAATATTATAATTAAATAAATTAATTACTTTTAATATTCCAAAAATATTAAATATTTATGAAATATATTTAAAATAATTAAAAACTAATTTTCAGAATTTAAAATAATTTTTAATAATTTATTTTGTATTTTTAATAATTAAAAACTATTTTTTTTCTATTTTTTTAAATAATTTCCGGAATTATTAATTAAATCTGTCACTAAAGGCCTATAGCGACGCTTTCTGTCGCTATAGGTGTTCTTGAGTGTTCTTGACAGACAACGAGTTGGGTGGTTTGACCACGATTTAAGCGATGTTCTGATCGATTTCTGGGTTGTTTAAAACTTTCAGATTGTAGTACTCGTGTAGCACTACAACTACAAACTCATTTCATGACCAAACAACAACGTAATTAGCAAGATCTAGGCTTCCAAAGATTCTGACAGACGTGTTCTTCATTTTCTGGGTTACCCAGAAAATGAAGAACAGTCAGGGTACCTCCTTTAACGCTTAATAACTTGACGATCGTGTAACCTTTATGCTATCTATAATTTATAAGTTGTAGATAACATGCAGTACTACAACTATAAAGAAAAATAACACAAAAACATCAAAGAATTAACAAGATCTGGCCGGTCAAAGTAGGACACGGACCACTGTTCTACATTTTCTGGGTTTGCTGTTTTAGCAGACCGGTCAACGCAGTTTGACCGTTAATAACTTGTAATCTAGAACAGATATAAGCTTGATTATTTTTGCATCTTAAATATCTCCTTACATACTACATATAACAGCTTACAAACAACAAAAATCATAAACAAACCGAGAGTTATAGGGCCTGACATTTGACTGAAAATCACCAGAAAATTTTTTTAGATTTTGGAAAAAAAAAACGTGAATTTTGATCATTTAAATGTCATGGGTCTAGTTTCTAACAACCCAGATCATGATTATACACTAGATTCAACATATTACAACAACAAAAACCAACATCTAACATCAAATTTCGGACAGAAATTAAATTAGGGTTTTATACCTTCTTGATCGATTTCTTGATCTGGTGTTGCTGTTTTGTTGTTGCTGTTCGTGGGGCTTGTTTCTTGACTGATATTACTAGATATTTTCGTGGGTTTCAAGAGAGAGAGGTCTAGGATGAGTTTGGTGGATAATTATGCAACAAAAAAAATATTTTCTCTCTCTCAATCCTTTATATAGACAAATGGGATGCATGAATGAGCTGATTTAGAGTGTTTTGCTGGCAAGATAGGCATGTGGAGTTGTTGAGAGTTGGCCAACCACTTAGCCTATTTTTCAAACCTAAGGTTGTAGCTTCTTAAATGCTAAAAAGGGCACAATGGTCAATTCCTTAATTTCTAGAAAAATTGAATTAGGGTTTAGGGTTTAGATATTTTAGTGTTTAGGGTTTAACATCTAACCCTTAAAGATTTAGCAACTAGGATTTCAAAAATTTTAAATTTTAGGATTTATTAATTAAGGTTTATTACAAAAATTTTTGTTTCTAATATTTTGAAAAATTAACTTTGTTAATTAAAATAAGTTTGTAATTATCTAACACATGGACATTAGGGTTTAAAACCCTTAATCACAATTAACTTTGCTAATAAAGCAATTAGGGTTTGTGCCAATAAAATAAAATAAATAAATAAAATTATTTTAGTTTCTAAAATCTAAAAATTAAGATTGTTAATTAGATTAGGTTAATACTTATATTATACATGAACATTAGGGTTTAATACCCCTAATCATAATTACCCTTGCCAATTTGGCAATTAGTGATTACAATTGTTAATAATTAGGGCTACTAAAATATATAATTAGATTTTCTATTAATAAAATTAGGGTTCTTGATATAAATTTAAATTCTTTATTCATATATGGACATTAGAGCATTATATCGTAATTAACTTTACTACTTGCATAATTATTGCCTAAAAAAATTAGGGTTTACAGAAAATCGATTAGGGTTTCGATTTCACAATTAGGGTTTCGCAACAAAATTAGTGTTTTGCGACAAAATTAGGGTTTCGCCTAATTAACGCTCCATTAAGTAATACGTAACCATATATCATATAGCACAAATATTTAATAATCTTACATTTTCCATTTAAATAGATAAATAGAGTTAAATCAATTAATGTTAGGGTTTGGTCAATATACCATAATTGACCAACCATCAACATTATAATTTTACAGTACATATTTATAGCACTGAAATATCAAAATATAATTAATATTATATTTTTATCCTCATACCTTGACAATAATCCAAAATTAAAGTTTGGATTCCATATCTGATTTATTCTTTCAATTTAACTTTAATAATTAAGGTAAAATTTACTTAATAACCTGAACAAAATTCATACAATGAAATAATCATTATAATTATTCTAAAAATCATTTTATATATTATTTAAATAATATATACATATACTTTCATAGAAAATAATTAATAAGACATTTTCAATAAGGAATTAATTATTATTAAAAATATACTTTTTAATAATCGATAATTCTAAATTAAATTTAATTATAAATAATCATGTAATAAATATATTTTTATTTACCACATAAATACATATATACATTATCTTGTACAAATCCTCATCCTTAAATAAATAAAAAAAAAATTATACGCAAAATTTATGATTTATTTGTATCTAAAATATCAGGTTGTCACATTAGCTACTCAGGAAATGATGTCATTGGGTCATCAGCCGAGACAAGGACTGGGTAAAGATCACCAGGGTATCAGGTACCCAATTCAATTAGCCAGGCAGATTGGAATAGCTGGACTAGGCTATTATGCCAGTTCTAGTCATAGGAATTCTCATAACCATTAGCAGATTCCTTCAACTTCAACCATGCGGCGTTCATCTTCGCCCTCAAATTCTGAGTCCGCACAACCTCTTGTAAAGGTGCCAGCCAACGTGATGGCTATGTTATTTCCCAAGCCAATACTGGCAAAGGAGAAAGAAGTCTTTATTCCAAATCCTGCAGTGGAAGAGGGGGGAATGAAGAATTAAGCAAGATGTTGTCTTAATGATGTTGGGCGTATGCATCATCGTCCATGATGAACATACCAACAAATACACCCCAGACGATGATTGCCCAGATGTAATGGCCATCATTCGGGAAAGGGAGGATGATAACAATCCCTCCATCACTGCGATCCACCCGGACTTTAACCTTGCCAATTAGAATAACACTCCTTGCATTGGTCGTCAAGGGTAAAACGGGCAGAAACTCTTTCTGCCCTGTAGATATAATAACTGCTTACTTTTCTATATAGTATTAGCAGTTTATTTTTCCTGTATATGCTAACACTGTGTATGATCAACACATTGCATATATACTAAGTGAAAGCATATTTTGTTTCAGGACTCTGAATTTAGATGTGCATGTACTTGTTGATATGGTGCCTCTTCTCCACAAGGATTGTACCTTTAATGTAGAGATGAATTCAGCCTTGATGGATATACAGGATAACATTGAGGTGCCTCCAGAAATTCAAGAATGGGTCAAAGACAAACCCAAACCCAACATTGATCAAACCACTTCTTTTAATCTCGGAACCTTAGAAAGCCCTAAGTTAATCCAGATTGGTTCAGACCTTACCCCAAACCAAAGGAATGACATGGTTACGCTACTAACCCAATTCCAGGATGTGTTTGCATAGTCTTAAGAAGACATGGTGGGTTTGTCCACTGACATTATTCTTCATCGCCTTCCAATTAAAGAGGGATTTAAGCCAGTTAAGCAAAAGCTTAGGCGATTGAAACCTGGACAGAGTTTAAAGGTGAAAGAAGAAATTGTGAAACAATTTCAAGCTGGCATCATCATGGTGTCCACATATCCTGAGTGGATATCCAACATTGTGCCCGTGCCTAAACCCGGAGGGAAGGTGCGAGTTTTTGTGGATTACCGGGACTTGGACAAAGCTTGCTTAAAGGATAGCTTTCCCGTGCCATTTATCCACATTCTCATTGACAATACTGCTCTATACGACATGTACTCCTTTGCGGATTGTTTTGTGGGGTACCATCAAATCATGGTTTCTCAATACGCCTTGGGGAACCTTTTGTTATAAAAGGATGTCATTCGGCCTCATCAATGTCAGAGCTACCTATCAACGAGCTATGATGGCTCTTTTCCATGACTTAATGCACAAAGAGATCGAGATCTACGTGGATGACATCATTGTCAAGTCCTGAAAGGAGGAGGACCATCTAGACCATCTCAGAAAGTTGTTCAACAGGTTGCGTAAGTACAACTTGAAGTTGAATCAGCTAAGTGTGTGTTTGGCGTTAAATCAGGCAAGCTACTAGGATTTTTAGTTAGCCACAAAGGGATTGAGCTGGATCCTGCCAAAATCCAGGTCATCATGGAAATGCCCATTCCTCAAATAGAAAAGGAAATACGGGGATTTTTGGGAAGAATCAACTTCATTAGTAGGTTTATCTCTCAACTCACAGCAACTTGTGAGCCAATCTTCAAGCTATTAAGGAAGAACTCCTCCATGAAATGGAATGATTAGTGTCAAAATGCCTTCCTCACAATCAAAAAATAGCTAGTCAAAGCTCCCGTGTTGGTACCACCCAGGGACGATGTTCCCTTGTTCATATACCTGTCCATTAGTGACAATGCCATGGGCTGCATGCTGGGACAAAAAGACGATAGAGGCCAAGAACGAGCTATCTATTACCTCAGCAAAAGATTCAGCAGCAGTGAACACAAGTACACTATGATCAAAAAGACGTGTTGTGCTTTAGCATGGGCTTCCATGAGGTTACAACATTATCTCCATGGTCACATAACCCATCTCATATCCCGCGTGGATCCTCTTAAATATGTGTTCAACAAACCCATGCTAAATTGCCAGATGTCCAGCTGGCAGTTGATCCTACAACAATTTGACATCATATATGTGACTCAAAAGTCCATTAAAGGTCAAGGAATTGCTAATCAACTGGTCGCCGCACCTTTAGGGGATTTCAAACCCTTGGAAACATACTTCCCCGATGAAGGAGTAATGACAGTTCAGCAACACCATCAGTACGATACAAGCCAATCAGGGAAGATGTATTTTGATGGAGCTGTTAATATAGAAGGTTCTGGAGCTAAAGCAGTTCTAGTATCTGGTACGGGGGAAAAGTATCCCGTCTCCGTCAAATTGCATTTTGTCAGCACCAACAACACAGCTGAGTATGAAGGCTGTCTCATGGGGCTAAAACTTGCCCGTTCAATGGTCATCAGACGGTAAACTGTCTTTGGAGATTCTGAGTTGGTAATAAGAAAATCCACCGGAATCTATCAAACCAAGGAACTACATTTGCTGACCTACCATCGACAAGTTTTATAGATGATTTTGGAGTTCGAAGAAATATCCTTTCTACACGTTCCCCGTAATAGGAATGACTTTGCAGATGCATTAACAACTTTGGCCTCCTTGATTAACATATCAGACAAGGAACATTTGCCAAGCGTCACAATTTCCCTGCACAAGGCCCCGACCTATGGGAACTACGTTGGAGAAGTATCGGATGATATACCTCCCATCCAGCATCCTTGGTATCAGTATATCAAGGAATATCTAAGAGATGGATCTACACCCGCTGAGGCGAGCCCGACTGAGAAAAGGCGGATCCATCGACTTGCTATGAAATTATACTTAAGTGGAGATGCGCTTTACAAAAGAGATGCAGGACAAGGTCTCCTCAGATGCTTAGAGAAAGAGCAAGCTCAAAGACTTATGGATGGAATCCATGGTGGAGTCTGTGGCCCCCTCCTTGTCAAGAAGGTCCTCAGGACAGGACATTACTGGTTATCTCTCAAAGCTGATTGCAATGACCACGTTAGGAGATGCTAACAGTGCCAGATTCATGGGAATGCTATCCACGCCCCTTCATAGGAACTCCAAAATATGAGTTCACCTTGGCCCTTCTCAATGTGGGGAATGGACGTTATCGGGCCTATTGAGCTTAAATCCAGTAATGGTCATCGATTTATCTTCACCATGATTGACTACTTCACCAAGTGGGTAGAAGCAGCCTCCTTACCCATGGTTACCAAAGAAGTCATCACTGCTTTCATTAGAAACAATGTCATTTGTCGATATGGACAACCAGAGGTGATTGTGTCAGACAATGCTAAAAACATCAACAACAAAATGATGGAGGAATTATGCAGTAAATTCCACATCAAACATCTTAACTCTGTCATCTATCGTCCAAAGATGAATCGTGCTGTTGAAGCGGCTAACAAAAACATCAAAAAGATTATGCAAAAGATGTCTGCCAACCACAAAGATTGGCTTGACCTATTGCCTTTTACCCTGTTAGCCTACAGAACCTCAATGCGCACTTCCACTGGGGCAACCCCCAACACATTAACCTATGGGATGGAAGCCGTGCTCCCCATAGAAGTAGAAATGGAATCCCTTAGAGTGTTAATAGATGCTCAGCTAGATGAAGACCAATGGGTATAAGACAGGTATCACCAATTGTCTCTAATAGACGAAAGGCGAATCACGGCTATCTTCCATGGTCAGTTATATCAACAAAGGATCACCAGATCCTAAAACAAAAAAGTCTGGCTACAGCAGTTTAAACAACATGACTTGATTTTGAAGAAAATCATGGACAACTAAGATCAATCTAAGTGAAAATTTGCTCCTAACTGGGAAGGCTCGTTTGTTGTCAATGAAGTATTGACAGGAGGTGCTCTCAGATTACAAGAAATGGACGGCGATGCATTTCCACAACTCATCAATTCGAACGCCGTGAAATAGTACTATGTCTAAAGTTTCCATCAAGCAAACATCCTGCTGTTGGACTATCATATCACCAATCATTTCGGTTCTTTAACCCTTTACCACATACAGCTCTTCCACACCTTTCCCCTTAGAGAAACATACTTTTCAAGCCAGCAGCCTGACTTCTATGCGTTCCTACAACTTAGGTCATCCCACTACGGATTGAACCTCTTGAGTTTACAGTTTGACTACCCATATATGGGATCAAACTTCGCATACCTGCAGTTTATCCTCAACCTAGGATTAAACTTTCTCCTCCCCGCACTCTAACCTGCACATGTGATTACACTTTTCCTCTCGCCCTGAGGGGTGAACTACGTCAACCTGATCTCCTCTTCAATAGGAGTACGTAAGTAACCATTTCATATGGCCTGGTCGAAATAAAACAAAAACAACAAAAACATTTTTACTCCCGGTTCGAACTACGCAGACCTGATCTCCTCTTCAATAGGAGTACGTAAGTAGCCATTCATGGTTCGGTCTAACCCCCTACCAAAACACAAACCATTGTCAACTGGTACTGCGATCATCCTTTAAACCACTACATTTCATTCGGCTTCAGAACAAAGGGGTGGAATTACCTGAACTCCTCCCAAATAGGAGATTCGGCGACCATCTAAGCTGCGGTCATACCTTGAAGAGCAACACCAATCCGTAAGAGATGGAATTAACTAAGCTTCTCCTAAATAGAAGTATTGGCGACCATCTTTGGTGGGGTCAATTTCAGAGAGGAAAACCATAATCCTCTCCACATTTCCATACAGAAACCAATCCAAAGACACCAAAGATGGTAGGGATACATATAGATCGATGATCCAATCTGAACTATCCAGAGACAAATTAATGTCCATCCATCTAGGAGGAATTCAAAATACATCAAGATCACAAGCCCTGAAGCAGCAGGCAAAATATCAAGTAAGTAGCAAAGCATATCTAAAAGGGAAGTGATCAAAAATATATTTCCCTGTCATATATATATAATGTTGTTTGATATACACAATGTAAACTGTACATGACAAAATGGCTAAGCTAGTCTGTGCAGGTTAATCTAGGTCCATCTACAAGTTAGGGTATATGCGAGCTAACAAGCCCAACATAGCATCCCTCTCAGAAGAAGGAGGCGAAGCTGTGGTCTCCTTTACGAGAATATCCACACGACCCAACAGATCTGCAGCCATCTGCATGGTGACCATATGCTCATCAATGTATGCGCTCATCTCTACAATTATGGCAGTGGTAAGGGACCTCACTGTAGCACTATCTGTGACGGCTACATCCCGGACAGATATAACATTATCCCGCTCAACTATCACTTCATCTCTGGCTGATCTAGCCTCGTCCCACTCAACAACAGCGGCATCTCTGCGAGTTAATGCCTCGTCTCTCTCTAATAGAGCTGCGTCTCTCCCATCAAGGGCAGTCAACATCATAGATCGAGCCTGATCTCTCTCAAAGGTCATCAGATGAAGACTCTGCTCAAAGTACTGTGATGAATGCTGAATCACAACAGTACTGGTACTAGGAGAATCTAAAAGAGATGATGGCAACCCATCACCTGGCTCCTCCTCGATGTAGGAATCGATGTCCTCCATGGGCTCTACATCATCTGATTCACTATCCGGTACTGTGGATACTGCTACAGCTGATAAAATCTCTGTCTCCATCCATGAAAAATACTCTGCAGAACACCCCGGATGGCTCACAGAAAATTTAGCAATCTCACGCTGATCCCAACAAGCATACACACGGGATCGGTCCTTTGCTGAAAGATATCGAGAAGCTTAATGTTGACCTATCGCCCCCTCGAAAGAATGAAAATCCTAAAACTGATCAAACTGCGACATCACGACCAGTGGGTGGTAAGTAGTCACGCCCCTCAAACCAGCCAGAGGGAGGTAATCCATGCCCGAAGCATGAGTAAGGAAGCTGTATGGTGAGCTGAGCCTCGAACATGGCAATATGCTGAATGGATCTCTGATATCTGCCAAAAATATGGACCAAGACAGAGCATCTATACACTCTGATGGCTAAAAGGAGTATGACATGGCTATATCATGGGTGAACCAATACTCATTGCGTCTAAGAGTGCCAATCGGTCCCAAATGTGACATAAACCACACATATAGCATGACTGAACTACCCATAAACACTCATGTCGGATAAGTGCAACAGTAAGATGCTGACCGCAAGGTCTCTGCTAGGATCATCGGTATAATGGTACGACCCTCCCTGAGAGCTCTCACGGCCATGATGACACCTATGTCTATCTCATCCATATATCGTGGCATAAAGACATACGATAGCACGTATAACAGCAGTACATCAACCCTGGCCAAATTCCAATAATCCTCCGGTGCGGTAAAATCCCCAGAATATCGTGAATAGCTATCCTCAGAGCCAAATCTGTCATACAGAAAACGCTGGGATATCACGTGGTCAGATGTAATTTCATCATGCACCACTCTGCGCCGCAATCCTGTGAGAGTCATGAACCGTCTACTCATTTCTCCCAAAGCCATATGCATGCAAGGTCTGTCTAATGGCAGCATCGTCAATCGTGCATACTCCTCCAAAGTAGGAGTCAACTCATAGGTCCCGAATTGAAAACCTTGCCTATCTGATGCCCAATGCTCTAACATGTTGTCCACAAACCCTGCGGGAACCTGAAACATCAATAAGGTCATGGTATGCTGTAGCAAATGATCTATGGTCACCCTGTCCGATGGTGACATGCTATCATACCACGATCGCATACCCGATGCCACCAATGATGGTGGGTATGATCTATACGGCTAGCTGTCAAAGAAGACATCTGTACGGGTCGTGTCATAAGACCATCCAGGGGTCAATGTTGAATATCTCTGGATATACATTCTTATGCATAACATGATACATGCATAACAGATAATAGATGACAATATGATATAGGGAATGAAAAAATGTGTATACATTCCTAAGTATATCATCATCTAATAAATCATCTTTGTACAACTACAAATATAGGGAAATGGGGCACAGACGCCCTACTACTAACAGAGGCCTATCAAAAGATATAGCGAGAATGGGGCACAGCCACCCAATATCTAACAGAGGTCTATCAAAAGATATAACGAGAAAACACATCAGAAGAAGACAATGGTGTCGATATCCACATCATCAATCCTGTCCACCTGATGTAACTCCTCCCGAGTCACCGGATCTCTATCAACAGGGATGTCAGGCCTATATAAAGGAGGATCTGCACCGACAAAACCAAATGGGTCATCTGAGGGGCCAGCGCCAGATATGGAAGGTTCAAATGAAGCTACCTCTGCTAGATCTTTTCCTAAATACCGGATAAAAATGTGTGCTTGGTCCAACTGCCGGGTCAAACTATCAATCTGTGTCATATGAGTTGGATCTCAGATACAAGCTATCAAATCCATCATCATCACGGATCCTGGAACCAAATCTCCCATGAACTGTGTGGCATGGGACTGGGCTCTAATAGTACGACAGAACCGCCAACACTGGAACGTCTCCTGAGTACATGGACCCTCTGATAATGCAAAACCGTCAACCCCCAACAATGGGATATTAGTGGCGGGTGACTGTGATACAGGCCAATGACGCCTGACATGATGCAAAATCGGCATACGAATCTCCCCTGTGGTGCTCCTAATATCACGCTTTCCTAAATAGAGCTCCAAGCCTCCGTCTGTGAAGAGACGAACTCTCCTGGTGGAAATCACATACTCGACTCCAGTCGGGTATCTATCCTCAAAATCGATGGTCAAGTGTTTCCGTGAATAGGGAATCTATGTGATGGTGTCAGCTGTCAATAACTCCAACTGCAAGTGGCAGTGAGTGAAACCCTTAGCTACAGGGACCTCCGCCAGTATAGAATGATGCCATCATCGTCCTCGTGATTAGGTATCTAAACCTAACACACTCATAGGATTCAAGCATGGGAGCCTCTCATAGGTCCAAAACTACCAACACAATGGCAAAACATCTGCGATCAATAAATACTCTTAACCTATAAATAGGAAATGACAAGAGAAATACTCACCAGTAAAAATGGGTAAAAGCCTAGCCAAGCCTCGGTCAAACCCTGTGAGCGCATACGCATTCCCTAGAGGAAATAGGCAAAGGTGTAGGAACCCCAATCATACTCTCCAATACGGTCCACATAATGCGTGGCGCTGATCAAAGCGAACGACACTGTAGAAGAGTTGTCTGCTATAAAGCAGCCTCTAACGATCATCAGGAACAATCACCGCAGAATACGATCCCTGACTCTGACATCATCAGACATAGACTCACTCAAAAGCCCGCTCATAGCATCTACGCTCAAAGGACCTGAACGGATAGTCCTGCCTTTGAGCGTCTCCGCCGAAACTCCTAACAAAGATCTGATGGCAGTAGGGGTAATATTCGCCATGTAAGGCAATGGCTCCCCTCCAAACTCCATACGTGTGATAAATCGTCAATCCATCGGCGTCATCATCACCTCGCAATCCAGCAGATGGAATGACTGAGTCTAATGAAACCATCGCTCATACAATGCCCTGAGATAACCCCAGGGACAACGACGGGGAAGGATTGAGAAGAATTCCCCGAATCCCCAATCATGCACTACCGCTCTATAATCAGGATGAAGTGCCTGGTATATGGAGTGAATGTTAAACCAGTTCCCTCGAGGCTATGAAAAACCCAGAACCTACATGAAATGCAGATCAACATCAAAACCCTTTGCTCCTCATCAATAGGAAAGAAGGAAGATCAATATCTAACGTAATACCTCATTAGCAAGCAAATACATCGAGGGATGTCTGCTCAAATCGCCCAGTAGCTCTAGGTTTGTCACCTGAATACTCGGGATCTCCCTACGAGGAACATGTGAAGCAGGAGCGGGATCCTCAATCGGAATATCCTCATCCTCGTCCTCAACGTCTGGCACGTCTGCCCGGACTGAACGAATCACGGCCTCCACCAATCGACGAGGCTGTCTCACAGAACGGGGTATAGGCACTTTAGAAGCCCTCCTCCGTATACCAGAAGTGGTCCTATTGGAAATACTCGGTTGATCCAGATCCATGATATCTGGACAACAAGTCTCCAAATCACCTCAGAAAGGGTGTGGTATTTCCTTACCTGGAGCTTTCTAAAATGCATTTTATGACTGTATGCATGCATGTATTTACTTTAATATACCATCAAGTTAAAATGCATTACTACCCAATGCCTACATTTTGAAAAAAATTTCCATAGTCCCCTCTGAAAATAGGACTATCCACATGCATACAGGCATGACTAGGTGGCCATTCAGTAGCACACCTGCCCTAAAGTCATATACATAATATATGCATTAAAAATCAAAATCATCCATGCATAAGGGTTAACCTCAATATCAGGAGTACTTTGCCTTCTCACCTTTTGCTCATTTGACCTCAAATAGGATAAAAAAAAAAGCAGAAAAAGGTGCCAATTTGACTGTCTCAAAAGTAAAAAAAATTTACATCATTATGTTCAGCATGGTTTAATACCAACATTTACTATGTTGAATATTTTTTATCAAGTCATTTGTGCATACATATTAACTACTATGTGTTTAGATGCATTTCATGCAATAACTCAAATTCCAACAGATAAAAACTGGAAAAAATACATGCATACGTTACCAGGATAGTGTAAAACACTTGTACGGTGATAAAATTTACAAAAAATAGCCCGAACTCAGCAAATCTGAAGGAGGCTCACGGATTTCTCTTCGCGAATCAAGTTGAAAATGACATGTGAGACCAATCTATTGGATGATATTATCCACGGTTGATCGCAGGCTCATCTACGCTGCAGGTGTACCTGTGGCACCCCTATGTGGGCCCTACCCATCTGGCTCAGTCCAGCTCAAGTTGCAAAGGAGTTCTTGTGGACTAGAAAGGTCAAATCGGGAATAAAATGCCACGCAATTGAGCAAAACAGCATACAATCCTGGTCTTCTCAGATGAAACTTTGAGTCTATACATCGCTCATTGGTCATCACCCGAACACGAGGTATACCCTGCAAATGATGTCATTTGTCACAAATCACATCTGGCAATACCTTGTACAGGTCCAATGCTGCCAACTCTGGGTCGTTACCCTAAAATATCAACGTACATCCTCGACGGGGGTTACAATGTACATTCCCGACGGGGGTTACAACGTTGATCCCCGACAGGGGTTACAACGTACATCCCTGACGGGGGTTATAAAGTAGATTCCCAGCGGGGTTTACAATGCATGCTAGTCCATTGACACACAAATCAGCGAAGGTCAAGCAGCCTTGACATCTTGACAACCATTGGAAGCAAACCTAACAGGGCATCGGAAGTCATCCGATGACCAGCTGCTGCTACATACATCAGTGATGGTTACAACGTGAAGTCCCAACAGGGGATTACAACGCGAATTCGAGCCGTTGACACACATATCAACGAAGGTCAAACATCCTTGACATTATCTCAGCCGATAGCGATTAAACCTATCAGAGCTCTAGAGCTATTCCAGGATTTCATGCTCGATTACTCATATTCGCCAGCGGATCCTTGGCGGGGGTCACAGTGCAATGTTCCATTGATTCACACATCAGCGAAGGTCAAGTAACCTTGACAGTCTATCCCATAAAAATTTTCAGTCGTTAATTCACATGTCGGTGAAGTACATGTCAACGAAGGTCAGGCATCCCTGACAGCATTTGTTGTTGGCAGTAAATCCAACAGAATCTTGACATATCCTGACAACACCATTCAAAAAAGGTCAATGTTATCAAAGAGGATATATGATGGAATATGTTATACACAACCTCAAACAGACCAAGTTTTATCCCCACAGATCTCTTACACATAGGAGGTACCTCTTCAGGATCAAGTCATTGCCAAGGATACAGGAATTTTGTGATAACCCCAACATCAAAATCCTAACAGATTCAGTTGACACATCAAATCTGGCCATCATTTCCAATCCCCAGTTGAAGCAACAGGGAGACAGCAATCATCCCCAGCATGTTGGGCTACAACCCAATACACATACATCATACATTTGCATCATGTTGCTACACATAGTACCATATTTGTCTTGTTGCATTTCAAGTGTCTAGGATTCTTTATCCTACCCATGCATCGCCACGCATGAGTATGATAAAGAGGGCATCTATAGACACTCGAAATTTTCTGTACACCTATCACTAACCTTGCAGGAGGATAGATTCGTCTTTCAAGAGAGAACTCTGGAAGACAGCTCATATCCATTTCGGATACTACCGGAAGTTTAGCCTCAATCCCAGAACACACTGGGAGTAACAACTCTAACCTCAAAGATAACCCCGAGGCGTGCGAATACAATACTGTCACACATACCGGAGAAGACCGATTAATCTCGGAGGCAACCCCGAGGTATCCAGTCTCAGTTTCAACCATTGAAATAGCCACCAACCTTGGTGATTACCCCAAGGAATGCAGTTTCGGCGATAACCCTGGAAATGCTTGTTTCAAATGCGACCAGCTTCAATCTCGGCGCTCACAACGACATACACTGTACCAACCTAGTGATAACACCGGGAGGACAGGCACACCTCAAAGATGAAAATGAGGACCTTCAACAAATGTAGCAGTCCAATCTCAGCTAAGCCCTGAGCATCATCTGCTTTATCAACCCCTACCGGCGTTAACACCGGTGAGGGGCAACATCGTCATCTCGCCAATGCGATGCCACGCCACGTCGTCTCAACATTTCATACACACATCTCTTCATAACGATGTCCCACAAGAATCAAGGAAAACCAATCTCGAGTGACTATTGTGAGGGGTAACGGAAGGAATTTGAAGCTTGAAGACCGGAGGGAATCGTCCCATCTTCAATGACTTCGTACAAACTCTAATCCCATGACATTATATAACTCTCGACAAAGGCAGTCCAAAATAGGTCACGTATACCTCAATCGGATGCCCGGATTATACTTCTAAAAATTCAAGCGGACATTACAGTGCCTGAGTGCACGTACTATGAGACGACCAGACCCGAGAGACCTGGGGCAACCCGGGCAACCTTAGGTACACCTGCGGCAGCCAAAGGTACACCTACGGCTCCTCCATCTATAAATAGAGGGCTTGGGATGGCCATTTTGAAAGGAGAAAGAGTGAGGAAGCCCTGCCTAATTTGCTCTGAACTCGCCCCATACAGTGTACTTTCTCATTTTAAAGACATGTGAGCTCATATTTAGCTACTTTTGTACCTACAATGTGACGCCCCCAAAATAGGTATACATCACCCATTCTGAGTCTCCAAATACATGGTATAGAAACAAATACAACTTTAGTAATATAATTGTCGTGCAAAATACAACAACACATATACTGTGAGTTTGAATACAAATATTGTCTACTAGAGAGTATACAAACTCAAAAGGAGTCCTCATTACAATTATTGATACACTATTTTACAAAAATAGTGAGGACTTCTAAATAGCTATCTCGAATCATCACTCCATACCCCGGCTAGTTCCTACTAAATTTTTTCCTCCTGAGAAGAACAATGGAACAAAAAGGAAAAAGGGTGAGCTCAACTAACCCATTAAAGAATATTATGACTAAAGATAATTAAATTATCAATAGCATTCATCAGTAATAAATTAGAGATTTAGAACATATGGTAGATGATAAAACTTTTCAACCATAGTTACAGCGGAACGAGTAATCCATTAGAAGAGTCAAATAGACCATAAAGTCTATTATCTTCTCAATGTTAAAAGTCGACAAATAATATTTTATCCTTGTAACATCAATCAACAGTTCATGTCCACAATCATGTGAATAACTTGTAATCATAATCGTGGTTCTAAATTCCTTTTCTCATCCAGGATGAAGATAATTTTCATCGCCTGTCTTTACTTGAAACATCAAAGATCATGGTTATACCAAATCACAGTTCCTATTCATAATCATACTAATAAATTTATCTTTACATTACGAGCCAAAGATATTCGTCAACAGTTCATCTTTGCACTACTGGCCAAAGATATTCAACAACAGGTCATCTTTGCACTACAGGCCAAAGATATTCGTCAACAGTTAATCTTTGCACTACAGGCCAAAGATATTAATATCTCAAATAAATATATAATTATTTCAAAATCTATATAAACCGTAATTATAACCATGTTGATCAATTCACCTTTGCACTTAAGCTAAAAATATTCAATTGTAAATTCAATGGCCATGATCATACTAGTTACAATTCATCTTTGCACTACTGGCTAAAGAGAACCCATAGTCATGATCATACCAATAATCTACCCATCTTTACACTCAAGTCAAAGAGAAATTTCTTCACCGGTATTATAAAAATATTATATATGATAATAAAACAATATAATAAACATATAGATTTAATCTCAAGAGTAAGATTCATAAATCAACGATAATTTGGTCAGAAAAAGAAACCAATTTTGTTGTGAATAGTATTCGTGAATAGTAACTCGTGAATAGTAACTCATGAATAATAACTCGTGAATATTAACTTGTGAATAAATTCTCTATATTCGTACATAGTACCGTATACGTAAATAATATCATATACGTAAATAGTGCCATATACATTAATATTGTTGTATATGTGAATAGTACCATATACGTGAATAGTATCCCCGACATGAAAAAGGTAGAAATTCAACAATAAAATACATACCAATATTTCAGTATAATGATATTGAAAGAATAACATCATTAAGAAGAAAATAACATTGTAAGGCCCCAACTTTTTATAAATGAAGATTTAATTTTCTCTATTTATTATTTTGAAATAGTAAGGGTTGAATTGATTAATATGGTTAGTTATGGGTAAAATTCGCAAATATTTTTAAATAAACAAGTGGTTATAAAATACTCGTTGTTGTCGGAGAATATTCATTTGATTGTGCAATATTCTTGCTGTCGGAGAATATTCGTACGACGACGCAGACTTGTGTGGGCCCCATAACGGAAAGCAATTGGATGGAGAAAACCACAAGTATGAGTTGTTTATAAATAATGGTGTAGTTGTTACTGTTAATACTGTTGGAATACCCGGTGGTTAAAACACAGTAATACGTGTTGTTGCACAGTAGCACACTGTATTGCACCAATTATTGATTCTTACGTAATTCATATTATTTGAATAATATTATTTGATAGTATTATTGGCAATGTCTAGAAAGTTCTGTCTAAGGAGAGGTTTGGTCACCTAATTGCGCGCCAGTAAGGAGAAATTCTTATTGGAAAGCCCCCTCTTTCCTGGGAACGGCCTGGTTGTCAGTACTGTGATTCTGTAATATTATTTGTGAATAATCAGTTATTGATTTATATGATGAGGAAAATATTGATTTTATGTGGATATAGATGGAGAAAATTTTTAAAGTGACAATTGTTGAAAATCGATATTTTATCTTTTCTGATAAAATAATATTTTATTATATTATTATAATATAATAATGGTGATATTTTTACAATGAATGTGGGATATATGAGTATATGAGGAGGAAGAGTATTTTTGTTGCAATAGTTGTTTAAAACATGGTAAACATGTCGGTGGACCCCATTTCTTGACTGAAATTTGATTATAGCCTGTAAAAAATTATCCGTTTATGGATTTCGCTCAATTTCTGTTTAGAATTTGGAAAAACTTTCTTCTGCAAAGTTGTAGAGAGTTGAATTTCCTATATAAAGCCGCGAGATTCAAATTTTCTAATAAAAGGGCTATTTAATATGAATTATTGAAATTCTGAAGTTCCAAAATAATTAATTTTTGGAAGTTTTAAATAATTATTTTAAGAAAAAAAAAATTTTCTTACTTTTTCTAGAAGGTTAGCATGTGTGAATTGCTGAAAGTCAAATTTCAAGGAGTGCGTATACTATTTTTATAAATATTATTCTTATATTCAATTTTTTGTTTTGGTGTTCTAAGTAATTTCCTATAAATAGGGTGTTTATGTTAGAATTGAAAATCACACCAGAAACTAAAGATTTCTCTCTCTTTCTCTCTCTATATATCGAGCGTATTTTTGTGAGTATTTTAATACTTTGAGTATTGCTATACGGTGCAAGTTCTTTCAGCACTATATCCAGTATTCCAGTCAAAAGTACTATTTTTGCGAGGTAAGAGATGTTATTTTATTCAAAAATGATATTATTTCTTCAATATCATTATGCCGAAATATTGGTTGGAAATTTTTATCAAATTTGGAACTTTTTCATATCGAGATTACTATTCATGAGTTATTATTCACGAGTTACTATTCATGAGTTACTATTCACGAGTAACTATTCACAAGTACTATTCACGAAGCATGATGATTTTTTGGTGAAATTTCTATATTTTAGTGTCGGAGTTACTATTCAAGTATACGACACTATTCACGTATACGGCACTATTCACGAATACGACACTATTCACAGAAAAATTAAATTTTCTTTTATGTGTCCAAGATTGTCTGTTATGATTCCTATCTTTGATTGGATCTATGTTTTGGTCTTCATTCTTGAATTTTACTTCACTCTGGTTATTTATGAAGTATTTTTGAACTTGGATTGTTTAAAGTACGAATCCTTAATATTTATTCTTTTGTTTCACTGGATTCGTTTTCTTTAAAATATTTTTCATCATCCTCAGTCCTAAATGAAGATATAACTGAATATATTTGGCATGTAGTGCAAAGATGAATGATTTTATGATGAATATCTTTGGCCCGTAGTGCAAAGATGAACAGGTGTTTAGATGAACAATGACCAACTGGTGAATATCTTTGGCATGTAGTACAAAGATGAATATTTGATTTATGATGTATATTGATTGATGTTACAGGGATAAAATATCGATGCTGGACTTTTAAATTCATAGATGATAGTAGATTTCATTCTCTACTTAACTCTTCTAATGAATTGTTGCTTCCGCTGCAGTTGTTGATCTAAAACTTGTTGTCTATTGTATTCTATCAGATTTTTCCCTGTTGAAGACTAAGGATAATTTGTTGTACATTATCTTAGTCATAATATTCTTTACTGGGCTAGTTGAGCTCATCTTTTTCCTTTTTGTTCCATTTTTCTTCTCAAGAGACAAGAATATAACGGGAACTAGCCGGGGTATGGAGTAATGGTTCAAGACAGTTGTTTTAGTAGTCCTCACTATTTTGTAAAATAGTGCATCAATAATTGTAATGAGTACTTATTTGAGTGTGGATATTGTCTAGAAGACAATATTTGTATTTAAACTCACAGTTTATGTGTTGTCGTATTTTGCACGACAATTGTTTTAATGAAGTTGTAGTTCTTTTTGTACCATGTATTTGGCGACTCAGAATGGGTGATGTATACCTATTTTGGGGGCGTCACAAACATCCCTTACTATCTCTTACAATCCCTTACCTCAAAAGAACAGTACTTCCGGCTGAAATATCAGGTATAAGGCTAAAGGAAACTTGCACTGATAAATAACAACTCACAAAGTATCTAAATACTCACAAAATACGCTCGATAATATAGAAAGAGAAAGAGAGAAAACTTATTTCTAGTGTGATTTTCAATTCTAACTTAGCCCTCTATTTATAGGAAAATGTTAGCACGTCGAAGCAGACTTGACCTGTTACCTGATGGCTTTACCTGCTACTATTGCCACCCACCACATTTGAAATAAAATTCAGCATATTTTTTCACCAACCATGGGTGGGGCCCACTCATTCTAGAATTTTCCACCAAAATGTTAAATTTAGAAACTTCAATAGTTTCTGAACCAGTCACCTCTTAAAATTAATAACATATCATACGTTAATTTTTAACGGTTCAAAATTTGTGGACAAATACTCAACTTATATATGTATAACATATCCAAAAATCACAACGATCCAACGGTCGGATTAAAAATTATAACTCACACAATATATCTTAAGAACGCTGGTTTGATCTTCTAATACATCCAATCTGACAAAATACTGATAAAACACCTCAACATTAATTCCTTCCATTATAACCACATAAATAAACCAATCCTTTATATCCAAATAAAATAAATATTTTCTTATCATATAAATCAATAATTAATTTTTTATAAATAATATTACAGAATCACAATTATGACAACCAGGAGGTTCCCAGGAAAGAGGGGGCTTTCCGATAAGGATTTCTCCTTACTGGTGCGCAATTAGGTGCCCAAACCTCTCCTTGACAGAACTTTTTAGACATTGCCAATAATGTTATCTCATAATATTATTCAAATAATATGAATTATTGATCCGATATTGGGAAATAATGTGCAATGATAATTATTGAAACAACAATAATATAAAATATCAACGCAACAATTATTGAATCAATAAAATAAAATATTGAACAATAATTACTGTAACAATTATTGAGTAGTGCCTTCTTATGTAAGAATCAATAATTATTGAGTAGTGCCTTGAGTAGTGCCTTCTTAGCCATCTATTTATAGGAAAATGTTAGCACGCCGAAGCAGACTTGACCTGCTACCTGATGGCTTTACATGCTACTATTGCCACCCACCACATTTGAAATAAAATTAAGCACATTTCTTCACCAACCATGGATGGGGCCCACTCATTCTAGAATTTACCACAAAAATGATAAATTTAGAAACTTTAATAATTTCTGAACAAGTCACCTCTTAAAATTCATAACAAATCATACGTTTATTTTTAACGGTTCAAAATTTGTGGACAAATACTCAACTTATATATGTATAACATATCCCAAAATCACAACGATCCAACGGTCGGATTAAAAATTATAACTCACACAATATATCTTAAGAACGCTGATTTGATCTTTTAATACATCCAATCCGACAAAATACTGATAAAACACCTCAACATTAATTCCTTCCATTATAACCATATAAATAAACCCATCCTTTATATCCACATAAAATAAATATTTCCTTATCATATAAATCAATAATTAATTATTTATAAATAATATTACAGAATTACAATTATGACAACCAGGTCGTTCCCAGGAAAAAGGGGGCTTTCCGATAAGGATTTCTCCTTACTGGCGCGCAATTAGATCCCCAAACCTCTCCTTGACAGAACTTTCTAGACATTGCCAATAATGCTATCTCATAATATTATTCAAATAATATGAATTATTGATCCAATAATGGGAAATACTGTGCAGTGACAATTATTGAAATAATAATAATATAAAATATCAATGCAGCAATTATTGAATCAATAAAATAAAATATTAAACAGTAATTACTGTAACAATTATTGAGTAGTGCCTTCTTATGTAAGAATCAATAATTCAAAAATACTGTGCAATACCGTGTGCTACTGTGCAACCACGCGTATTACTGTATTTTAACCACCAGGTATTCCAACAGTGTTAACGGTAACAATTACACCGTTATTTATAAAAACTTAAACTTGTCATTTTCTTCGTACGACAGTTATTCTGTTATGGGGCCCAAAAATTGGTTGCGTCGTCGTACGAATATTCCCCGACAACAAGAATATTCCACGACCAAACGAATATTCCCCAACAACAATGAGTATTTTATAACCACTTACGTATTTTAAAATATTTACATATATCACCCTTAACTTTAACCTTTTATCAATTTAACCATTTACTAAATAGTAATTATAAGAAAAATTGAATACTTTTATTTCATAAAATCTGGGGTCTTACATACAAAAGCTAGTGTTTATCCACTTTAAAGATATAGAAGTCTTCTTTGGCAGCCCACTGTAAGCCTTCTCACACACTTTAAAGTCTTTCACTTCATCTTTGCACACACACTTCTTCACGTTGAGAGTCGTGTTGCGTGCGTTTGTCCGGACTTCGGTCCGTGATTTTATTTCAGTTTATATATATATATATATATATATATATATGTCTGTGTGTGAACTGTATGTCGAACTTTATTCGATGAGCCTAGACTTCGGTCTGATGCGTTTACTGCTTTAATATATATTTATATATATTAACAGTGTGTCGGACTCTGTTCGATGAGCCTAGATTTTACATATTTGGGGTCTTACATACAAAAGCTAGTGTTTATCCACTTTAAAGATATAGAAGTCTTCTTTGGCAGCCCACTGTAAGCCTTCTCACACACTTTAAAGTCTTTCACTTCATCTTTGCACACACACTTCTTCACGTTGAGAGTCGTGTTGCGTGCGTTTGTCCGGACTTCGGTCCGTGATTTTATTTCAGTTTATATATATATATATATATATATGTCGAACTTTATTCGATGGGCCTAGACTTCGGTCTGATGCGTTTACTGCTTTAATATATATTTATATATATAAACTGTATGTCGGACTCTGTTCGATGAGCCTAGATTTTACATCCGGTGCGTTTATCGCTTTTGTATATATATATATATATATATATATATATATATATATATATATATATATATATATATATATATTTCGTTTCACCTGGAGTTTACTTCGTGGTGGTTGATCGCTTTTACAGCTTTATTTATGTTTCGTCTTACCTGGAGTTTACTTCGTGGTAGTTGATCGCTTTGTACAGCTTTATTTACTTTTTATCACGCCTGGAGTTCCCTTCATGACGGTTGACCATATTTATAGTTTTATTTACATTTTGTCCCGCCTGGAGTTTCCTCCGTGGCGGTTGATAGCTTTTACAGTTTTATTTACATTTCTGATCCCCATGGAGGTGCTTCGTGGTTGGTGATCTTGTCTGTTTATATATATTTACAGCTTTTATATATATACCTGCTTACTGCTTTCATATAAATTGTGGTATCATGCGCGCCTAGGAATCATGTGATCATATATTCAGCTTATTGGATCTAGATTCGGTTCCGGTGATGGACATTTTCAGCTGTAAGCAGCTTGTAAATTATTCTGCAGTGTTTGAATTTCCTCAGATGGTTTTCCATACCCACGAAGAAGTCGACATTATTTTATATTATTTTCGTACAGATGCTTCGCATCTGTAAAATAAAATCAATCAAGCCGAACACTTAAAAAAATAGAAGTGTAAAAGGTCTCAATTACTATTGAGCATAAGGGTTTGCAAAACCTCTTTTATAAAACATCATTACCATATCTTGTTAAAATTGAATTTTTACATAAATTCAAACCCTTTGTATATAGGTGCGAACGAGGCCTCGTACCACTTTCAAATAACAGCACAGTGACCCACACACACACATTCAGATAATAGTTTCTTGAAAAGAGGCGGTCACCGTGGTAACACGGATGTTGGGGGTGCCTAACACTTTCCCTCCGCATAATCAAGTCCTCGGACCTTAATGAATCTCGATTTTACTGACCCGTTTAGCAGTGTCACATCACTGGGTCAATGTGCAAACCTTTTCTCGCTTGTGTTGGTACAACCATTTAAAAAACCAACTGGCGACTCTTAACAGTCCATCGTCAACATTATACATGTCGGACCTTTTTCACTTGTTTTTTCAAATAAATCTCACCTGAAATGAGAACACCAAAGAACAAGTAACGGAAAGGGACATTTAAAAATCCCGACGTCGACGCGACCTTTGCGCGCGATTAAGTTTTATGCATAATATAGGGTATAATGAAGATGGTCACTTTATATACTTGTAGAGGGGTATGATTTAATCTTTATGGTTATCTGATACACCTGGGTATATCAAAGTATAAATTTGATAGTTACTTGAGAAGAGAAGTTCAAGATCCAATGGATCGCTCAACATAAATCTGGAAAAACATTTCGCTTTGTTATCTCGTAAAATTAATTCTTGATTATTCATTTGAATATCGTAGAAAACCTTGAAAGCGTTGTACTCTTTCATTATCGAATTATTGTTGCGTAGAATGTGAGAAGGTTTGATATTGATTTCAATATCTTTATTGTATCTCTTAACTTGCGGGGCAAACTTGTTGCTCACCCTTACTATAAATAAAACTTTTCAGCTAGGGACGAAGTTGCAGAAGGTGCTGCGAAGAAGAACAAAGGAAAAGGCATAGTTATAAATTAGTTATAATGAACAATATTATTATTATGTTGTATTGTATTGTAAACCCTTTTTGTATATCTAAGGGTATTTCTGTAATGTTAAGGTTAGCATACCTGGGACTTATGTATTAACAACATATGTTAATGACTTATGTATTCCTATTTATATATAAATGGGTAGTTAAATGGTATTATATTGGGGATCGTGAACACCAAACTCGGGGGTCAGGTAACCCGAATTTAGGGGTGTCACAGGTTGGTATCAAAGCTGTAGTGACCAAGGTGTCACAAGTTTGATAGCAGAGCTATAGGTTTTAAACCTTAAGTGGGGTGGGGAAAACCCTATGATTATAACCATACGCGAGATAGAGAATACTCATTTATAGTTCTAAGTGAGGGATGCCGAAGTGCATCAATAGTGAGATATGTGGACACATAGTGTGAGAAGTTGTACTAGAGAATTACTAATCAAGTTGTTTAAACTGATTGTAGGATGTCGGGAGAAGATAAAATGAGTACAGAGATGCCAGCGGCTGTCGCACCAGTGCCAGTAGCTGAGGTGCCAGCATAGAGCGAGTTAATGGAGAAGGTGGGAAAAGATGAACCTATGATTAATCTCGGGAGTGATCATGATGATTATCCCGAGATGTATCTGAGTGGAGATGAGGAGGCAGAGTCTGAGCCAGCTAAAGAAGTCCAGGAACTCCGAAGTAAATTGTTTCTTCTAGAGGAGTTCTGGAAGACAGAGCGGGCGTTACGCGAAATGACTGAAGAACGAAACGAGCTGAAGGCGCAGGTGGAAAGAATGAATGCTGAAGGTGGTGGATTATCTGAAGGAACCAGCAAGAAGGACAAGAAGAAGAGAAAGAGGGAAAAAGATAGCCCTAACTCTGAAAAGTCAAACCCGAAGAAGAGGCAAGCTTGCAACAAATGTGGAAAGACTCGTGTGGGAGAATGCATGATATGGAAGAATGCGTGCTTCAATTGTAAGCAGGAAGGACATATTTCTTTGCATTGTCCTAAGTCGAATTTAAGGAAGTGTTTCTCATGTGGGAGAACGGGTCACAAATTCAACAAGTGTCCCAACAAGAAAGGGACTGGTGAAGGGAGTAGAAAATAGATAGCTTAAGTTTGAGCGTTAGTATCTTTTGGTAGAAGCTTTTGATATTAAGTGTTGTAATATCGAGAATGATGTTTAAACATATGTAAATATATATGTTTTATGAATGAAATCTTTATTTTCAATATGAATATAAGATTAAGATTAAGTTGTGTGTTCTTAAAACTCATACTTATGGTAAGTTAATAACTCATAATTATATAAAATGATTTGAACCCCTCAGCGAATGGACACCAAAGGTTTGATTAGGATAAGTTCATACACTCATATAATTGTGGCAAGTTACTGAACTCATAAGTGTCGTAAGTTTGACGAACTGGTAATAACTATGTGTGAATGGAAAATTTAAACTTTTTGTGTAAAGTTGTGTTGTTAATCCTGATATGATTTAAAAAGGGATAGTAATATATTAAGTACTAAATGTGCTATGAACTATGTGAATAAATATTCGTCTATATATGAGAATTATGTGTTGAATTCTTATTGTGTTAAGAATTTGTATAAAGAAAGAGAATAAATATAAGATTTTTATTTAAATCAGATCATGCCGCCTAGACGACAGAATCAAAATCAAAGAGAAAAGTAGTCGGTAAATAATGAAGGAGGTCAAGTTGACCCGATGCAAAACTTTGCAAATATGATAGCCGAAGCTATGGAAAATAGGGCTCCAGCAAGAGGAAGAGCGAGAAATTAGCCAACTAATAGATTGGCTAACTTCAAGGACTTTAAAGCAGTAGGACCGTCTGAATTCAAAGGAACCACAGATTCGATTGAAGCCCAAACTTGGGTAAAAGAGATGGAGAAAGCATTCGTCATTGCGCGAGTGGCGGAATTGCAAAAGACGGCTTTTGTAACTTATCTAATGAAGGGAGAAGCCCATTACTGGTGGGCGACTAATCAGGCCAGAGCTGGTACAGCGGTGGTGTTGTGGACAAGATTCAAGGAGTTATTATTTGAGAACTACTTCTCGCCGAGTATGCAATCCAGGATGGAAGTTAAATTTCTAGAATTGAAGCAGAAAACATGTTAGTAACAGAATACGCTGCCAAATTCAACGAGTTAGCAAGATTTTCACCTCATCAGGTGGACACAGAAGCAAGAAAAGCGAGAAGATTTGAGAATGGGCTGAAGCCGAGAATATTCAACAAGGTAACGATATTGTAGATCAATACGTTCGTGGTGTTGATGGAGAAAGCGTTAAATGCGGAAGGAGGGAGTGAGGCTGCATCTCGATTTCATCAGGAAAAGAAGAAGAAGATCAATGATGGTAGAAGTAGTGGTGGTAGTAACCCAAATAAGAGGAAGTGGAGTGAGAATACCCAATCGGGTAGCAAGACTGAAGGAAATAAACAAGGGAGGGAGAAATGTGCAAATTGTAGGAAGAACCATGCAGGAGTTTACCTGAAGAAGAAAAGAGTATGTTATAACTGTGGGCAAGAGGGACACATGTCACCCAATTGTCCCAATCCAAAGAAGATACAAGGTTGCTTTGCATGTGGATCAACTGATCATATGGTTCAAAATTTTCCAAAGAGAAATGTTGAGAAGGAAAGTGTCAATAAGGGACCCAGTGGCGGAACCTTGACAATTCGAGGACCTGCATAGAAAGGAAGACCAACGGCCCGTACATTCAAAATGACGGCACGGGATATGGTGGCTACCCAGGAGGTGGTAGCAGGTAACCATTTCTCTTAAGAATTTAAATTATGCGAGTATTATGAGTTAGATAATTACTGTGAATTATTTTCTATTATAGATTCAAGTCACAGGCTAGAATTTGAAACACAAATTAATATTGTGTTGATAAAAATGAATTGATGATACAACTTTAAAAGATTGTAAAGAATATGAAAGTGGTGATTTCGAGGACAGAATCTTTTTAAGGAGGGGTGAATGTGATAACCCGGGATTTCAAATAATCTAAATTTGAAGAATAATTTTTTTTTTAATATTATTTAATATTAACTGTTAATATTGTACTGTGTATCTATGATACGAGTCTGGAGAATTAGTCAATTTGTGTATTGAATAAGAAATTAGAGTAGAGTTATGCTTAAGAGCTTTAGAAACCCTAACCCTAATTCTTGGATAGGGATTTGATAGAAAATAACATTAAAATAATTATATTAATGAGTACGTGTTTGTACTGTTTAGAATTTTGATCAATGATTGATCGAATAAGGTTTAAAATTAATAAACCCTAATAAGGGATTAGAAACCCTAATCTCGAATTTAGAAAGAAAAAAAAACCAAATGTACAGTTATAAACCCTAATTTCGCCTTGGGAAACCCTAATTTAAAATTGAAGAATCCTAAACCCTAATTTGGAAACCCTGATCCTAATTGGCGAGCATAATGTGTTTATTAAACTTTAATATGATTAGAAAACCCAAATTATATTTTAGTTATCTTAATTTCTATTTTACAAACCCTAATTGTAATTTAGAAATTTTATTTTTTTAATTAAAACCCTGATTATAAATTTTTAGCAACTAATAACATAAAACCTAAGGGTAAGAACCTTAGGGTTAAACCCTAAGGGAGTGACAAATTCCATGTATGCCATTAAATTTATTATGCTAAAGACCAAAATGCCTTTTTTCAGTTTTTTTATTAGTTAACTTGTAAATATTTCAAGACCTTTAGTGGGTGACCTAACCACTTGACTTTGTGACACCAAAATCTCTATCAATCAGTCCAGCAAATCAAGTTAAGTGATCAGCAATGTGCTATATATCATAATATAGATAGATTAAAGAGAGAGAAATGAATGTATTTGTCTCATTTTCTTTCTAGCTCCCAACAACTCTTTCTTTCTCTAACCCTCTGAATTTTTCAAGTCCCTCAGTCATATAATCAATAACTAGAACACAAAAAACAATTAAAGAAAGCCTAGATCAAAGATCAGAATCAAAAAGGTATAAAAGCCCTAACCCATTTTGATCTTGTATGCTTAGATAATTTTGGTGTTTATGTGTTTAGATCTTTGCTAGATGATGTTTAATGATGATCTATGTTTATATAACATAGATCCATAGCATCAAAATTATTTAAAATAATGATTTTGAAAAAACTGTCCAAGAACACAAAAAGTGGTCTGACAACCGAATGTCAAAGGCCATAGATACTTTCCTGTTTTTGATTTTCTTGTTTTATGTTTTGGATCGGTAGTCTGACATGAGAACTATATTCTAGAATTGGAATCACAGCCATTACATGTCCAGATTGAACGATATTCATGGTCAAAGTGAGTTGACCGACGTTGACCATAAACTTTCTGGGTAACCCAGAAAGTGAAAATCAGCGTCTGACAAGATATTTGGAGGCCACTATCTGTCAGATTATTAAATGTTTGATGTTGTTGTTGTAATCCATATGTAGCATGTTAGTTCTCAGTAGGCACAATAGATCTAGAAGGGGGGTTGAATAGATCTTTTTTAATTTTAAATACTTTTCTCTATTATTTTGTATTACTATTAAATTAGCATATGACAAACATAAGAATATTTTCAAGCACAGCGGAGTAAGTAAAAGATCCCTTTCATTGATATATTCATAATCATACATACATTGTTCATAGAGTTAGTTTAGTTGTAAGCAGTTAAAATATACATAGCAGTTATAGCAGTTAATATACATAATATAAATGACATAATATAAAAGATACAAGGGGTTTTAAGTGGTTCAGAGACTCAAGCTCTTAATCCACTCTTCTACTTTCAACTAGCAGGATTTCCACTAAGGAAGGGCAGCACCCTGAATCACTAAGATTCCTTCAAGGCCAGCAGCCTTGGGACTTCAGTTCACTAAGAACTCTTCAAGGCCAGCAGCCTTGGAACTCCTATAGTTCCCTAGGAACTCTTTAAGCCCAGCAGGCTTGGAACTTCATTTAGTCCCTCCGGACAAGGACTCCTCAGGCTCTGGCTTCTTTAGTTATTTGTTTGTTTGTTTGTTGGAGTTGGTGCTGAGATGCTAAGATGTTTTCATGCTCTGAACATCTTTTGTACTAAGCAGCTTGGCATGATCATCCTTGAAGTGTAGTTAAGTGTTGCATGATGCTCAGCTTCTTCAGTTACTCAACCTTCTTTGATGATCCTTTGATGAACTGCCTTGAAGATCATTCCTCTTGATACGTGATGGCTGTACATGATTGATTTCTAAGATGACTGTAAGCTCTTCTGCTAGGTACTTAGAAACTTTCTCATTCTTTCCATCATAATGGCGTTTGTGATCTCCCTTCTTTATACTTGATGTCTTCTCATGATGGACTTGCTAAGATGACTGTGAGCTCTTCTCTATGGTACTTAGACTCTTCCCATGATGAACACCAAGATGACATGATGCTCTTCTTTCTATCGGCAGTTCAGAACACTCTTCATGTAGTAGAACTCTCACTTCTACATAGTAGAACTCTCACTTCTACTTCTTTCTTTGTCTGTCTCTAAGTGTTCTTGTTGGATTGTAGAGTGAGCCTTAGGACTCACTATCTCACATGGTTTTGAACAGTCCACCATTACTCCAAAAATAACAACTCCAGCAACCTTCGATCTTTGAAGCTCTTGCTGACTTATACTCCTTCCCAATCCTTCCGTTGGAAAGTAGTCGTTGAGAGCTCTTTGAAATGCTTCACAGATCTCGAGTTGCTTGGTGCAGACTGTAGATGTGACATGACAACTTTTTTTGACTTTCTGATACTGCAGTCTACTGTTTCACCTACCCTATCAGATATATCACTTTAATGTCTTGGGTTGGTCGAAGTCTTTATTTCATCCTTCTAATTTCTCAATCAGAGGTTGTCCTTTTGCATCGATACTCTCAATAAGCACTTGTTTGAATATTACCCTTCAGATTGAACCGTTGCCAATGCTTCAGTCTTCAGCTATTCGAACTCTACGATTCTGATGCATGTCTTCAAGGACCTGATCGTAGTGACTTGTTGACTGGTAGAGACAACACTACGAACTCAAAGAGTTTTGATTGGATCTTCAATGTAGAACATCTTTTCCTTCTACTGTGATGTGCTTCAACACTTCTGTTTGACTCAGGAGCTCTCAGATACCGATGGCTTGATTCTTTGTTCTGGTCCCTTCTGAATAACAAGACACTTCAGATTTGTGGCGTTTCCAGCTAGCTTTCTCCTTGTGATCTCCCGTTTACTTATCATCAATGGACTGACCCAATGCTTAATCACTTTAGCCTTGTTCTTCAAAAGTTATCCAGTATTTCTATATACACTTCATCAATTCTTTCTTTGTTTGGCAAATACTACAATCCTGGTTGCTTCTAATATCGTTATCTTCTGTCTGCTTAACAGCTACTGCACTTGCTAACTTTCCTTTGTCAGTTACTGAAGTCTTCTTCTGATCTCCTTTTGGAAGATTTCATCCTGAATGGCTTCACAACTCAATCTGGATGCTGATTGGGTTGGTGCTTAGATCTTCTGTTAGCTTTCTTGCCATTTGTTGAGTGCTCTCTAGTTTCCTTCAAGTTGAATGTAACATTACAGCTTAAACCAGAGGCTTCATTCCTTTGGATATTCTGGGAGTGTTCATTCGTTGAGAATCGTATTTGCTCTACGATTCTGCCTTGGCATTGTGAGCACATCTGTTAAAGTCTTAGTTCTACACTCTACGATTCAGCTTCGGCTGTGTAGACATTACGACTCCGAGATCAGATCTTGACACTCTACGATTTTTGACTTTATGCTCGTTGTCTTCATCTGATCTTGCTCGACTACGATCTCTGCAAGTAATCAATAGACTCTACGACTCAGAGTGTAGTCTACGATTCTTGAATTGGCTTCGGCATCAGTAGACTCTATGAGTCTGAGTGTAGTCTACAATCCTTGACTTGGCTTCAACAGATGCTCGATCGACTTGTAGGCAGGCTGTCTTTACGATTCTGAACATGACTTTCTCAGTAGACTTCGGCTTCGAGGAAGTTCAACTCGACACACTACGATCCTTCCTCGTCTCTCCTGGTAGTCTACAAACTCTGAGATCTACTATCTTGCAGACTACGATTATTCCCTGACAGCTCTCGAGTTTTCCTTGACTCTCCTAGCAAACTACGATTTCTGGGGCAGTGCTCAATGATCAGACCCTTTCTATTACATCATAAGATCAACCTAACATGCTTGATCTTTCTATGTTTATATTCCTTGTACATCATTTCTTTTTAAGGACTTTACAAAGATGTTTTGCTTATGTATGATCAACATAACTGTTAGTTCCCAAAGGGCACAATAGATCTAGAAGTGGGGGTTGAATAGATCCTTTTTATTTCAATTAATTTTCAGGTTTATTTTGTATTGCTAATAAATTAGCATATGACAAACATAAGAATCTTTTCAAGCACAACGGAATAAGTAAAAGATCCCCTTCATTGATATATTCATAATCATACATACATTATTCGTAGAGTTGGTTTAGTTATAAGCTGTTAAAATATACATAGCAATTATAGTAGTTATAGCAGTTATAGACATAATGTAAATGACATAATATAAAAGACACAAGGGGTTTTAAGTGGTTCAGAGACTAAAGCTCCTAATCCACTCTTCTGCTTTCAACTAGCAGGATTTCTACTAAGGAAGGGCAGCACCCTGAATCTCTACGATTCCTTAAAGGCCAGCAGCCTTGGGACTTTAGTTCACTAAGAACTCTTCAAGGTCAGCAGCCTTGGGAATCCTCTAGTTCCCTAGGAACTCTTCAAGCCCAGCAGGCTTGGAACTTCATTTAGTATCTCCGGACAAGGACCCTTCTGGCCCTGCTTCATTTAGTCCCTCCGGACAAGGACCCCTCAGGCCTTGACTGTTGTTGTTTATTTGTTTATTGTCGTTGTTGGAGTCGGTGCTGAGCTGCTAAGATGTCTTCATGCTCTGTACATCTTCTATACTTAGCAGCTTGGCTTGATCACCCTTGAAGTGTAGTTGAGTGTTGCATGATGCTCAGCTTCTTCGGTTACTCAACCACTTTGGATGACCCCTTGATGAACTTCCTTGAAGATCATTCTCCTTGGTACTTGATGGCTGCACAAAAGAGGCTTCTAAGCTGACTGTAAGCTCTTCTGTTAGGTACTTAGAAGTTTTCTCATGCTTTACACCAAGATGGCATTTGTGATCTCCCTTCTTGCTACTTAATGCCTTCTCATGATGGACTTGCTAAAATGACTGTAGGCTCTTCTCTATTGTACTTAGAGTCTTCCCATGATGGACATCAAGATTACATGATGCTCTTCTTTCTCTCGGCAATTCAGAACACTCTTCATGTAGTAGAACTCTCACTTCTACATAGTAGAACTCACAATTCTACTTTTTTCTTTGTCTGACTTCTGAGTGGTCTTGGTGGATCATAGAGTGAGTCTTCGGACTCACTGTTTCACATTATTTAGATCAATCCACCTTCTCTCCAAACTCGGAAACTCCAGCAAGATTAGATCTTTGAAGCTCTTCATCATTTATACTTCTTCCCAATCCTTCCGTTGGAAAGTAGCCGTTGAAGGCTATTCAAATATCTTCACACATCTTGAGTTGTTTGAGGTAGACTACTGATGTGACATGTCATACTTTTTCTAATGCTGCAGTCTACTGTTTCACGTACCCATCAGAGTTGTCACTTTAATGTCTTGGGTAGGTCAAAGACTTTATTTCCTCCTCCTGATTTCTCGATCAGAGGTTGTCCTTTTGTATCGATGCTCTTAATAAGCTTTTGTCTGAATACCATCCTTCAGATTGAACTGTTGACAATGCCTCAATCTTCGAGTGATAAAACTCTACGATTCTGATGCATGTCTTCAAGGACCTGATCGTAGTGTCTTGTTGAGTGTTGCTCATTGACTGCTAGAGTTAACACTACGATCTTGAAGAGTGTTGCTTTATCTTTAATATAGAACACCTCTTCTATACTATTATGCAGTGCTTCAATACTTCTATTTTCTTTGACTGTTCTCAGAGACTGATGGCCTAACTTCTTGCTCTGGTCCCCTTCTGAATATCAAGACTCTTCAGATTTGTGGCGCATCCATTTCGCTTTCTCCTTGTGATCTCCCGTTCACTTATCATCAAAGGACTAACCCTACACTTAATCACTTTAGCCTTGCTCTTCAGAGGCTGGCCAGTATCTCGGTTCACCTTCTTTTAGTTCTTTCTTTATTTGGAAAACACTACGATCTTGATTGCTTCCAAGATCGTTGTCTTCTGTTCACTTGACAGATACTGCATTTGCTGACTTTCCTCAGTCAACTACTAAAGTCTTCTTTGGATCATCTTGTAGAAGACTTCATCTCGAATGGCCTTACGACTCAATCTTGATGTTGATTGGGTTGGTGCTTAGTTCTTCTGCTAGCTTGCATGCCATTCGTTGAGTGCTCTCTGATTACCTTGGATGTGACATGGTAGTGCTAACTAGAGGATTCATTCCTTTGGATATTCTGGGAGTGCTCATTCGTTAAGAATCGTATATGCTCTACGATTCTGCCTTGGCATTGTGAGAACTTCTGTTGAGGTCGTAGTTCTGCACTCTACGATTCAACTTCGGCTGTGCAAACACTACGATCCTGAGATCAGATCTTGACACTCTACGGTTTCTTCCTTGTTCTTGTTGTCTTCATCTGATCTTGCTCGACTACGATCTCTGTATGTAATCAATGGACTCTACGAACTCCGACTGTAGTCTACGATCCTTGACTTGGCTTCGGCATCGGTAGACTTCTACGACTCCGAGTGTAGTCTACGTTTTTGACTTGGCTTCGGTAGCTGATTGGTCGGCTCGTAGGCAGCCTGTCTCTACGATTCTGAACATGACTTCCTCAGCACACTAGGATCCTGAGGAAGCTCTACTCGACACACTACGATCCTTCTTCGTTTCCCCTGGCAGTCTACGAACTCTGAGATCTAATAACTTGCATACTCCTATTCTGCCTTGATAGCTCTCGAGTTAACCTTGACTCTCCTGGAA
This sequence comes from Panax japonicus, assembly GCA_020205505.1. NCBI lineage: Eukaryota > Viridiplantae > Streptophyta > Magnoliopsida > Apiales > Araliaceae > Panax > Panax japonicus. The sequence continues at coordinate 66,534,251 of CM035091.1, forward strand.
GACTACGACTTCTGGTGTAGTGATCAACGATCAGACAAGCCTATCTATTACATCATAGGATCAACCTAACAAGCTTGATTTTTTTATATTTATAGTCCTTGTACATCATTTCTTTTTAAGGACTTTACAAAGCTATTTTACTTATTTAGGATCAACCTAACATATTTGATCAATTCATTCTAAATCCTTGTATATATATTTCTATTATCTATCAAAGGACTTTACAAGCTTTTCTTAATGCAAGCATACTTGCATATTCATTCATATATATCATAATCAAATCATATATTAAATAGGAATATCATTCACATGTTTATTCCTGACAATCTCCCCCTATTTGATTATGACAAAAATAATAAGTGCATATGCATGAATCTTATATACAGTGAGCAGCTGTATTTCTAAAACAGATAATCATGAATGTCATTTATATTGATATGACAATTTATATATTTAGACATTCTATATCCTGGATCCAGAACATACCTAATCAGTTAGAGATGTACCTCTTTGGCTTTATGTATGTTTCCTGGATGTCTGTAGCTCAGCTACTCATCTTTTTCTTCTTCTTGCTCTTGATCCCCCTGGGATGATGACCTTTTGTCTTTGTCTAGCTCCTCTTCAGCATCTTTCTGATCATGATCCCCCTCAGACTCTACGATCTTATTATCATCATCTTCTGGCTCCCCCTCAGATGATGATTCTTTGTCTGCAGCTGCTTTCTTCTTCTTTGAATTCTTCTCTTCTTTCATTCTGCCCTTCTTGCTCTTCTTTGAGTGCCTCTTTCTCTGCCTCTTTCTATGACTCTTTTTCTCCCCCTTTTTGTCATTAATCATTTGAGAGAGCTGCTCCATGTTGGACACAATCTGCTCCATCAGGTAGGAGGAGTTGGCAACTTCAAACTTGAGTTCCTGCTGGCCTAGCTCAAGTTGTACTTAGAAAGACTGCTTCAGGTCGTCAATCTTGTCAAAGAGGGATTTGATCTGCTCTTCATTAGCCTTCTGAGCTTGTAGAACTTCTGCCTTTTGATCTTGTATGGCCTTTTCATAGATGTTATCTCTCTCTTGGAGTTTGAGAGATACATCAGCCATAGTAGCTTGAAGTTTGTTCTGGAATGAATTTTCTCCTGCTGCTGTCATCTTTTTTCTGACTCTTCAGTGAGTAGAGATATTTTCTAACTTAGTTCATCAGAACTCTTCAGTAGTTCCTGCTCCACAATAGTTTGATCCTCTTGTTGGGCAGCTTCGGGTTGAGCATCAGATTGGACTCTACGATTTTCATTCTTGAACATGTTTTTGAAAGTTTAGAGAATCTGAACAATCGTTGAGTACCAATTGCTGGTTGAGGATGAGGGAATGTCAGATAGCAGTGTTTGGGCTGTCGAAAGCTTCTGATATTGAATTTAAACAATCTCAATAGTATAGTGACCAGACTCTACGATCACCTCCTCTGTTATGTTCCTTCTTCCTTGAGAGTTCACTCTACGATCGTAAGGGATATAGTGATTTCCAGCATATCGATAGACTTTGAAGTGGGGCTGGTTTGTGATCATCTTTGTAGCATAACTTTTCACCCTTGGAAGTTTTGCGCCACCAGCTCCAGGCTTGGAAACTGCTTGTAACACCAACTGAAGTAGCTTCCATCTCTTTCAGTGAGGGCCTTTAGCCATGGCATCCACTGAAAGAACCATCACATCAGCAAGTCATCAGGATTGTAGAGAATGGTCGAGCGGTCTAGCTCCATGTTGTTCTAGTTTTTAGCTATGTCAAAGGTAGTCATTCTTACTACCTTAAGCTGCTCATTTCCATAGTTCACCCATCTTTCTGGTGGAGCTTTTGGTAGTTCATTTGAGACTTCCACCACTATTTTTCTGTTGAATCTTGCTGGTGAGAGGACATGATAGAATTCTGGTTCCTCTGATTCCTGATTTTTAGAATTGGAATCATTCTCCATTTCTTCTCTTTCGGAGCCTGAACCATCTTGATCATTTACAGCAGTGAATTCTTCTTGCTGCATTTCATTCCCAGAACCTTCTTCAGCAGGTTCTTCCTCTGATTCATCTTCTTCATTGTTGGTCCTTTCCTCAGCACTTTCTTTCTATGATACAGACTCATCATCTCTTAATTCAATGATGGCATTTGATTGATCACTGCTCCTTTTGGAGGCAAACTTAGCTTGCAGTCTGTAGCTCTTCCTTCTTCTTGGAGGTTCAGTTTTGGGAGAGTTAGACTCTTCTTCTTCTTCAGACTCTGACTCCTCTGGTTCAACAAACAACCTTCCTTGAGGTTCAGTACTAGCAGAGGCAGTCCCTTCTTCTGTAAACTCATCACCCTTTGAGTCATTTTGAGGGCTTTCAGGATTGGAAGGGGCTCGTTCTTCTTCTTTAGAATCAGCATCATTTGACCCATTATCTGGGCTTGTTAGGGCAGTTGCATTTGGGGATGTAATTAGGTCATCTTGAATTTCTTCTCCATCAGCAGAGTGACTACTCTGAGGATTAGCCAAAGGGCTTGAGCATTTCTCTTCATCAGCAGATGCTAAATTTTCGTTCGTTAATCCAGGTTCACCTTCACTACTGGATTTGGTCTGCGAGGACTCAGCCTTGACATCTGTCTCCTTTTCTTCTGCAGACTCTACGTCCTTCTCTTCAGCAGATGTACTGTCTTGGGAAACTGAGGCTGGTTTGTTTTCCACCTTAGCTTTCTTACTGACTGGCCCTTGAAGCAACCTGCTACTTCTCCTCTTTGTTGTTTCAGTAGTTAGGACTTTTTCTTCTTTATCTTGTCCTTTGAGGAGACCCTTCTTGATGGGGTCGGGGCTTTCTTCATATCATCAGCTTTCTTCACAACTTTTGATTTCTTTCTGGCTGGTGTGATTTCTGCTGGTACAGAGTCATCAGACTCAGAGCTCTCTGCCTCTTCTATCTTCCTCTTTTTTGCAGAGGCTCTACTACTGCTCCCAGTTGTCAGTCGACGGTTCTCCTTAGGGTTCTTCTTCCATTTCAAAAATAATTATGGAGACATCACTTTGTGGACATTCAAAGTTTCTCCCTCATCATCCTTGATTTTCCCTCCTAGTTTCTTCTTCAGCACAATACTCTGCAGTCTACCATCAAATACTTTAGTCAGGGGTTTTTCAGTGGGCTTCTTCTTCTCAGCTTTTTCTACCTACTTGGAGATTTGGTCGAACAAGATAGCTCCAAAGTTGATTTGTTTCTTCAGAACTATTGCTGACATTATCTTCAACTGTTGGTCAATCACTGTATCATGTGAAGTGTCCTTGCACAGTATGCATTTTCCAATTATTTCAGCAAGGAACTCATACTCTTCAGGAAACTCCTTCTTCTTCATGTCTTTTAGGCTAGGGTTTCTTTGGTACCCCCACGAACTCTTTTGTTTGCTCAGTATTAACTTCATCAAGGTTCTTCAGCCCTTGGTTAGGAAAACTTAGGCATTGATTGAGGTCAGAAGACTTCAACTTCAGAGAATGACCTTTAACCTTGGTAGACATGATTCTGGAGTTTATGGAGGCATTTGAGTAGAAATCCTTAATTAGATTGACATATACTCGTGTACCAGCCTCAAGACATTCTGAGAATCCAGCTTTCTTCATAAGTTCGAGAATGTCCCTGAACTTCTTCTCAGATTTCTCAAACAATTTGGTTCCGAGCTGAATGCCAGTGATTACTCGTCAGTTTTCCATTTGAGCAGTTTGAAGAATGTGGGTATCTGATTTATAGAGGTTTATACGAGATGGCTGATTGTGATTTGGAAAGGCTTTGGAGGGTTAACTGATTTTAGGGTTTGAAAATGGGAGGGAAAAAGGTTCGATAGCTTTTGGTACTGTCTGCAGATTTGAAATTGTCTTTATGACATTTCCTTCTAACTCTGCATAATTAGTGATGTGTCAACCGTCCATTGGTTTCATGATGCCTCGTAATGAGCTGTAACTCCCCATAACTCTTCTGTTAGATATTTCCTTTTATAAGAGTAGTCGTTTAAACGACGTGGCTTTGACCGTTGACCTTTTTGATTCGTAGAGTAGCATGGTAAGGTGGCTATGGACTCTATGATTTTCTTTGTTAACTCAACGATCAACCTTTGAGAGATGCTGTAGTGGATGGCTTTGTCTTTTATCCTTAATTTGATGCAGTATAGCTCAATCACTGATGTATTCAAACTTATCTCCTCAACTTGAATGGTTTAGCAAATGTCTCATTTTCCAAGCTCCTTGTGAACTGGAGTACCCTTTTGTAGGACTACGATCGTCGAGTTGTATTCTACGATCACTGAGGTTGTACTACGATCAGTTGAGGTTACACTGCGATCGTGGAGTTCTTTTCAACCTCGACTCTACGATCGTTGACTGACTTGGTCCTTGAGATGAACTTGATCAATCATTCCTTCTGGGTCAAGGTAGCTCAAGAAGGGCCAACCTCTTAGAGTGAGCTAAGGATCAGGTTTGTCCTTGAGGCGCTTTCCAGATGAAATGCTATAGAAGTGATTTGCAATGACATCTCATTCGACCTTTTCTGGTGGGGAGGTACTCTACCAACTCTAGTCAATTGCATTATTGAAATCATGGTGTCCTCCTGCTCTTACACTACGATCATATGTTTGATCATAGGCACTTCACGATATTGGGTTGGGTGGATGAAGGATTATCAGTAGTACATTTTGAGACGTTCCTACTGACTATGGATCTTCGTTTGGTTCATCAGCCACAAAGTTTTAGGACTTTGTAGTTGGTACATTTCCTCATAGTTTATCTCAGTGTTATTTTTCCTTAACAGATCACTGCTCTCCGCGGTTGATGTTATCTTCTTGGATAGATGTGATTCCCTCTTTTTCAGGTTCACTTGAAGGCAGCCTTTCATATCTTCTTCTATTGGAATCACCATCATCACTTAGATCTCCATGTATCGTAGAGATGAGTATTTTCTGGACTGATCACTCTACGATCATTTGACAGCACTACGAACATATTCTTCATTAGCAGTCTTGTGTTTGTGAGGTTCTACTTTCGTGATGAACTCCTCTTGACTTAAGCTCAACTATCCTCTATTGTGAGCTCCCTTGAGGATTCTTCTCATATAGCATGCCTTTCTTGTCTTGAGCATATATAGGACCCTCTTCATATTTGGTTGCATGGCCTGCTCCCATATGCAGATTTGTAGCCATGTGAGCTTCATTCCGATTAGCTCACAGGGTCTTCAAGGACAAGGTTGGACATATAGGAAATTTTGTTAGAATCAATTCTGAACAGTCCTTAGCCTTCTGCTGGTTGAGTTTTCTTGACTGAAGTCTTCTACTTCAGCATTTCTTAGTGTGGTCAGACTGACCAAGTACCTACAGGATTAAATATATTTCTATTTTTGGTACCCATAATTAAATGGGTCCTGCTAGGTTAGTTTTCTAAACCCCTGTTCTTCTTATTTGGATAATCATCATATTTATCACCAATAGACATATTCATGCATGCAACTATCTTAAGATAATACATATTGAGATGCATAATGGTGAGTGTGTGTAGGATTTAACATTTAATAACACACTCTTTATCTATGATGGTTTCATCATTTACTAGGTTATGTTCACGGTGTTTAAGTGTTCACAGAGTGGGAATTAACTCTACGATTTATGAGTATCTAGTTGATTCATGGAGGTGATCAGTTTCTACAAATCAGCACGATACTCTTGTATAACTGATCATACTCTGTGTGTTGTCAAACACTTAGAACATAGGCTTGTACATGCATACTAACCCACCAGCAACGATTGCTTCTCATAAAGTTTATTTAGCTTGTGATGCTCTTATGACCCATTTCAGATTTCCTTCAAGATGTTATCTTCAACCTAAAACTTGGATGGAGAGAAAGTTTATAGTCATTTGAGTTTCCATCCTCAGGTTACTTTCTCTTTTCAACTTTTTAGGTAGATTATGACTCCTTGACAGAATACTATCATGGTTCATAAGAGGGTCCAATTATGATGTATACATTTATAATAGTGAGGAACCGTACCTTTTTACTGTCAGTTACGTAACAGTCATTTACCTTAGATATACTGAGTTTAGGTATTGATGTTCATAGCTTTACTTTTACTCCTTACAGCTTATTGCTCTTGTTGGCCGTTAAACAATCAGTCGTGGTCTTGAAGATATAGCCTGAGAATCTCAGCATCTTTAGTTCTTTGACATCCTTCAATTTCCAAAGTTTGCACCCAGCTGCTAGTTGGCCAGATATAAGTTTGAGAGGATCTTCTTTCTTCTCTTGATAAGCATTTCTTAGCATGTGTGACCTCTTCATCTTTCAGACTGGTGGAAGCTTGACTCTTTGTCATTGATGTCTCTGGAGCTCTCTCTCGTCTGGTCTTCAAACTACAAGATTGACTGCGGATTAGGTTTGTCTTGTTAATATAACACTCGAGAATATGGACCAATCTGAGCAGCTTCAGGTGTATACACACATTTACCTATACACAATATTTCCAACGTGTGAGTTCATCTACATATAACAAGTTACTTACTACTAAACTAAGTTTAGAACAATGTTTGTGCCTGGGATCAGACTCAAAGAGATTAGCTTTTGAATATAGCATGAGAACCTGCTTTGATACCAATTGTTAGTACCCAGAGGGCACAATAGATCTAGAAAGGGGGGTTGAATAGATCTTTTTTATTTCAAATACTTTTCAGGTTTATTTTGTATTGATAATAAATTAGCATATGACAAATATAAGAATCTTTTCAAGCACAGCGGAATAAGTAAAAGATCCCCTTCATTAATATATTCATAATCATACATACATTGTTCGTAGAGTTGGTTTAGTTGTAAGCAGTTAAAACATACATAGTAGTTATAGCAGTTATAGACATAATGTAAATGACATAATGTAAAACACACAAGGGGTTTTAAGTGGTTCAGAGACTCAAGCTCCTAATCCACTCTTCTGCTTTCAACTAGTAGGATTTCCACTAAGGAAGGGCAGCACCCTGAATCAGTAAGATTCCTTCAAGGCCAGCAACCTTGGGAATTCAGCTCACTAAGAACTCTTCAAGGCCAGCATCCTTGGAACTCCTCTAGTTTTCTAGGAACTCCTCTAGTTTCCTAGGAACTCTTCAAGCCCAGCAGGCTTGGAACTTCATTTAGTCCCTCCGGATAAGGACTCCTCAGACCCTGGCTTCTTGAGTTGTTTATTTGTTTGTTTGTTGGAGTTAGTGCTGAGCTGCTAAGATGTCTTTGTGCTCTGAACAACTTCTGTACTTAGCAGCTTGGCATGATCATCCTTGAAGTGTAGTTGAGTGTTGCATGATTCTCAGCTTCTTCAGTTACTCAACCTTCTCTGATGATCCTTTGATGAACTGCCTTGAAAATCATTCCTCTTGATACGTGATGGTTGCACATTATTGATTTCTAAGATGACTGTAAGCTCTTCTGCTAGGTACTTAGAAACTTTCTCATGCTTTCCATCATGATGGCGTTTGTGATCTCCCTTCTTGATACTTGATGTCTTCTCATGATGGACTTGCTAAGATGATTGTGAGCTCTTCTCTATGGTACTTAGAGTCTTTCCGTGATGAACACCAAGATGACATGATGCTCTTCTTTCTCTCGACAGTTCAGAACACTCTTCATATAGTAGAACTCTCACTTCTACTTTTTTCTTTGTCTGTCTCTAAGTGTTCTTGGTGGATCGTAGAGCGAACCTTAGGACTCATTGTCTCACATGGTTTCGCATAGTCCACCGTTACTCCAAAAATAGCAACTCCAACAACCTCCGATCTTTGAAGCTCTTGCTGACTTATACTCCTTCCCAATCCTTCCATTGGAAAGTAGCCGTTGAGAGCTCTTTGAAATGCTTCACAGATCTCGAGATACTTGGTGCAGACTGCAAATGTGACATGACAACTTTTTTTAAATTTCTAATATTGCAGTCTACTATTTCACCTGCCCTGTCAGATATATCACTTTAATGTCTTGGGCAGGTTGAAGACTTTATTTCATCCTTCCGATTTCTCGATCAGAGGTTGTCCTTTTGCATCGATGCTCTCAATAAGCACTTGTTCAAATACTACCCTTCAGATTGAACCGTTGTCAATGCTTCAGTCTTCAGCTATTCAAACTCTACGATTCTGATGCATGTCTTCATGGACCTGATCGTAGTGTCTTGTTGACTGGTAGAGACAACACTACGATCTCGAATAGTGTTGATTGGATCTTCAATGTAGAACATCTCTTCCTTCTTTTGTACAGTGCTTCAACACTTCTATTTGACTCAGCAGCTCTGAGATACTGATGGATTGACTTCTTTGCTCTGGTCCCTTCTGAATAACAGGACACTTCAGATTTGTGGTGTGTCCAGTTCTCTTTCTCCTTGTGATCTCCCATTCACTTATCATCAATGGAATGACCCAATGCTTAATCACTTTAGCCTTGTTCTTCAGAAGTTGTCCAGTATTTTTGTATACACTTCATCAGTCCTTTCATTGTTTGGCAAACACTACGATCCTGGTTGCTTCCAAGATCATTGTCTTCTATCTGCTTGACAGCTACTGCACTTGCTGACTTTCTTTTGTCAGTTACTGAAGTCTTCTTCTGATCTCCTTCTAGAAGACTTCATCCTGAATGGCTTCACAACTCAATTTGGATGTTGATTGGGTTGGTTCTTAGATCTTCTATTAGCTTCATTCCTTTGGATATTCTGGGAGTGCTCATTCGTTGAGAATCGTATTTGCTCTACGATTCTGCCTTGGCATTGTGAACACATCTGTTGAAGTCTTAGTTCTAAACTCTACGATTCAACTTCGGCTGTGTAGATTAACCATAAGCTTGAATAAAATACTCTTAGTAGAGTTTAGTAAAGAGAAACTTGCCTGAACCGTTGATTACCGCTACGCAATTTATAACGCTTTACCCGAAGACCTAATATTAGTAATATAAATCTCCAATATTAGAATAATATTATCGCAGTATAATACTGTTATATATATATATATACATAGAATAATCTAAACACATAGCACATAATCCTATCAGACTATAACACACATAAAACATAGTATCAGGTCAAACTATTTCAGTCTGACTTGAAACCGACACAATTCTATCATCCCGGCGGTCTAGTCGGACAATACTCGAGTTTAAGTTCAATTAAACTCTGCTTAAACGCTTAACAATTATCCCAGATAATTATCTTATCTGTCAAAATAATTTTTAAAGATTTATAATAATTTTCAAATAATTATTATCATTTATCAACATTTTTTGATCATTAAAACAATATTTAATTGAATTAAACATCACATAATTCCTTAATCATTAATATTCATTTAATATAAAATATTAATGAAAATCATAACATAATATTATAATATAATTATAATATACCAAAGTATTTTTAATACCTTAAAATCATAATTATATGATTTTTAAACACTTAAATCTATTATCCGATAATTGCTATTAATATTAAAATATTAATATTTTCATGCTAAAATATCAAAAGTTATATTTTATAACTTAAAATATTTATATAACACTTAAATCATTTTTATATGATTTTTAAAATATTAATTCTATTTTTCTATAATTTATTTAGTATATCTATTAAATAAACTAATTATCATTAATATTGATTAATTAATGAATTTCATCACAAAATATTAAACGTCATCAAAAATAACTTCAAATATTTTCTTATACCATAATATTATTTTTCATGATTTTTCATGAATTAAAGTTATTTTTAAATAATTTATTTAATATCATAATTAAATAAATAAATACCATTTATATTTCAAAAATATTAAATATTTTCTAAATATACTTAAAATAATTAAAAAAAAAAACTATTTTTCAAGCTTTAAAATAATTTTTTATAATTTATTATGAATTTTTAATAATTAAAAACTACTTTTTTCTATTTTTTAATTCATTTTCTGCTTTTTCCGAAAATAAGAGTCGCTAAAGGGGCTTCTGGCGACGAATCCGTCGCTGTTGGTGTTCTTCACGTGTTCTTCAGTATTTCCAGAAATTCATGTCAGTGCACAAGGGGGGTAGTTTGACCGGGTTTAATTCAGTGCTCTAAATAATTTCTGGGCAGGAATTCATACTAAAGATGTAGTACTTATGCAATACTACAACAAGAAACCAAGTTCATGGCCAAACAACACCATATCAGAGAGATCTAGGCTCTCAAAATCGTTGTCAGATCTGTTCTTCGTCTTTCTGGGTTTAACAGAATCAAAGGTACCCACTTTGGATCTTTATACTTTGCGTTCTGAGCTTGTTATGTGTGATATTAAGGTTCATGATTTTAGTACTGATGTCAGGGTACAACATCCCATTAACTGATCTAACTAACAACAACAAGAAATGAGATTTTAATCCAGTCAAACTACATGTCAGGTACTGGTTTTTGAAGATTATTGGTTTTCCAGAATTTTCATCAAGGCGGATCGGTCAAGCTAGTTCGACCAAGATTATAAATGATCCTGTTAAATTTCTAAGTGTTATAATGACTTCCATGTGTATATCACATACCAGTTTACAAGATACAACCAATAAATCGACCAAAAACATAAAAACTAGCAAGATCAGAAGCCATGAAATCCTTGTCAGAAATTCTGGGAATTTTCTGGGCTGCCCAGAAAGTAATTTTGTGATCGGTCAAATAGGTTTGACCGTTCATAACTTTTGATCTACACAAGATCTGGACTTGCTTCGAGTTTTAGAGTAAAGAACAGATAACATACTACCAATACAAACAGTCAAAACACAAAAAACAACTAACAGACACCGATCTATGATGTCTGACATTTGACTGTCAGACAAAAATTTTCCATATTTCCAGATTTCATAAAAATGCAATTTTGTGTACTTTGATGTTATGGATCTGGGATTTAACAACCCAGATCACTATATGACACCTTATTACACAACTTTAAACAAGCAATTACAACATATAACATAGAATCATAGGATTTCTAGGTTTAGGGTTTTATACCTTCTTAGCTTTAGATCTTGAATCTGGTCCTTTGATCTGATCTTGCACATGGTAAAAGCTGATAATTTCTTTGTTTCTCACCCACTCTCACTCTCCTACACGAAATTCTAGAGAGAGAAGAGGTTGGCAAAAAATGAAATAGAGAATGAACTTTTCTCTCTCTTTTAGTCTTTTATATCTAATTGATTCAATGTATGTTGCTGATTTGTATGGATTTTTAGTCACAAGCTAGGCTAGGGCTAGAGTTAGGGTTGTTGAACAACTCAAGATATATCTAGATTTGCAAGTTACCTTACTAAAAATCCAAAAAGGGCAAATGGGTCATTTGGCATATTAATTTAATGGCATTCTAGATAATTTTCCAAACCCTTAGGGTTTAGGGTTTGGTTAGAGTTTAGGATTTGGAGCATTTAGGGTTTAGAGTTTAACCCTTTAGCCCTTAAACATTTAGCAACTTGATTTTCTAAAATTTCCAAATTTAGATTTTCCAAAAAAATAGAAATTTAATATTTCTAAATTATAATTAGGATTCTATAATTATAATTAACATTTCCTAATCATAAATTCAATCTTGCTAATTAGGATTTTCATTTCATAATTACAATCGCTAATTAAGCAATTAGGTCAAAATGGTCATTAGGGTTTATAAACCACTAATTAAGGTTTCTAATAGAAAATAATTTTCTAAAATAGAAATTAAATATTCGTAATTAGATTAGAGTTTTCTAATTACTTAACTTGAAAATTAGAATTCATATATCCTAATTAACATAAAATGTATTAAATTAACACTTTCGTTTTCCCTAACTATAAAATTAGGGTTTTAAATCCCGAAATTAGGGTTTTCGAAATTTGAAATTAGGGTTTACTAATAATTAAGCTTTGCCCTAATTAGTAGTATAAGTAATACCACATAAGCATTATAATTATCCTTTCTATTCCAGATTAGGGTTTTAATTTATTAGAATCTAAAACTAGGGTTTTCAGATCTGGTATTATGGTTTTCTAATAATCAATTAGGATTTCCATAAATTCATTAGGGTTTTCCCTAATTAATTTATAATTAATTAATGACGTTTAACCTTATAAATATCATTGCATTCCCAATCTAGGGTTTTTAATATCCGAATTAGGGTTTTAGATTCCCGGAACTGACATTAGGGTTTCCAGAACCAGTTTCTAGGATTTCTTATTAATCGCTAGAGTTTTCTAACCAAACGTTAAAGTTCTTAATATATAATTAGGGTTTGACACATATATAATTAATCTGGTCAACCCTTGACCCTTAACCACATTCAGCACACATACATAACCATATTCACAGAATTTAATCACATAAATCCTTAATCCTGAATAATTAACCTATATCTTTCATTGAATTTTGAAATCATCAAAATTTCACCTTAATAATATCAAACGCATACACTCATTTTCTGTTTAGGTCTATAATTTGACCTTAAATCAATAATTTAAGATTTTAATAAATTGTCCAAATTCTCGGGTTGTCACAGCTTCGGCATCAGTAGACTCTACGACTCTGAGTGTAGTCTCCGATCCTTGATTTGGCTTCGGCAGATGCTCGGTCAACTCATAGGCAGGCTGTCTCTACGATTCTGAACATGACTTCCTCAGCAGACTTCGGCTCCGAGGAAGTTGTACTCGATACACTACGATCCTTCCTCGTCTCTCCTGGCAATCTACGAACTTCGAGATCTACTATCTTGCAGACTACGATTCTGCCTCGACAGCTCTCGAGCTTTCCTTGACTCTCCTGGCAGACTACGATTTCTGGGGCAGTGCTCGACTATCAGACAAGCATATCTATTAAATCATAAGATCAACCTTACATGCTTGATCTTTCTATATTTATAGTCCTTGTACATCATTTCTTTTTAAGGACTTTACAAAGCTGTTTTGCTTATGTAGGATCAACCTAACATTCTTGATCAATTTATTCTAAGTCCTTGTACACATGTTTCTATTATTTATCACAGGACTTTACAGTTTTTCTTAATGCAAGCATACTTGCATATTCATTCATATATATCATAATCAAATCATATATAAATAGGAATAACATTCACATGCTTATTTCTGACATAGCCTGTAATGTGTACTAGAGATTAGTGTCAACGGATTGAATGTAACATGTGGTCAAACTATGCATGCAGATCATGTTTGGTATTTCTGGAAAAACCCAGAAACACTATGAACAATTTTTCTGACAGCCTTTGACCAAGCTGTAACTTGTGAATCGGTTGTTGTTGAACTGAGATCGTGATATGTCGTTATTCTTGGTCTTGCATACTACTAGTTTGAACCACAAAACCATCAAAATCATGAATAGAACTTAGATTAAAATTACCTAGAAAGTGCCTAAACGAACGGATGGGTTTCTGGGAAAACCCAGAAACCGTCTGACAGGTAATTTGAAAGCCCAGATCGTCATGTTATGTTGTGTTATGACCTAGATGATGACTAGTTATTGTAGTGTTACATTTCAGCTACAAGATTCAGGTTCTATCAGACCTAAAAACATGATGAGCTGAGAATTAAGGCCGGTCAAATGTGACCCCTTGAGCACTGAGCTGTCAGTGTTCTTGAGGCTTAAGAACACTAACAGAACACCAACAGCGACGCTTAGTCTCACTAAAGGCCAACAACGATGGTTTATTTATTTTCTAATTTCTAATTTTTTGGAAATTATTTAAAAATAGAAATAAATTATTAAAATTATTAAAAATGGTTTTAAAAATCATTTTAAATTATGAAAAATAAATTCTGACTATTTGGGACATTTTTCAGTAATAATTATAATTATTTGAATAAAATGATATTTAATTTATTTAATTAGTATATTAAATAAATTAGAGAAAAATGATTTAATATTATAAAGAATCATTTTAAATAAGAATAATGTATTTACAAATATTTTGAGTTATAAAGTACAACTTTTAAAATTTTTAGAGAATTTTCATTAATAATTTAATATTAATGATATTAGATTTATTTAATTATTATATTAAATAAATGAATTAAAAATAATTTTATTGATTTAAAAATCATTTAAAATGAGAAAAATGATTTTAAAATATTTTAAGTTATAATTACTGACTTTTAATATTTGGATAATAATTTCATTAATATTTAGATATTAATGGTGATGATTTAAAAATAATTTTAATTATTTTAAAAATTATTTATGTAGAATATTGATGATTTAAATATATTTTTAGTTATTAAAATTAACTTTAATATTTTGACAAGTATGTTATTAATATTTTTATATTATTAAATATTAATAATGATAAGATTATTTTATAATTAAATCATTTAAAAATGGTTTCGATGTTTGAAAAATTATTATAAATTATAATAATTGCTTATAAATTATTAAAAGCTTCTGAAAAATATTATAATTGATAATTGAATTATCTAAATTAATATTGAAGCTTAGAAATTGAATTTAATTGACAATAACTGTGTTAATTGTCAGATAGTGTGACCAGAACCTCGAGAATGGACCGAATTCCAATCAGACCGAAATAGTTTGACTTGTAAGTGTTTATATAAGTTACAAACACTGATGTGACTATGTGGTAATGTGTCTAGGAGAAGTTTGACTGTAGAATACAGTGATAAGTTTTGTGAATTATTGTGCTAATTGTGAGACCGATATTATTGGTTATAGGTCTTACGAACGCAGATAAGTTTATTGTGTAGCTGTAATCAGCGGAAGAGGCAAGTTCCCTAACTCAACCTTGAGTTATATTCATTCAATTATTATAGTGGTTAATTATTGCTAATTATACCATGTCCAGGGATTTATTGTTGAATATTCGCAGTTAGTGCATGTTTAATAATTCAAATTGAATTACTGATTCAGAAAATATACACTTATAGAATAACTGTTGTTGGATATTCATATCCGTAGAACCTAGAATTGACATTACATATAATTCATGTTTATTATCTAATTATGATTGAGAAATGTCTTAGGCAATTATTCTGGCTAGACGAACGTTTATTAGAACTTGATAGGTTCGAGAAGAGAATTCAATTATTATTGACAGATCGAGGCCAATCATTTCGGCTAGATCGAGAAGTAATTAGAAATTGAAATCACAGTATTTCGATGTTAAATCAAAATCTTGATTCTGAGGCTGAGAAGAATAACCTTTTATATAAAGGGAATATTTTATTGGTTGTATATTCAACCTTTGCGCGCGATTAAGTATTATGCATAATATAGGGTATAATGAAGTTGATCACTTTATATACTTACAGAGGGGTATAATTTAATCTTTATAGTTATCTGATACACATGGGTATATCAAAGTATAACTTTAATAGTTACTCGAGAAGAGAAGTTCAAGATCCAATGGATCGCTCAGCATAAATCTGGAAAAACATTTCGCTTTGTTATCTCATAAAATTAATTCTTGATTATTCATTTGAATATCGTAGAAAACCTTAAAAGCGTTTTACTATTTCATTATCGAATTATTGTTGCGTAGAATGTGAGAAGGTTTGATATTGATTTCTATATCTTTATTGTATCTCTTAACTTGCGGGGCAAACTTGTTGCTCACCCTTGCTATAAATAAAACTTTTCAGCTAGGGACGAAGTTGCAGAAGGTGCTGCAAAGAAGAACAAAGGAAAATGCATAGTTATAAATTAGTTATGATGAACAATATTATTATGTTGTATTGTATTGTAAACCCTTTTTGTATATCTAAGGGGTATTTCTGTAATGTTAAAGTTAGCGTACCTGAGACTTATGTATTCACAACATATGTTAATGACTTATGTATTCCTATTTATATATAAATGGGTAGTTAAATGGTATTATATTGGGGATCGTGAACACCAAACTCGGGGGTCAGGTAACCCGAATTTGGGGGTGTCACATTTTCTTCAAACTATATTACCCTCAATATATATAGTTCATCAATATCTAATTAAACATATGCTAGTGAGAATAAGGATCTCATTTCAAATGTATATAGCCTTATGTGTGTACAACAAACTATATATAAATAAATAGGTAGACAACTCTAGTCAATTACATCAACTATGTAACTCCTTGTATTTTGCCTCTTAGATCATAATGGTCAAGCATCCAAACTAAAATGATCTAAGTTAAGTTATACCTAGCACTTCCATATATTCAAAAGAAAAATATTGTCCTTGTGTGTGCACAACAAAACAGCATTATTCAGTCTATTTATAAGCATTAAATGTGATAAAATAACATCTTAAATATTTAATACTTGCCTTGTGTGTGCACAACAAACTCATATTAAATATTTAATACTCTATTATTTTACCATGCTAGAAGGCGACGTTTGATATTCCAAATATCTTTGAATGTAACAACTTAATATAAAATATTTGAGGGGTTTGTTATTAATAAGTCTCATCTTGTTTAGTGCTCATTCACATATATATATAAAATACGCGTCATATTAATTAACATGCGAAGCATGTTTGCATAATATATAATATATATTATAAGCATGCACATATAGAATACTATATTCTACCTGGATTAATTATGGACTTTTATTCTAGTTTGGTTCACTAGAGCCACCAAGTGAACCAAAAGGTCAAACCATAGGGGTGCAAGAATTAATATTTAAATATAACTATTACATTTAAACTCAGGCTCCATTACAAATGGGTCTTCAAGCGCTCCTTGTTCCTTGATCTCCAATTCTTCAAAAAAATAATTCTAACTATTCCTATTACAAAACTATTTAAAATAAATAGAAACCTTGATCGGCGGGAACAAAGCCACTTTCGAAAGATGTTTGTCCGTTCTGGGGAACAAAACCACTTCCGATGGACGCTTGTTCATTCGAGGAGAAAAAGCCACTTTCGATGGACGCTTGTTCGTTTGGGGGGAAAAAACCACTTCCGATGGTCGCTTGTTCGTCTGGGGGGACAAAGCCACTTCCGATGGACGCTTGTTCGTTTGGGGGAAAAAACCACTTCCGATGGACGTTTGTTTGTTCGGGGGGAATATAGCCACTTCCGATGGAAGTTTGTCCGACATTATACCCACTCCGACCTTATGCCGCCATAATATCCGTCCCGACCCCTATGGGAGGCTTCGATCAAACTTTATATCCGCCAAAAGTAAATAGCCGAAGACATGATGAAAATTTTGATCAACCCATCTTGATGATGCCACTGACCGAACAACGATTTCTTGAGATTCTCTTGCACGGTATCACTGTTCCTTTTCAAGTCATGGGCAATTTGGTCTGTTCCATTCCGTATAGTACATGTAACTGGTCTAAGGCTTCTTCTTTTCCTCCCTAACCTTAGCCTATAACAAACAATTTTGAGTGAGGACCAAAATATCTTATTACATACTTTCCAATTGTTTTGTTTTAAAAATGATGCTAAAGTTATAAAAAGGCATCGACCAAACACCGGAGTTTGTTAAAGCAAAGAGAGATGAATTAAATGATGATGCAAATAAGCAGGAAAAAGCCTAAAAGTAATGGGGGTGTTTTTGGAGAAAATCTTATGGAGAGATACTTTATTGAATTTATGGTGAAACAATAACACTTGGGCCCATTTACTTTTTACTGCATATTTGGTTGAAAGTTTTTGTTATTTGGTGAAGAGAGATTGGAACGGAATTGAGTATAATGAAAGCAAATGGGACTGAGTTCCTATACAACTCTCTAATTTTATTCATATCACATGACTAATACTTCCACATGAATAATATGAGTTATATATATAACATGCAAAGTAATAACAATATTCATGTTGATTTAATAAAAAAGAATTACTTGTCTCCTTCGGTGAATTGGTGATTTTAAATCGACACTAGAACAAGTGTTTTGTTTCCCACAGACGGCGGCAATGTTAATGCCTAATTTTGTACGCCTGACGAAATCAGCCAAAAGGACATGTCAAAATAGCGCCAACGGTTGATGGAGTAATTATTGTGAAATCAAACTCATGAAATACACTCACATAAACATAAATAAAGAAATATAAAGTATGAACACAAGAATTTACGAAGAAACCCGATTGAGAAAAAACCACGGGGAGAGAGAGTAATCCACTATAATAATATTGGGGGTACAAGTTGTGTATTTGTGTTATAACTCTTGTGTCCTATCATATTCTCCTCCCTTTTCTCTTTGTCCTTCTTTTTCAACCCTAGCTTGTAGCAGTATATATAGAAGTCACATCCACCCGCATCCAACTAGGAGAATGACTTATTATCTTTCCAAATAAGGAAACACAATCCTATTTTAATAAGGACTCTATCACTGTCATAATAAATACATATTGGTCATCACCAGATCTGGACTATTAAATAAATTGGGTTACACCTTGGCTAGACCCAAATAATCACACTCCGACATTGCCCCCCAGTTTCTTATTTATAAGGAACTTATAAATGAGAGAGTATACAAATTTATCCCAACAAAATGACCTTATTTGCCGAAGACAAAATATCATACATGAACTCCATGTGCCGAACTAAAATTGTTGGTTCCCAATATCTCCGCCCCACTCCTCTTATTCAGTCATAAGATAGATAAACAATTTTCTTTATTACTACCGAAGATATAAAAACCAATCTTATACCAACCGAACCAACCTTATCACTACCGAAGATATAAAGAACCAACCTTATCACAACCGAAGATATAAAGATCCAACCTTATCACAACTGAATATATAGAGAACCAACCTTATACCAACCGAACCAACCTTATCACTATCTAAGATATAAAGAACCAACCTTATACCAACCGAACCAACCTTATTACTACCAAAGATATAAAAAATCATCCTTATACTACGACTGAACCAACCTTATTACTACCGAAGATATAAAAAACCATCCTTATACTACGATTGAATACAGAAATAATCGAGCCAACCTTATCACAACCGAAAACTAATAAATAATGAAAATATTCATTCCGAAGAACTGTTCAACCTTATAGCACCACCCGATCTTATAATGCCAAAATTGTCTTCCCAACTCGTTGGGAAGCTTTTGTCCCAATTTGCGTCCCACTTGGTGGATAATGAAGAGAGAATGGCGTGAATGTTTTTAAGAGATTTGAAGCTGGAGATACGTTAACAACTTATTTGTCATAAACTGTATTTGTATCCAGATGTTGTAAAAAGGGCTAAGTTGGTGGAGCGCGATAACGAGTTAACGCAATCAAAAGAGAGCAGCCGGCAAAATGATAATACCAGTGAGAGCAGTCATCGAAGCGGTGACAACAAGCGTGGAGGGAATCAACATGCCAGAAATGGTAACCACTTCGGTGGTAATCAGGGCCAAAATAATAAGAATGGACATTTCAAGAAGAGGAGATTCAACAATGATGGAAAGACGTCAGCACCAGCAACTGTTGTTAAGGAAGGAGAAAGACCACCTATCATATGCTTCAAATACGGAGGGGAAGGACACATCAGTCCAAATTACGCGATGCCGTCCAAAGCATGTTATAATTGTGGAAGAGAAGTTCACTTTGCCCAATTTTGTCATTCACTGAAGATAAATTCAGCTAGGATGGAGGCACCAAAGGCTGTCCCAGAAAAGTCAAAGCCAGTAGTGCAAGGGAGAGCGTTTGTTATGACATCCCAGAAAGCAAGGAACCCGAATGAAGTCATCACGAGTAAGCTTATCATAAACTCTAGCAAAGTATACACTTTATTTGATACCGGTTCTACCCATTCTTTTATTTCTCCTACTTGCACTCAATGATTAAATTTGACTCCGGAGAAATTAGACTTTGACTTATCTGTGGAAACTCTGTTGGGAGAAACATTCATTACATTCTCGATTTATAAGTCTTTTTTGGTTCAAGTTGGTACCCACACATTACCTGTCGATCTTATTACATTAAAAATACTTTCATTTGATGTAATTCTAGGGATTGATTGGTTAACTATTCATCATGCAAAAATTGATTATTTTCGTAAGGTTGTTAGCTTTCATATTCCTAATCGACCTATTATGAGAATTCAAGTAACCAAACCATTAAAATCAATCATTATCATCTCAAGCCATAAAGCTATTCATTTATTGAAAAATGGATGTCAAGCTTTCTTAGCTCATGTCACAGATCTAAACAAAAATACGTCAGTTTTGAATAATATTTCTATTGTTAATGAATTTCCTGACGTATTCCCTAAAAACTTCCTGGCCTACCCCCATAGCATGAAATTGGATTTTGTATCGACCTTGAACCCGGTACAAAACCCATTTCCAAAGCCCCATATCGAATGGCTCTTATTGAACTTCAGGAGTTAAAGACTCAACTGCAGGAATTGTTAGACATTGGCTTTATTTGTCCTAGTATTTCTCCTTGGGGTGCTCCTGTTCTATTCGCGAAGAAAAAAGATGGGGGTATGCGACTTTGTATTGATTATCGAAAGTTGAATCATGTCACCATCAAAAATAGGTACCCATTGCCACGTATTAATGACCTGTTTGACCAGTTACAAGGAGCCAAATTCTTTTCAAAGATTGATCTTCGTTTCGGATATCACCAATTGAAGATTAGAACCGATGACATTCTAAAGACGACTTTCAGAACTCGGTACATGCATTATGAATTCCTAGTCATGTCCTTTGGATTGACTAATACTCCTGCTGCCTTCATGGATATGATGAACCGAGTATTCAAGGAATATTTGGATCACTTTGTGGTAGTCTTTATTGATGACATCCTTATTTATTCCAAAAACCGTGAAGATCATGAGGAGCACTTGAGGCTGATACTCTAAAAGCTTCGTGAATACAAGCTTTATGCCAAGTTGAAGAAATACGAGTTCTGGCTTGAGGAAGTAGTATTCCTTGGGCACGTGGTATCAAGTCATGGAATATCTGTTGACCCAGCAAAGATTGAAGCTATTCAAAGCTGGGAGCAACCTAAATCAGTGACCGAAGTACGTAGCTTTCTCGGCTTAGCTGGTTATTATCGGAGATTCGTAGAAGGGTTTTCTCGAATCGCTACTCCACTAACTCAGCTGACTCAGAAAGATACAATGTTCGGTTGGAGCGAGGAATGTGAGAAGAGTTTTTAAGAACTCAAGAGGAGACTCATTTCAGCACCTGTTCTGACAATACCATGGAGGGATTTGTCATCTACAGTGATGCTTCAGGCAAAGGGTTAGGATGTGTTCTCATGCAACATGGGAAAGTCATAGCCTATGCCTCGCGACAACTCAAAGAATATGAGAGAAATTATCCTACTCATGACCTAGAGTTAGCAGTTGTTGTCTTCGCACTTAAAATTTGGAGGCATTACTTGTATGGGGAGAAAGTGGAGATCTTTACGGATCATAAAAGCCTCAAATATTTCTTCACTCAAAAGGAACTCAACATGCGACAATGACGTTGTCTTGAACTGTTGAAAGATTATGATCATACCATCCAATACCATCTTGGAAAAGCGAACGTGGTAGCTGACGCATTGAGTAGAAGATCATATGCGGGTGCGAGTGCAATATTGTCAACGCAAAGGCCCATTTTGTATGACTTGCAAAGGATGGAGATAGAGATAAAGACTCCAAGGACCCACGTGATGATGGAGAATATACAAGTAGAACCGACTTTAATTGATAAAATTAAAGCAGCTCAAGTTACAGATCCGGAGCTGATGCGTATGAGGAAGAAAGTACAAGAAGGTGTGATGCCGGAAGCAAGAATCGATGAAGAAGGAATACTTCGAGTCAACTCCAGACTTTTTGTTCCTAACGACCCTGATTTAAAGTATAAAATCATGATGGAGGTGCACAACACAACGTTTGCAATCCATCCTGGGAGTACCAAAATGTATCATGATCTTCGACATACATTTTGGTGGGGCAATATGAAGAGATAGATAGCGCTGTTTATCTCAAGGTGTCTAACGTGTCAACGAGTCAAGGTGGAGCATCAAGTACCACTTGAAATTCCAGAATAGAAGTGGGAGCACGTTACCATGGATTTCGTTACTAGTCTTCCCAAAGTTTCTCAAGGCATAGATGCGATTTGGGTCATTGTTGATAGATTGACCAAGTCTGTTCATTTCCTATCGATACTAAAAACTGATACACTTGAACGTCTTGCTCGTATATACATAAACGAGGTTGTAAGATTGCATGGTATGCCAGTATTCATAGTTTCTGATCAAGACCCAGGAGTCACTTAACGATTTTGGGTTAGTTTGCAAAAAGCTATGGACACAGATTTATGATTTAGCTCGGCATATCATCCTCAGATAGACGGACAGTTAGAGAGGACTATTCAAACTTTTGAAGATCTATTAAGACTCTGTGTCCTTGATTTCAAGGGAAGTTGGGACAAGTTCTTACTATTGGTGGAGCTTTCCTACAACAACAGTTATCAAGCAAGTATTGGCATGGCTCCATTCGAGGCGTTGTATGGAAGAAAGTGTCGTTCTCCAGTATGTTGGGATGAGGTGGATGAAGCAACGTTGTTGGGACCAGAGTTGGTACGTATGACTACGGAAAAGATTCAAACGATCCGACAACGTATAAAAACCTCACAAGATCGACAAAAGAGTTATACTGATCTTTATCGAAAGGACGTGGAATTTGATATAGGAGATCATGTGTTGTTACGTGTTGCTCCATGGAAAGGAGTTCCGAGATTTGGAAAGAGAAGAAAGCTTAATCCTCGATTCATCGGCCCATTTTTAATCCTCGATCGAGTAGGAACTGTGGCCTATAGACTTGCTTTACCGCCAAGTATGTATCGTGTTCATAACGTTTTTCACATATCCATGCTACGTAAATATGTGGAAGACCCGAACCACATTATTGAGTTAGAACCGGATGAAATAGCGGAAGATTTGACGTATAAAGAGGTTCCTATTCAAATCTTGGATAAGAAGGAACATATTCTACGCACCAAGGTTATACCTCAAGTCAAAGTTTTGTGGAGAAACCACGATGTTGAGGAAATGACTTGGGAGTTAGAATCTAAAATAAAATAAAGGTATCCTTACCTCTTCGACATACCAGTTACGTACCCTAATTTCGAGGGCGAAATTTCTTAAGAAGTGGAGGTCGTAAGACCCCAACTTTTTGAATAAAAATGAATTTTCTATAATTATCATTTTTTGAATATTATGGAATTAATTTAATATAATGTTATAGTTGTGGGTAATATTTATAAATTTTACAAAGTATGCAAGTTGTCATATAATATTCGATTGGTCGGGGAATATTCGTTTTAGACAGGAAATATTCGTACGATGGCACAATCATTGGTGGACCCCACAACAGAATTATTATCGGATTGAGAAAACGACAAAAATACTATATAAAAATAACGGCGGAAGTTTTACCATTAATACTATTGAACTACTCGGTAGTAAAAGTACAGTAATACGCGTGGTTGCATAGTAGTACACGGTATTGATGCTTATGTGATAGGTCACTCAGTTTTGTTTTATTTGTATTATTAATGTAATAATACATAAAATCTTTTTATATAAAACAGAATACTTTTATAAAGTTATTCTATAAATAGAATATATTATATTATATTATGCATAGTGTTGCATAGTGTCTGCATAGTGTTTTGTATAGTAAAATCTTTTTATATAAAACATAATACTTTTATAAAGTTATCTATTTTATTAGACAATAATTAGAATATATTATATTTAATTATGCATAGTGTTTGCATAGTGTTTGTATAGTAAAATCTTTTATAAAGTTATTCGTTTTATTAGATTATAAATAGAATATATTATATTTTATTTAAAAGATTTTGCTTTAAATATGGACCGTCGGATTAAAGTAAATCAATCTGGACCGTTCATGGATTAGTTACTATGCATTCTATTTTCCTATAAATCGAAGCTCATTCTTTCATTATTTTCTTATGAATTCACTGAACTCTAGAGAGATAAACTATAGAGAGAGACTATAGAGAGATAATAGAAAAGTATTCTGCTACTTAACAACTTTTATATTCAGTTTCTTTTTCGGTATGGGGTGTTATTCTTTTTTATTCATGAAGAGAACTGTTGTTATTCCATTTCTTATTATTCTGTTGGAATAACCTGTATACGCGGTCTACCCTATACTTGGTGACATTCTTCTATTATTCTGTTGGAATATCCTGTCTGTGTGTTTTACACCGGACCTAGTTCCGTCTTTATTATTCTGTTGGAACATCCTGTCATTGCAAATTTTACCTGACCTGGTTCCGTTATTATTATTCTGTTGGAATAACCTGTCTATGCGAAGTACCGCATGCATGGTGATTTCTTTTGTTATTGCATTCTTTATTATACTCAGTTGGTTAAAGTTTTGACTTCTATACTCCATGAAATTAGTAGAATATCCTTGATATTTGCGCTTCATCCAGTATCTTTTCATGGAAATATTCTTCTGATCATTCCTGAATTTTACTCTACAAAACAGTATCATGTTGACAATTTGGACGTTAATAATTTCTGGATAAAATAATTCTTGAACTTGTTTTATTGAATTCTTATATCATTGTTATCATCCTCATGGTTATATTTTATTGAAAGTCATATGTGGTTTGTAGTGCGTAGATGGACTTGGTATGATTATGACCAGGGATTATTCGGTGTAATCATGACCGTAATGTTACAAATGATGTGGTAAAAGTTCTCATTGGCCCATAGTGCATTGATGGACAGTTGTTGGCATGATCATGACCATTGATGAATACACAAATATCCTTGGCCCGTAGTGCATGGAATTTGTGGTCGTGACCCTAATGAATATCCTTGGCCGTAGTGCAGGGATGATGTGGATTATTTATTAAGCTGATTCTCAGCGATAAAAGTGATGAAAAACTTTTTAAATCATAAAAGATAGTAGATTCTATTCTCTACTTGACTCTTTTAATGGATTGCTTGATCCGCTGCAGTTAAACTTGATGTTGTTATATTTTATCAGTTTAACACTGTTGAAGGCTAACGATAATTTATTCTGCATTATCTTAGTCATAATATTTCTTACTGGGCTAGTTGAGCTCACCCTTTCTTTCACTGTTCTCTTTAGGAAATGAGAACATAGCAGGGACTAGTCGGGGAACGGAGTGACGTTCCAGAGGATAGCATTAGTAGCCCTCACTATTCTGTGAAATAGTGTGTTAATAATTATAATGATGACTCCTTTTAAGTTCGTATAATCTCTAGTAGACAATAATTGTATTCAAACTAAAAGTTATGTTTTGTCGTATTGTACACGGCAGTTGTATTAGTAAGTTGTATTTGAATTTTATACCATGTATCTGACGACCCAAGATGGGTGATGTATACTTAATTTTGGGGGCGTCACATAAGACTCACCTTATAAATATATCAAGTAATCCTATTTAATTAAAAATAAGGTATTATTTATTTAATTAAAGTTTTTTAATTAAATGGGCTCCCTAATCTTATTAGGGATAATTAATTAAACTTCTTTAACTAATTTTCCCTCCTAATCCTATTAGGAATATATGAGAGTACTTTTATTAATTAATTCTCAAACTCCTTTAGGAATTAAATAATAATAATAATAATAATAATAATAATAAGACTCCTCTTATTAATTTATATTTAATATTTCTAAAATATTAAATAATAAATATTAAGCTATTTAATTTATTCTATCACCATAGATTAAATTAAATATACTTAACTTATTATTACGATTATGTCATTAACTTCTTAAATAATTATTCTTCCTTTTATGGTGTGATCCTTTAGGTTCTCCATATTAAATCGGTTGTGAATAAATCAATTAGAACAAATCTAATCTTATTTAAATAAATAAATTAAATTATTAATTTATTTAAATAAATTATATTTATTCTACAATAGGGATAAGCCTCCCTAGCGATCAACGACTTTTCAGATAATATAGATTTCATCATTAATCATAAAAGAAACTTTGAGTAAATAGTTACTGTGACAACCTCAAAATAGGTCCATTCCATCCAACCCATTCTGAGTCGCCAAATACATGGTACAGAAAACAACTACAACTTTATTACAACAATTGTCGTGCAAAATACAATAACACATATACTGTGAGTTTGGATATAAATATATACCAAATATGACACATGTCCCAACCGTGGACAGCACCTCACAGTGACACCTTACATAAAGGTATAGTCAAAAACTGTTTTAGAAACTAAAATCTTTGGGAAGTGCTCAAGGAAACCTTCGTACATGGGAGGCCATGCTTCTAGGTTATGATAGATATCATATGGCCACAGAATTATCCTTGGTTGACCCAATATACCCCAAAGAAAAATGAGAAGATTACTATCATGTTCTTCCCAATGGTGAGTCTTCTCTTGATTTATCATTATCTCCACTGTCTCAAATTGAGAATTATACTTCAAACAAACACCAAGATTATATAGGTAGTGCTCGTAAATATACTCATCAAGTAGATGAGCACAACCCTGTCTTATGATGACACGATGTTGTATGTCATTAGACATCTTGTATGAAAGTGGCAAAACACCCTTCCAACGTTGGGTTCGCCTCTCCCTATATGATTCACCAAATATAACTACTAAAAGATGTATACAACACACTTGTCTATACTGTTTAGGAAGAACTCCACAGCTAGAGACCACCGTTCTATTCCCCTGTTACCCCCGCTCGACCCAGCTACACTCTTATTACCCGAAAGGAATTGTAAAGCAAAAGGGTAAGCACAACTAGCTCAGTAAAGAATATCATGACTAAAGATAATTAAATTATCAATAGCCTTCATCAATAATAAATCAGAGATTTAGAACATATGGTAGATGATAAAAATTTCAACCATAGTTGCAGCGGAACGAGCAATCCATTAGAAGAGTCAAATAGACTATAAAGTCTATTATCTTCTCCATGTTAAAAATCCACCAACAATGTTTTATCCCTGTATCATCAATCAATAATTCTGGTCCACAATCATATGAATAACTCATAATCATAATTGTAGTTCAAAATTCCTCTTCTCATCTAGGACGAAGATAATTTTCATCACCAATCTTTACCTGAAACATCAAAGATCATGGTTACACCAAATCATATTTTATGTTCATAATCATACTAATAATTTCATCTTTGCACTACGGCCAAAGATATTCATTTGTATCACCAGTTGGTCATGTTCATCTCAACACATGTTCATCTTTGCACTACTGGCCAAAGATATTCAACAACATGTCATCTTTGCACTACGGGCCAAAGATATTCATCAACAATCCATCTTTGCACTACAGGCCAAAGATATTCCTCAACAGTTCATATTTGCACTACAGGCCAAATATATTCATCAACAGTTCATATTTGCACTACAGGCCAAATATATTATTATCTCAAAGAAATATATAATCATTTCAGAATTTATATAAACAATAATTATAACCATGTTGATCAATTCACCTTTGCACTTAAGCTAAAGATATTCAATTATAAATTCAATGGCCATGATCATATCAGTCAACAATTCAACTTTGCACTATTGGCCAAAGAGAACCCATAGTCATGATCATACCAAAAATCTACCCATCTTTACACTCAAGTCAAAGAGAAATATCATCATTAGGGTTATAGAAATGTTATATATGATAATAAAAATAATATGATCAACATATAGTTTTAATCTCAAGAGTAATATTCATAAATCAACTATAATTTGGTTAGAAAAAGAAACTAATTTTGTCGTGAATAGTACCCGTGAATAGTAACTCATGAATAGTAACTCGTGAATAGTAAACTCGACACAAAAAGGTAGAAATTCCACAATAAAATCCATACCAATATGTTAGTATAATGATTTTGAAATAATAACATCATTGTGAAGAAAATAATATCTCTTACAATCCCTTATTATCCCTTACCTCAGAAGAGCAGTACTTCTGACCGAAATATCAGATGAAAAGCCGAAGGAACCTTGCACCGAATAGAAACTCTCAAAGTTTTTAAATACTCACAAAAATATGCTTGATAATATAGAGAGAGAAAACTTATATTTTTGGTGTGTTTTTCAATTCTAACTTAAGCTTTTATTTATAGGAAAATGCTAGAACGCCAAAGGAGACTAAAATAATATAATAATATTATTTCTTTTCTAACTTCTACGCCACTTCACCAACCAAGCCACCAGCAGCCATTAAGGAAGAAAATTCAGCAGCCCACATGCTTATAACATAAGTGGGTCCCACCCATAATTTAATTAAAAAATTATTTTATTTTTTAAAACTTCAACAATTCATAGAAAATAGCCCGGTTATTAGAAAAATACTAATTTTATGTCCATTCTGACTGAAATCAAATTCTCTACAACTTTATAGCTTTGAGTTTTTCCAAATTCCAAACCTAAAATATCCGAAATCCATAAACGGATGATTTTAAACATCGTTTCAAAGCCTTTTAAAATTCATAACAAATCATGCATTAATTTTTAACGGTTCAAAATTTGTGGACATATAATCAACTTATATATATATATATATATATATATATATATATATATATATATATATATATATACATATAACATATCCAAAAATCACAACGATCCAACGGTCAGATTAAAATTATAACTCACGCAGTAAAGCTTTTAAGAACACCGATTTGAGTTTTTAATACCTCAAATCCGACAAAATACTGATAAAACACCTCAACATTAATTCCTTCCTTTATAACCACATAAATAAATCCATCATCTATATCCACATCAAATAAATATTTCATTATCATATAAATCAATAATCAATTATTCACAAAAAATATTACAGAATCACAATTATGACAACCAGACCATTCCCAGGAAAGAGGAGGCTTTCCAATAAGAATTTCTCCTTACTGGCGCGCAATTAGGTGACCAAACCTCTCCTTGACAGAACTTTCTAGACATTGCCAATAATGCTATCTAATAATATTATTCAAATAATACGAATTATTGATCTGATAATGAGAAATATTGTGCAGTGATAATTATTGAAACAACAATAATATAAAATATCAACGAAGCAATTATTGAATCAATAAAATATTGAACAGTAATTACTGTAACAATTATTGAGTAGTACCTTCTTACGTAAGAATCAATAATTCAAAAATACTGTGTAATACCGTGTGCTACTGTGCAACAACGCGTATTACTTTATTTTACCAACCGGGTATTCCAACAGTGTTAATGGTAACGATTACGCCGTTATTTATAAAAACTTAATTTTGTCATTTTCTTCATCCGACAGTTATTCTGTTATGGGGCCCACAAATGGCTGCGCCGATCGTACGAATATTCCCCGGCAGAAAGAATATTCCACGACCAAACGAATATTCCCCGACAACAATGAATATTTTATAACCACTTGTGTATTTTAAAAAAATTTCATATATCACCCTTAACTTAACTTTTATCAATTTAATCATTTACTGAATAGTAATTATAAGAAAAATTGAATACTTTTATTTTATAAAATTCGGGGTCTTACAGTTACCGTACAATTCAATCTTTCCACCATACAATGTCCCAATTAAATATAAGACATGAAATTACTGTCAAGTCTAATTTTATTTAATTATATGTATTTCGACTCTTAAATGCACAACTCCCAATAATGCAAATTAGAAACTCCTTTCTAATTTTATTCTGCCTTTGCCAAAGACTACTGGGTTGTCATTTATCGAATTACATAGTACATTTCTCTTCTTTTACTAGAAGTGGTAGATTCTTTATTGATCATACATTATCTCCATGTATAACTTATTATACCCCAAGCATACCCTTTAATATACCCTAAGGGTCTTAAGGAATAAGTCAAAGTATAACTCTTCATACACAAGATACTATGATGATCTCAAGTCCAAGGATCACTTGTACTACTATCACTACAGGAATTTCTATTGACAGGCAAGTAAAACTCCATTAGGTATTCCTTAGCGAGCCACGTTCAGTGAACTTATTCTCTAATAAACACCTACATACTTATTTTAGTGTCTCTACACAAATGATCATGAGATCAACCATCCTCATCCAATGAGCAAGTAACGTATGTACCAATCTATCCGGATTCACTAATCACCAATTTAATAATCCAACGATTGTGAACTATTTTAGTTTTAAGCTTTCTAAGAATTTAGATCTCATTAGAATGGTCATCATCATTATTCTAAAAGCATTGCTTAAAACTATGGGTTTATCACATATTATAAAACAGCATCATGTAGATAATTAAAAGCTTTTAATAAATTAATACTTTTTATTAATAAATGAATAAGATTGTTACAAAGTATATGCTTTATCATCAAACATGATTGGCTTGTGTGAATGCTACTTTCAAAAAGGACAGGCCAAAATAGCGCCAACAATTGATGGAGTAATTGTTACATAAACATAAATAAAGAAATATAAAGTATGAACACAAGAATTTACGTGGAAACCCAATTAGAAAAAAACCACAGGGAGATAGAGTAATCCACTATAATAATATTGGGAGTACAAGTTGTGTATTTATATTGTAACTCTTGTGCCCTATCATATTCTCCTCACTTTTCTCTTTGTCCTCCTTTTTCAACCCTAGTTTGTAGCCAATAGAAGTCACATCCACCCGCATCCAACTAAAAGAATGACTCTTTATCTCTCTGAATAAGAAAACAAAATCCTATTCTAATAAGGACTCTATCATTATCGTAATAAATACATATGGGTCATCACCAAATCCGGATCATTAAATAAATTGGGTTACACCTTGGCTAGACCCAAATAATCACACTCCAACATTGCTCTCCAGTCTCTTATTTATAAGGAACTTATAAATGAGAGAGTATACAAATTAATCCCAATAAAATGACCATATTTTCCGAAAACAAAATATCATACATGAACTCCATGTGCCGAACTAAAATTGTTGGTTCCCAATATCGCCGCCCCACTCCTCTTATTCACTCATAAGATAGATAAACAATTTCCCTTATTACTATCGAAGATATAAAAACCAACCTTATACCAACCGAACCAACCTTATCACTACCGAAGATATAAAGAACCAACCTTATCACAACCGAAGATATAAAGAACCAACCTTATCACAACTAAATATATAGAGAACAAATCTTATACCAACCGAACCAACCTTATCACTACCGAAGATATAAAGAACCAACCTTATACCAACCGAACTAACCTTATTATTACCGAAGATATAAAAAATCATCCTTATACTACGACTGAACCAACCTTATTACTACTGAAGATATAAAAAACCATCCTTATACTACGATCGAATACAGAGATAATCGAACCAACCTTATCACAACCGAAAACTAATAAATAATGAAAATATTCATTCCGAAGAACTGTTCAACCTTATAGCACCACCCGATCTTATAATACCAAAATTGTCTTCCCAACTCGTTGGGAAGCTTTTGTCCATTCGGAGGGAACAATTCCATTTCCCGAAGAACGTTTGTCCAATCGGGGGGAACAAAGCCTCTTTCGAAGAACATTTGTCCGATCGGGGGAACAAAGTCACTTTTGAAGGACTTTTATCCGTTCGACTGGAACAAAGCCACTTTTAAAGGATGTTTGTCCGTTCGAGGGAACAAAACCACTTCCGATGGACGCTTGTTCGTTCGGGGGGACAAAGCCATTTCCGATGGACGCTTGTTCGTTCGGGGGGACAAAGTCACTTCCGATGGACGCTTGTTCATTTGGGGTAAAAAACCACTTCCGATGGACGCTTGTTCGTTTGGGGTAAAAAACCACTTCCGATGGACGTTTGTTCGTTCGGGGGGAACATAGCCACTTCCAATGGAAGTTTGTCCGACCTTATACCCTTTCCGACCTTATGCAGCCATAATATCCGTCCCGACCCCTGTGGGAGGCTTCGATCAGACTTTATATCCACCGAAAGTAAACAACCGAAGACATGATGAAAATTTTGATCAACCCATCCTGATGATGCCACTGACCGAACAACAGTTTCTTGAAATTCTCTTACACGGTATCATTGTTGCTTTTCAAGTCATGGGCAATTTGGTCTGATCCATTCCGTATAGCACATGTAACTGGTCTAAGGCCTCTTCCTTTCCTCCCCAACCTTAGTCTATAACAAACAATTTTGAGTGAGGACCAAAATATCTTATTACATACTTTCCAATTGCTTTCTTTTAAAAATGCTGCCAAAGTTATAAGAAGGCATAGACCACACCGGAGTTTGTGAAAGCAAGGAGAGATGAATTAAATGATGATGCAAACAAGCAGGAAAAAGCCTAAAAGTAATGGGGGTGCATTTGGAGAAAATTCGATGGAGAGATACTTTATTGAATTTATGGTGAAACAATAACACTTGGGCCCATTTACTTTTTACTGCATATTTGGTTGAAAGTTTTTGTTATTTGGTGGAGAGAGATTGGAACGAAATTGAGTATAATGAAAGCTAATGGGACTGAGTTCCTGGACAACTCTCTAATTTTATCCATATCACATGAATAATACTTTCACATGCATAATATGAGTGATATATATAATACGCAAAGTAGTAATAATATTCATGTTGATTTAATAAAAAAGAATCACTTATCTCCTTCGGTGAATTGGTGATTTTAAATCGACAATAGAACAAGTGTTTTGTTTTCCACAGACGGCGCCAATGTTAATGCCTAATTTTGTACGCCTGACGAAATCACTTAAAAGGACATGCCAAAATAGCGCCAACGGTTGATGGAGTAATTGTTGTGAAATCAAACTTACGAAATACACTCACATAAATATAAATAAAGAAATATAAAGTATGAACACAAGAATTTACGTGGAAACCCGATTAGAAAAAAATCACGGGAAGAGAGAGTAATCCACTATAATAATATTGGGGGTACAAGTTGTGTATTTGTGTTATAACTCTTGTGCCCTATCATATTCTCCTCCCTTTTCTCTTTGTCCTCCTTTTTCAATCCTAGCTTGTAGCCGTATATATAGAAGTTGCCTCCACCCGCATCCAACTAGGAGAATGACTCATTATCTTTCCAAATAAGGAAACACAATCCTATTCTGATAAGGACTCTATCACTATCATAATAAATACATATGGGTCATCACCAGATCCGGACTATTAAATAAATTGGATTACACTTTGGCTAGACCCAAATAATCACACTCCAACATTGCCCCCAGTACCCAAATAATCACACTTCAACAGTAAATATATATACTCGAAAGTATAAAGTATTAAAAAAATTAGCTCGGGGGCACTGCCCCCGAACCCCTCCCAACTTTTTTATAACTTAGTAATAATTTCAACCCCATTGATTAAATTTTCTGACTTCGCCACTGCCTTACGGTCTAGTATGGAGTTCGCATCAAATTTGCACACTGTTTGTAAGGGCATTTCTGTCCTTTGGAAGAAGTTAGTTAGTATAAATAGATTAGCTTAATTAGGAAGCTAGTTTAGTTAGATCAGTTAATCATTTCCCTGTTTTAGAGCTGTAACACTGAATTTTGTTCTTCAGTATAAGAATTCTTCATTTACAATCTATGGATTCTTACGGTTACAAATTTACTTGAAATGAATCATAGAAGAACTGATATATCAACCAAGAACAAAAAAAATTCAGTTTTGTTATGTCCAATTTCGTTTGAATAGGGACTTCAAATTGATTTATAATTATAAATATTTTAAAAATATTAGTAAACCAAATCAAGCCATTTATCATGAGATAAATAAAATTTTCCCTATATACTTCCTATTATTGTAAGGGGTATTCATGTTTAATAAATTTTATGCGGAAAAAAAAATAAAAATCAATTACTCTGTCCGTCCTTAAAAGGATAATTAAATGTATAATTTTTTTTGTCCAGAAAAGGATGGGCTAAGATACATGAAGTAAAGGGTAAAAATGTTATTTAATGGAGTCCACTAATATAAAAAAAATAGAAATACTGATCACTTTATGTAATATTATGGGACCTCTTAAGGTTAAATTAAATATATATTTTTTTACTTTGTTTTCTCTATTTTACTATTTTTTTAATATGCGTGAAAAATGTACGTTGTTGAGGGAGTACTTTTCTATTATTTCAATAAATAAGTAAAAAAACATTAATCATGTTATAACTTGAGTTGGTGACAGATGTACCTTTACAAAGTTTCACATGTAACAATCTAAATTCATTTTCCTTTTTCCATATAATTTAAATTTTTTTAACAAATAATCTATTGGGAAAACATGAGGAAGGAAACCTGCAAATTAGTCTAAATTTGCCAACTTTCCATCACTGTAATTATGGAAGTAATTCCTAGTACTGGTAACATTCCTTACCAAATTCAATTTATTTTTCAAACATAATCTAGCCGTTATTCTTAAATAAAAATCCTCACCATATATGTTTAATGGAGCAAATGAGCAACTATATATTATATAAGATTTTCTTCTTTTTTTTCCTCAAGAACAAGAAGAAAGATCGAGGCAATCTTTGTGGGCAGATTTTGCTATAGATTTTTGTATATTTTATAAAATATATTTCTTAAATAAAATCTTCATGACTTCAAGTCGTTGTGCAGCTTGCAAGTATCTAAGGAGGAAATGCCCTTTGGATTGTATTTTCTCTCATTATTTTCCTTCGAATAATCCTCAAAGATTTGCTTGTGTTCATAGAATCTATGGTGCTAGCAATATTGGAAAGATGTTGCAGGTAATATATCTTAAATATATGGTGGTTAATCTTTTTTAGATAATTTTTATATGGTTATTTAATGGGTAGGTGATTATTGCACTCCATTTTTCGTCGCTTGCACATGATAGTATTAAAATTCAGTAAATTTTGTTATATACCGAGATTCAATTTGTAATATTTGAAGTGCTTTATACCTATTGAATGCCACTTGTACTTAATTTTTCTTCATTAAGTTTATTTCTGTATATATATATATATACCTGTGATAAGTTGGAGTAAATATTCAATGATAATAACAACTTCATAAGCATGCCTAGAGGTATAAACAAGCGTTGGAATTATAGTTGGAATAAATATATAGTGTTTGGCTATTAGCTTTTTGCAATGAAATGAAGGTGTAACAAAAAAGAGAGTCAAACGGATGGTATTATTATGTAAGACTTATAACTCCATCATTTTGGCTGTCTTTGCCATCATTTTCTATTTTTTACAATAACAATAAAATCTAATTGTGACATGGGATGTAATTGCACATTTCATATGTTCCCTCAGTCAGCAAAAATGTATTTTCAAAGTAAAATAATTTTTGTGTAAAATATTAAATATGTGTAAAGACTAGTTTACTTTTAAAAGTATACTTAACGAAGATACATTGTTTAGAAAAAAAAACATAAAAATCATTGTTATAATTTCAGGGGGTAAAATCGGTAATTATTTTATACTCTCTACTCTATTTTAATTTTCTCAATTTGCGTAAAATGTATACTATGTACATATATTTGAGGATTGAGTGTGTATATTAAGAGTGTAACTACGACGTCAAAATTAGATACCTGATGCATATAATATATGGGACCCGTACTATTTACTTGATTTCAATTGTATTTCAGTCGTAATTTGACATGGAATTAGTCTGTATTTTATTTTTCATATACTAAAGGACAAGTAATTATTTTCAGCAACTCCCGGTTAATCTACGAGCAGAAGCCGCAGATTCGCTCTACTACGAGGCACAATGCCGCATTGAAAATCCGGTCTACGGCTGTGTTGGAACCATAACATTATTGCATGAACAAATTAACGATGCACAGAGGGAATTAGCCAAAGCGCAAGCCAAAATCGCCTTTTTACGCCACTCAAATGAGTTTTTAGAAGGAAAAGTAACAACTCAATATGAGCAGCAGCAGCAATTTGGACTGGAAGCGGAACAAACAAACTTTATCAACTCCTTTTTGCCTGAACAAAACGGTGTCGCTGAATCGGCGTTGATTCAGTCTTCTAGTTCAAACTGGTTTTACTAAACCATAGCAGCAGCAGCAGAATGAATAAGAAGACTTTGTATTTTGGGTTCTATTTGTTCTTGCATGAGAATAATTAATAATTTGATTTGAAGTTTTTTTAGAAAAAAAAAACACTTGTATTAACAGAACATCACAAATACAAAGATAGAGTCATAAGACAATTCTAACTCCACAAACACACTAGTGCTACGTTTGGATTAAAGGAATGTAATAGAGTAGGAAATAAAATAGATGAGGGAATGTTATACAATCCTAATCAGGCTCACATCAAACAATAATAACTCAATTCAAGATCTAGTGGTTTATCAAATGATTTTAAATAATTGGGCTGAAAATTAT
Source organism: Panax japonicus (assembly GCA_020205505.1). Classification (NCBI taxonomy): domain Eukaryota; kingdom Viridiplantae; phylum Streptophyta; class Magnoliopsida; order Apiales; family Araliaceae; genus Panax; species Panax japonicus. The sequence continues at coordinate 66,570,565 of CM035091.1, forward strand.
TCAAGAAATTATAATTCAAGCATTATTGGGCCGACTCAATTGGTCCATTCTATTTAAATCATGCACGAATTTTGGGAGTTGAATTATAATTTGCAGCTTGCAAAGGAATGCTACACTCACGTGTGGCCTACTAAATAACATGAATCAAGTAGACATGTTAGTTGCTTTAATTAAGCATATTTAGTATGGACATACAATTCAGGACATGGAAAGGAAGGATTAATATTCATGTGGGCCACAATTTCATATATAGTCAGCAGCTATGCATGCCAAATTGTGGGTTTCCTATATATGGGTCATATTTTGGAAGCTAACATATTATAGCCATGCATGCCAAAGGGAACATCCGTGTTATTTTATAATTCTAAATGGAGGAAGGCTTGTTCACACGACAATTTAGCTTCCGAATGCAGCAAGTCAGATACTCATGCGGCAATTGCAAGATCTGAACGCGACAAGAAAAAATTAGATTAATTTTAAATTCTATTGTAAATAGGATTTCTTTTTAATTAGGATTTCTTTTCTAAATTGACTTCTATTTCCTTATAGCAATTAGGGTTATAGTTTATAAATTCCTATTAGAATTTGGATTGTTTTGAGTAGTATAAATAGAGGTTCAAGTTGATGTAATCAAACACATTATTCATTATTATTATTCAATATATTTGTGAGTTTATTCTCTACTTTTGGTTCTTTGAAGAATTCCTAAGAACTAGTAATTCTTAGTTATTTCTTTGAGATTCAATTTGACTTATCATACAACAATTCATAGTTGTGTGTGGCGTCTTCTACCGCATCAATCGTCGATTGTACCGAGATTACCGCTTCAATATAAGCGAGAGGTCAAGGTGTCGTTGTTGTCCATTCAACGCAGATTTCCGAACGCGAGCAATTGTACAAAGATTACCGTCTACATATAGGCGAAGGGTTAAGGTGTTGCAAGCAATTCACCCAACAACTGTGCTAGAAACGATCCGGGCGACGACCACCTCACGCAAGCGTGTCGTGGACTCTATCATTTGGTATCAAAGCTAAGCCTTTCTAGCAAGTTACTTATCTTTAATTTTCTGTCGAAATATATATTGTAAAAAAAAGAAAAAAAAGAAGAAAATAAGAGTAAAAAAAAGAAAAAGAAAGAAAAAGAAATCTGATTTTATTTCCATTGTGCTAACCAAACTTGTAGCACACCATCAAATCATCAAATTCCAACCAAGTGTTCATACCGTCCCATCTTCATCAATTCTAAAACGAAGCTACAATTTACAAATCTGCGGCATACAAGAGGAGTACAAGGCAATCGATCGGTGATTTTGTGGTATTCTGATAGTCACACCATCTATTTTGTTTCGTGATAAGTAATTTTTGAATTGATTAGTAAAATCAAGAATTTTGCTAGGAGAATTCAAAAAGAACCTATTAGAGAGAATATTTGAGGTAAAAGGCTTAGTGGTGAGATTAATCGAGGGTAAAAGCCAATTTATTGAAAGTATACACGAGTGAACCATTGATTCGAGCGAAAACACGTAAGGGAATGTGTGAGGAAAATTTTTATTTACTAACATTTGTTTTGCAGCAAACATGTATAGCTACAGTTATGAAGGTTCTTATGGGTCTCGAAGGAATACTTTCCAAGGCAATATTTATACAGAGGCATATCTGAGATGGGAGAGAAAAATGGAGCAAGAATTTGACTGTCATAATTACTCCGAGCGGAGGAAGGTCAGACGGGCAGTTCAAGAGTTCTCCGACCATACAATTATATGGTGACGGCTTAGCAAACAAAAACATGGGGAACGTCCGTTCGAGACATGGGTAGAATTGAAAACAGCAATGAGAAAACGGTTTGTTCCAGTAGAGCGTGACATGAAGGAGGAGTATACATCTCGAAGACATGTAGAGCAACCTTCAGGGCGATCTACAGTAGATATTAACAGGAGTGTTCGCACACAAGTAAACAATGTAGATTATTGGATGCAGCTACAATATACTCCTAAGGCGCAAAAGAAACAAGATCAGCCGGGGGAGGTGGAAGAAATTATAGAATATGCAGTCCAAGGAGAGTTATTGGGTTCGAGTGTTTAAGAAGAAATCCATTATCAAAAGCAAGATGGTGAACATCCGAAAGAAAGTAATCAAGAAGACGAGTTTGTAAAAGGAAATACACGTGGAAAAGATCGACAAAAAGAAATTGTTCAAAAGATTGATAATGTAAAAGAAAAATTGAAAAGAGTGAGAATGAAAAGAAAAGAGAGATTGAGAAAAAAGAGAATGAAAAGAGTGAGCTTGAAAATAAATGAGAGAAAAACAAACGAGAGGGTGATCATAAAGAAGAGAGAGAAGAAATATGTGACTATGAAAAAGAGAGTAAGTTGGAAAGTGAGTTATATTTTGAAAAGCCAATGATTGTACATTCGTACAAGATGACGATTTTGAATACTAACACTAATGATTCTTCTTTGTCTAGTTATATTTTGTCTTTTGTACAGGTTGTTGATGAAATACCACGTTTTATCATTCCGTACCGATCAGCTGATATTATTCCCGAGGAGAAGACGGAGTTACCAATGCGGGTTGGAGAGTTGGTGAAAGTGGGTATCGTGAGAGAAGACATGAGTTCGTGTGCTAATTATGAGATCATAGTACCTAAGGAGGATGAGACCACGAATTTGTGCATCGATTTTGAATTGGTAAACTAGTATCGTTATTCTTTTTCTTGTTTGGATAATATGCTTGATAGATTACATAGTACTTGTATTTTATCTACACTTGAAGGTGATCATGTGATGACAATTCCTAATCAAATTAGTGTGCATGACTGTGATAAATGGGAAATCATTTTAACATGTGAGTTGTTTAGATGGATAGTTATTTCTGTTAGATTAACTGATGCGTCTAGTGATTTCATGAGTTATTTAAAACATATTTTGCATGCTTCCATTGGATTTATTATTAGCTATTTTGAGGTTAAAATCATCTATATCATAAATTATGGTGGATACTTGATATTTGTTAAGTTAGTTTATGATCATGATATATATTTTCGTTTTCGATGTTGTTACTTGCATGAAATTCATTCTAGGTTTTCTTATCCAAATATTGACTTAGGGTTTCATGCTAGTCAATCTTTACATGAATTATTGTTAGTTGACAATGGTAGTAATCATGTTGTTTCGTTAGAGCAATCTTCATTGCATGATTTGCTATCATATGGTTTTGATTCAAGGAGTGTTTATCATCAAGATGGTTTGAGAGATGAGTTAATTGCATGTTTAGTTAGTTCACTTGGATCAGCCAAGGCATTGCATACTTCCATGGAATTGTTGAATTATATTTTTCATTTTTTCATTGAAAAATTTGTTATTCTCTATTTTGATGATATTCCGATTTTTGTCAACAATTTGCAAAATTCTATAGCATGTGTTGAGTTTGTTTGTTATAATAAGTATGCTATTGAGTTTTTATCTTGTGAAATTGGTTGTGACATTTTTACTCCGTTAACAACATTATTTGTTCTTTATTGTGTTAATGTCAATGGAAAGAGAAAGGTTGGTTGTGTTTTGCAGATTCGTGATAGGATCATATTCATCGAGGGAAACATGGATCGTGCAATTTAATTCGATCAATGCATTGAGAGTCTACATGGAAGTGTTTTGAATATTGTTTTAGTAGACTATGCATATGATTTTGATTTATTTACTTTCTTTGTGATTAGACAAAAGGAACTTATTGATTTGTTTTGTTTTGTGTTTAATCCAGGAATTCAAGAAACTTTGCGTTAGAAGGATTACGAATTTCAAGTATTGATATTTGACCCAGGTGTATTGACGAATGTGTTTCTGCAAAGGATTGAGATCCTTATATTGACTTTTGATCCGGGGATTCGTCACTAGGAGAATCTACCACATGAAGAGTTTTGCGTGATGATTTTTGATCCAGGAGGATATAAGACTTTTCATACTCTTTCTTACTTTGCATTCATGATTATTTTAGTGGATAGTAGATTAGTTTATATAATTAGTGTTTTGGGAGTAATTGGTCTACAAATTATAAATTCGAGAGAAAAGTCATACATTGCTATGTTCTTGGTGGGAGTCGGAGTTTTTGTTGCTTATATATGTCATTTACAAGTTGAGTTTTGGCATTATGTTTGGTTTCATGCTACTAACTTAGTTTGTTTTTTTTATGTAGAAACAATTTTGTGTTTGAATCATTTTCGAGAGGACGATGTGCCAAATTTGAGGACAAATCCTTTTGAAGAGGAGGGGAATGATACAATCCTGATCATACTCACATCAAACAATAATAACTCAATTCAAGATCTAGTGGTTCATCAAATGATTTTAAATAATTGGGCTGAAAATTATTCAAGAAATTATAATTCAAGTATTATTGGGCCGACTCAATTGGTTCATTCTATTTAAATCACATGCACGAATTTTGGGAGTTGAATTATAATCTGCAGCTTGCAAAGGAATGCTACACTCACGTAGGGCCTACTAAATAACATGAATCAAGTAGACATGTTAGTTGCTTTAATTAAGCATATTTAGTATGGACATACAATTCAGGACATGGAAAGGAATGATTAATATTCATGTGGGCCACGATTTCATATATAGTCAGCGGCTATGCATGCCAAATTGTGGGTTTCCTATATATGGGTCATATTTTGGAAGCTAACATATTATAGCCATGCATGCCAAAGGGAACATCCGTGTTATTTTATAATTCTAAATGGAGGAAGGCTTGTTCACACGACAATTTAGCTTCTGAATGCAGCTGTGACGCCCCCAAATCCGGGTCTCTTCCAACCCGACAAATGGTGCTACACGGTACTACCATTCATTCACACATTTCCTCAAATAGTCACAAGAGGACTAATATAACTCCATATATATCAAAATAATATTACATTACCCAGGTTCTTTGTAACCCTTTCATTTGTTCTTGTCATAATATCAATATATTACAGACATTCTTCCTATACTATTACATAAGTATGCTACGGTTTCGTCTTCGCCTTGCCTTTATCCTTGCCGGATCCTTCAGTCCGCTCGATCTTAGCTGTGTTCATATGGTTCAAGCAAGAGTGAGCATGGCTAGCTCAGCAAGTACTATAATTCTAATAAACAACATGCTTGAAACATAGAACTAATATATCTCCAGTAACTGAAAAATAGTTACTAAGTACTATCGATGATTCAAAATAGCACTTCATTTCCTTCAAAACGTTTTTCCATCAACATTCAGTAGAATGACAATTATGGCTCAAGATTATGAGCATACATAAGTTCTTTTAAAAAGGACATCCCGGCACTAAGTCCGTAAGTCCGACATAGCTTACGAGCACTTCTGAGTGATCAACTCATAGTACTCTATGTTGATCAACACTACATTCTTTAAACGTGTATACGTTTAATTGTGGCAACCTCACGTGCCTGTCGTTAAACGACAAAAACATTTGAACATGCGTGGTCTTCGATTGAAAACCATACCAATATAACTCGGTAATTTACAAATCATGCTTGACAGAATTATAATATAAGTCTAGCCGGAAGAATTAGCTTAAGACTTCATCATTTTAGATTTCATGTGAAAGAGTACATGAATTACAAAGCTTGTCCAGACTGAACTGGAACAAGGGTTAGAATACTTGCCTTTGGCGTCTGCTTACTGGTTAATACACGTACACTTTAAGTCTCTATGATTCTATAATTCATAATCATATAACGTATCATATTAGATCATAATTAACCAGGTATGCTTTCTATTATACCTTACCCTTCATCTCAATGTAATTCTAACTTAGTTTCGTTATTAAGGGTTTCGGCTTTCATTACGTCATTCATATCCCGCTCATCTTTGATTGATTATAAACATGCATTAGTGTATTACAAGAACCTTACAATGTCTTAATTATGTTGCAATTACATCCAAATTCATTACTATTAATCCCTCTTTCATTCTACACTTGAAACCCTTTTTCTCTATCTTCTTCCTTGCACTGGCGCCGCGGCGCCACTAATTGGTCTGTGACTCGCGCTGCGGCGTGAGTTAGCAGTGTGCCATCATCGCGCTGCGGCCAAGAAGGCTTAGAGTCGCGCCGCGGCGCGGACTCTGGTCCTCAGAAAATTTTGCAGTTTTTGAAAATTTTGCTAACTTCCCGGACGCATAACTTCTTCGTTTTAAATCCGAATTGGTCCGTTCAAAAGCCTACGGTTCACAAATTTCATAATCTATGCGTTCATGCAAGAATTTTATCCATTTGACTTCATTTGCTAAAATTTGACCTATTAGTCCATTTTAACGAAAACGATAAATGTTCGTGAACGTTCAACGCTCATTTCTTCGTTCTAAGTCGAAATCCGGTCATTTTCGAGTCCGCAACTCTATAATGACTACAATAACTTGTCTCCATTGAAAACCAACGTTTCCGACTTCCAATACAAAATATGACTTCTATTCCGAGAATTTCACGAATTCGACGTTAATCGTCTAATCGTGCGAAGTTTGTCAAATCAACCATACTAAGCATTCTAAGTGGATTTTAACCAACATATCATCAATTCAAGTTGTTTACTACACCAACTTATAAACAAAGTAGGTTTTGACTTATTTCCATAAGTCATTGACTTTCTCAACTTGTGAACTAGAAATCTTCATACTCATGACTTACCAATAATCTAAGTCCTTCAATCAATGTTCTCATGTTATAAACAACATACTAACATCATATGACAAGTCCTTTATGATCTTAACAACTTATTAGGTTTCAAGTTGCTTATTCAACTTATTCGGCTTAAGTTCATTCCTTATAACTTATTACATGTTATCCTCAAGCAATCCCCCTTCTCTATCAATCCTATCATAGAAAAGATATAGATAAAAGAAAATGAGTCTTACCCTTGAAGACTTCTATTTGCTTTGGAAACTATCAAAGGTTGAAGTGGCTTATAAGTGCTTTAAGTAACTTATTCTCTCTACCAAATAAGTAGCTTATATGCCTGAGAGGAAAGTGTTTGGATGATAACAAAAACAACCAACAAAATAAAATGAACTTGGTATTTATAGGCCACCAAAGCTTGGGGCAAAATGGACAATAATCAATCCCACCTCCTCATTCCACCTCCTTACTATTCACAACTTAACCTTCAAGTCTTCTTGCTAGCCACTTCTTTTACTTGCTCACCACAACACTTGGTCATCACACTTAATCCTTGCCCATCAAGACTACCCACTTCCTCACTTGGTTTGACCCATGGGTCAAGGCTTCACCTTGGGCTTGATTAATTAGTCCAACTACTTTCCTATTGGGCTTGATTTACAATAGATTGGACTTGTGATAATCATACACTTGGGCTTCTATCAATAAACTAGAAATCCCACCAGTCCATTACCTTAAATTCAATAACCTAACATACATATCCTACGTATAATTCTCATATGCTATCTCGTATATTAATTCGAAATATACGTTATCTCATTCTTCGTACATAATAATACAATACGCCATATTATACCTACCTTCCTTACTCCATATAATGTTTACACATTATATGATCACAACTTCCTTCTTTTAACGCTTAATAACCTAACTATCTCAAATTAGGCACGCATGCGAAATATTTCATTTTCCATACTTAGATTATTATTACATAATCGATATCATCTCTATATTATAACATTACGTATTTCTCGGAAGTTCAAAAATAATTTCCGAGCAGAAATTGATGAATAGTGTTTTTCGGAAAATTTCTCAGAAAACTTTTATTTTCGTTTTAGAAATTCAAACACTTTAATTCTCCCACGTAGATAAAATACTACGACGTTACGACGTTTCTAGGTTATAGAACGACATCCATCTTCTCAACACACAATAATAATAAATAATATTATTTTATTCATTATTAAAAGAAATTACAAAATGCTAAATTTTCTGGGGCGTTACACTCTCTCCCCCTTATAAGGATTCTGTCCCCAGAATCTCGCTATATAAAAAAAATTACACAAATAAATTCGGGTAATTCTTTTTCATCACTTCTTCTAACTCCCACGTTGCTTCTTCTGCATCGTGGTTCTTCCATATCACCTTTACTGAAACTATACTTTTGTTCCGCAGAACTTGTTCTTTCTTATCGACAATTTGAATTGGCGTTTCCTCGTACGTTAAGTCCTTCTCGACATGAATAGGCTCGTATTCTATCACGTGCTTATAATTCGGCTTATAAGGACGCAATACCAAAACGTGAAATACATTATGTATTCGTTCTAGGTTTGGAGGTAACGCTACCATGTAAGCTACCTTACCTACCCGTTTTAAAACCTCAAAAGGTCCTATAAATCTCGGACTTAACTTTCCTTTCTTCCCAAAACGTATCTTTCCTTTCCAGGGAGATACTTTTAGGAATACGTGTGAACCCACTTCAAACTCTCGATTCTCTCTATGCGGATCTGTAAACTTCTTCTGTCTGTCTTGAGCTGCTAAGAGACGCATCCGAATCTTTTTAACAATATCCGCTGTCTGTTGCACTAAATCTGGTCCCAACATTCGGCGTTCTCCTACATCATCCCAATACAGTGGCGTTCTGCATTTCCTACCATACAAAGCTTCGTAAGGTGGCATACCTATGCTTGCATGATAACTATTGTTATACGCAAACTCCACTAATGGTAGATAATCATCCCAACTACCCTTGAAATCTATAACGCAAGTTCTTAGCATATCTTCTAATGTCTGAATTGTCCTCTCGCTTTGTCCATCCGTTTGTGGATGATACGCCGTACTTAGCTTCAACTGCGTTCCCAACTGCTCTTGCAGACTTCTCCAAAAGTTTGACGTGAATCGTGGATCACGATCTGACACAATCGATACTGGCACTCCATGTCTAGAGATTATTTCCTTAATATAAAGTCTAGCTAACTGGTCTAAGTTATACTTAACCCTAATTGGCAAAAAGTGAGCTGATTTCGTCAATCGGTCCACTATTACCCAAATCGCATCTTATGAGTAGTCGGAAGTCCCACCACAAAATCCATTGTGATATTCTCCCATTTCCACTCCGGAATCTCTAATGACTGTAACAAGCCACTAGGTCGTTGATGTTCAGCCTTAACTCTCTTACAAGTTAAGCACTTACTAACGTACTCAGCAATCTCTCTCTTCATGTTCGGCCACCAGAAACTCTGTCGAAGGTCTTGATACATCTTAGTGCTACCAGGATGAATCGAAAATCTTGAACTATGAGCCTTTTGTAGAACCTGCTCCTTTAATTCCGTCTCATCCGGAACCCAAATTCTTCCGTTAAATCTCAACAATCCCTCGTTATCAAGACTATATTTAGTATCTTTTTCGTTGGTCAGCCGTTCTTTCATCCGGTCACACTCATCAGTTTTGAGTTTCACCTCCTTAACTCTCTCTACGATGGTTGGTTGCATCTCCATTGCAAACAACATTGGTCCTTCTTCTTCACTGGGCAGCTTCATCTCTAACTCCATCCTAGCCATCTCTATTATTAACTCAGTTTGAGCCGTTAACAAAGACAACTTTTCCCGACCCTTTATACTTAAGGCATCGGCAACTACATTGGCTTTTCCAGGGTGATACAGGATTTCACAGTCGTAATCCTTTATCAACTCCAGCCATCTTCTCTGCCTCATATTCAACTCCTTCTGTGTGAAGATATATTTTAGACTTTTATGGTCCATGTATATCTCACATTTTTCTCCATAAAGATAATGTCTCCATATCTTTAGAGCAAAAACTACTGCGGCTAGTTCTAGATCATGAGTAGGGTAAACTTTCTCATAATCCTTCAACTGCCTAGATGCATACGCAATGACCTTGCCATGCTGCATGAGCACGCAACCAAGTCCTCTATGCGAAGCATCACTATAAACTACAAAATTTCCCGTGTCATCGGGTAATGACAACACAGGTGCCTCACTCAACCTCTTCTTTAGTTCTTGGAAACTGTTCTCACACTTGTCAGTCCAAGCGTATTTCACCGTCTTCCTCGTCAAATTAGTCAACGGAGTAGCTATCTTTGAAAAATCCTGGATAAATCTCCGATAGTAACCCGCACCTCAGTCGGCGTTTTCGGTTGTTCCCAATTCATCACGGCTTCTACCTTCGCTGGATCCACTGAAATCCCCTCATGGTCAATGACATGACCTAAAAATTGCACCTTCTCTAACCAAAATTCACACTTTGTGAATTTCGCATACAACTTCTCCTTCCTTAATGTCTCCAACACTAATCTAAGGTGTTCAGAATGATCTTCTGGCGTCTTAGAATAGACTAGAATATCATCTATAAACACCACGACGAACTTGTCCAAATATTGTTTGAACACTCTGTTCATCATATCCATGAATGCAGCTGGTGCATTTGTCAACCCAAATGACATCACTAAAAACTCGTAATGGCCATAACGAGTCCTGAATGCTGTCTTTGGCACGTCCTCCTTCCTAACCTTCAACTGATGATACCCCGTTCGTAAATCTATTTTAGAAAAATAATTAGCCCCTTTCAGCTGATCAAAGAGATCATCGATCCTGGGCAATGGGTATTTATTCTTTATCGTTAACTTGTTCAACTCTCTATAGTCGATACAAAGTCTTAACGATCCATCCTTCTTCTTGACAAACAGTACCGGTGCTCCCCACGGTGACACACTCGGCTGAATGTACTTCCTATCCAACAGTTCTTGTAACTGCACCATCAACTCCTTCATCTCTACTGGCGCCATACGATACGGTGCCCTGGAAACTGGTGCCGCTCCTGGCACAATGTCTATCATAAATTATGTCTCTCTATCCGGCGGAAGACCAGGTAATTCACTCGGAAATACATCGGCGAATTCCCTCACTATAGGTATTTGTTCCATGGTTGTTACCACTCTTTCGGTATCAACAACATGGCACAGATATCCTACGCATCCCTTCCTCAGTAATTTTCTAGTTTGTGTCATGGTTAGACAACACGAACGTCCCGACGATCTATTCCCATAAAATACTACCCGAGGTTGTTCTAACGTCTTAATGTTCACACACTTCTTTTGACAATCTATTATTGCCCCATGGTTTACTAACCAATCCATTCCGAGAATTACATCGAATTCTTCTAACTTTATTGGTAATAAATCTACCGATAATTTACAATCCCGTATATCTACACAACAACTCCTGTGAACATCTTCAATAGGAATTATATCTTCGTTTGCTACCTTAATGTTTACAGGTATAGGTAACTTTTCGGGAAGTAGTCCTAATCGTCTAGCAAAACCACATGCTATAAATGAACAGGTAGCACCCGAATCAAACAGCACGTACGCATTGATATCGTTGATCGGGATAATACCTGCAACGACGTCCCCTGATGCAACCGCATCCTGGACTGTCATGTTAAAGGTACGACCCATCGGCCTACCCTGCTGAGCTGGACCCCCAGTAGCTAACTTACCGCTATTAGTGCCCCGATTCCCGTCCGTCCCCTTCTTCGGGCAGTTCTTTGCCATGTGGTCGGTTGATCCACACACAAAGCATCCATGATTCTTTTTTGGACACGGACAATTTGGCGCAATATGCCCCTCCTGTCCGCAGTTGTAACAGACGGCCTTCCCCTTGAGACAGACTCCTAAATGAGTCTTTCCACAGGTCTTGCAGGCCTCTATTCTTCTCTTTGGGTCTCCTTGCTTCACTCCGGTATTCCCAGAGTTAATTACCTTCCTCTTTTGACCCTCGCCACTCCCACTGGCTCCCTAAATCTTGACTCTCCCGTCAACCTTCCCCTTATTCCTCTTTTCCTTGTGGTATTGGCTCAACGCCTCACTACCATCTTCGGCGATTATCTCCTTCTCTAAAACGATCCCAAAAGAAGTACTTTGGAATACGGATATACGGTTATAGAGCCAGGGTTTCAAGCCCTGCTCGAACCGTCGAGCCTTCCTCACCTCGGTATCCACTTGGTGTGGAGCGAACCTAGCCAGTTCATTGAACTTGGCAGTGTATTGGGGAACCGTCATTTCCCCTTGTTTCAACTCTAAAAACCGCATCTCCATCCTTCCCTGCATGCTCGTGGGAAAATAGTTCTCGAAGAATATCTCCTTGAATCTATCCCACGTTAAAGTCGTTATCCCGACCCTAGCCTGATTGGCTTCCCACCAAAAATTGGCCTCTCCCTTCTTCATATAGGTTTCAAAGGCAACCTTCTGGGCCTCATCAACATTTGCAATTACGAATGCCTTCTCTATCTCCTTAACCCACGTTTGGGCTTCGATTGGGTCTGTAGTTCCTTTGAACTCCGGCGGACCTACACTCTTAAAATCCTTAAAAGTAGTAGTTCGTGCTACTCCTGGATTTACGGGGATATTAGCCCCTGTTCTATTAAAGGCGGCTGTTAATAAATTAACAAACTCCTGCATCGCGTTAACCGGACCTCCCTCCGGTTGATTTACGTTCGCACCTTGATTACGTTGCACTCTTCTTGGCGGCATTTTGCCTGATACAATAAACACATTACGTTATTATTCCTTTCTTTATTAGCTATCATTAATATAAAACAATAACTCCAAACATTCATAACTCATTGCTTTCCATAAAACGATCTTTATATACATTCTTTGTAGTATAATACTACATCGGTTACATACTCAGCCTAAGCTGATTACATTACTTTCCCGCTATCACTTTCCAAAAATTGGGATTTACAAAAGACTACCCTTTACTATACAAAAAGGGTTTTACATCACTACTACTTACAAAAATATCTACAAACTACTCTAACCACCACTAAACTACATCTGCCTCAAGGCATTATTGAAATCTGCCTTGGCCAGACCGGCAATGATATCACGGCTAATAGTATGCCGCGTTTGCCCCACCTCCACCGGATATCCAGCTACCTGCTGCTGAAAATCCGTGTGAGAACTCCTATAGATATAGGACATCCTCCCTATTTTCTGCACTTTTGTCTTGAGCTCCTCCTTGAGCTCCAAGACCTCGTGCTTTAAATCCTGGACTTTGTCCTTAGCCAAAATCCTCTCGTCATGCTCCTGCTCCCACATGGACTCGACATCAGTCTTGTCCTCTATAAGCATTTGAAGCTCTGCCTTCAGTTCCTTAACCTCCTGATAGTAATGGATATTTCTATCCAACACTGACATAAACAGAGACATCATCGACCCCCCAGGAGCTATCTCTGCTGCTATAGCCACTGGGTTAAAGGAGACTGTCTCTACCTCCTCCTCTATCATCCCGTCAAATACTGACATGTAGTCAGCTTCTTCTGAGTCTTCAGACTCAATGATTACTACTTCTGGCTCTGCTGCTATAGGGTTCGGTACAACCTCTACTTGGTTCACCGACTCTTCACTTATGGTCTGTTCATAAACAAACATCCCGTTTACTCCTGACATCTACATAAAACAAATGAGTTGATTAGTACACGTCAGTAAAATAATAAAAATACATATCATAATCATAATGCATTTTTATAAGGTTATTTTCTTTTTGTATTTCTTTGATTCTTCCTAAGGTTATGGCTTAAGGTTTTAATTCCCCCCTTAAGTTTTATAACCTCTTGCTCTGATACCAACCTGTGACGCCCCCAAATCCGGGTCTCTTCCTACCCGACAAATGGTGCTACACGGTACTACCATTCATTCACACATTTCCTCAAATAGTCACAAGAGGACTAATATAACTCCATATATATCAAAATAATATTACATTACCCAGGTTCTTTGTAACCCTTTCATTTGTTCTTGTCATAATATCAATATATTACAGACATTCTTCCTATACTATTACATAAGTATGCTACGGTTTCGTCTTTGCCTTGCCTTTATCCTTGCCGGATCCTTCAGTCCGCTCGATCTTAGCTGTGTTCATATGGTTCAAGAAAGAGTGAGCATGGCTAGCTCAGCAAGTACTATAATTCTAATAAACAACATGCTTGAAACATAGAACTAATATATCTCCAGTAACTGAACAATAGTTACGAAGTACTATCGATGATTCAAAATAGCACTTCATTTCCTTCAAAACGTTTTTCCATCAACATTCAGTAGAATGACAATTATGACTCAAGATTATGAGCATACATAAGTTCTTTTAAAAAGGACATCCCGACACTAAGTCCGTAAGTCCGGCATAGCTTACGAGCACTTCTGAGTGATCAGCTCATAGTACTCTATGTTGATCAACACTACATTCTTTAAATGTGTATACGTTTAATTGTGGCAACCTCACGTGCCTGTCGTTAAACGACAAAAACATTTGAACATGCGTGGTCTTCGATTGAAAACCATACCAATATAACTCGGTAATTTATAAATCATGATTGACAGAATTATAATATAAGTCTAGCCGGAAGAATTAGCTTAAGACTTCATCATTTTAGATTTCATGTGAAAGAGTACATGAATTACAAAGCTTGTCCAGACTGAACTGGAACAAGGGTTAGAATACTTGCCTTTGGCGTCTGCTTACTGGTTAATACACGTACACTTTAAGTCTCTATGATTCTACAATTCATAATCATATAACGTATCATATTAGATCATAATTAACCAGGTATGCTTTCTATTATACCTTACCCTTCATCTCAATGTAATTCTAACTTAGTTTCGTTATTAAGGGTTTCGGCTTTCATTACGTCATTCATATCCCGCTCATCTTTGATTGATTATAAACATGCATTAGTGTATTACAAGCACCTTACAATGTCTTAATTATGTTGCAATTACATCCCAATTCATTACTATTAATCCCTCTTTCATTCTACACTTGAAACCCTTTTTCTCTATCTTCTTCCTTGCACTGGCGCCGCGGCGCCACTAATTGGTCTGTGACTCGCGCTGCGGCGCGAGTTAGCAGTGTGCCATCATCCGGCCTCGCGCTGCGGCGCGGCCAAGAAGGCTTAGAGTCGCGCCGCGGCGCGGACTCTGGTCCTCAGAAAATTTTGCAGTTTTTGAAAATTTTGCTAACTTCCCGGACGCATAACTTCTTCGTTTTAAATCCGAATTGGTCCGTTCAAAAGCCTACGGTTCACAAATTTCATAATCTATGCGTTCATGCAAGAATTTTATCCATTTGACTTCATTTGCTAAAATTTGACCTATTAGTCCATTTTAACGAAAACGATAAACGTTCGTGAACGTTCAACGCTTATTTCTTCGTTCTAAGTCGGAATCCGATCATTTTCGAGTCCACAACTCTATAATGACTACAATAACTTGTCTCCATCGAAAACCAACGTTTCCGACTTCCAATACAAAATATGACTTCTATTCCGAGAATTTCACGAATTCGACGTTAATCGTCTAATCGTGCGAAGTTTGTCAAATCAACCATACTAAGCATTCTAAGTGGATTTTAACCAACATATCATCAATTCAAGTTGTTTACTACACCAACTTATAAACAAAGTAGGTTTTGACTTATTTCTATAAGTCATTGACTTTCTCAACTTATGAACTAGAAATCTTCATACTCATGACTTACCAATAATCTAAGTCCTTCAATCAATGTTCTCATGTTATAAACAACATACTAACATCATATGACAAGTCCTTTATGATCTTAACAACTTATTAGGGTTCAAGTTGCTTATTCAAATTATTCGGCTTAAGTTCATTCCTTATAACTTATTACATGTTATCCTCAAGCAATCCCCCTTCTCTATCAATCCTATCATAGAAAAGATATAGATAAAAGAAAATGAGTCTTACCCTTGAAGACTTCTATTTGCTTTGGAAACTATCAAAGGTTGAAGTGGCTTATAAGTGCTTTAATTAACTTATTCTCTCTACCAAATAAGTAGCTTATATGCTTGAGAGGAAAGTGTTTGGATGATAACAAAAACAACCAACAAAATAAAATGAACTTGGTATTTATAGGCCACCAAAGCTTGGGGCAAAATGGACAATAATCAATCCCACCTCCTCATTCCACCTCCTCATTCCACCTCCTTACTATTCACAACTTAACCTTCAAGTCTTCTTGCTAGCCACTTCTTTTACTTGCTCACCACAACACTTGGTTATCACACTTAATCCTTGCCCATCAAGACTACCCACTTCCTCACTTGCTTTGACCCATGGGTCAAGGCTTCACCTTGGACTTGATTAATTAGTCCAACTACTTTCCTATTGGGCTTGATTTACAATAGATTGGACTTGTGATAATCATACACTTGGGCTTCTATCAATAAACTAGAAATCCCACCAGTCCATTACCTTAAATTCAATAACCTAACATACATATCCTACGTATAATTCTCATATGCTATCTCGTATATTAATTCGAAATATACGTTATCTCATTCTTCGTACATAATAATACAATACGCCATATTATACCTACCTTCCTTACTCCATATAATGTTTACACATTATATGATCACAACTTCCTTCTTTTAACGCTTAATAACCTAACTATCTCAAATTAGGTATGCATGCGAAATATTTCATTTTCCATACTTAGATTATTATTACATAATCGATATCATCTCGATATTATAACATTACGTATTTCTCGGAAGTTCAAAAATAATTCCCGAGCAGAAATTGATGAATAGTGTTTTTCAGAAAATTTCTCAGAAAACTTTTATTTTCGTTTTAGAAATTCAAACACTTTAATTCTCCCACGTAGATAAAATACTACGACGTTACGACGTTTCTAGGTTATAGAACGACATCCATCTTCTCAACACACAATAATAATAAATAATATTATTTTATTCATTATTAAAAGAAATTACAAAATGCTAAATTTTCTGGGGCGTTACAGCAGCAAGTCAGATACCCATGCGGCAATTGCAAGATCTGAATGCGGCAAGGAAAAATTAGATTAATTTTAAATTCTATTGTAATTAGGATTTCTTTTTAATTAGGATTTCTTTTCCAAATTGACTTCTATTTCCTTATAGCAATTAGGGTTATAGTTTATAAATTCCTATTAGATTTTGGATTGTTTTGAGTAGTATAAATAGAGGTTCAAGTTGATGTAATCAAACACATTATTCATTATTATTATTCAATATATTTGTGAGTTTATTCTCTACTTTTGGCTCTTTGAAGAATTCCTATGAACTAGTAATTCTTAGTTATTTCTTTGAGATTCAATTTGACTTATCATACAACAATTCATAGTTGTGTGTGGCGTCTTCTACCCCATCAATCGTCGATTGTACCGAGATTACCGCTTCAATATAAGCTAGGGGTAAAGGTGTGGGGGTGTGGGGGTGTGGGGGTTTGGGTGGGGGTGGGGTGGGGGTGTTGGGGTGTAGGGGTATGGGTGGGGTGGGGGTGGGGGTGTGGATGGGGGTGGGTGGGGGGTAAGAGGTGTATACATAATCACATAATATTATTTTTTTGGGTTGGGTGGGGTGGGGGGTGGGGTGATGGTAAGGGTGTATGCATAATCACATAATATTATTTTTTTGGGTGGGGTAGGGGTGGGGTGTAGGTGGGGTGGGGGTGTGGGTGGGTGTATAAATAATCACATAATATTATTTTTTTGGGTGGGGGTGTGGGTGGGGGTGGGGATGTATGGGGGGTGGGGGAGTGGGGGTGTGGGTGTGGGTGGGGTGGGGGTGGGAGGTGGCTCTGCTCCTCTTTCGTTCGCCTCTGCTCCTCCTCTTTCGCAGATCGATAGATTGATTGAATGAAAGAACATGGAACCCTATTTTATTTTTAAGGGGCATATTTGTTAATTACTTAAAAATAATAGATGGAATAAGTTATTCCTGACCCCCCTTCCAAGAATAAAAATTATAATTTTAAGTTAACACATATTCCACTAGGAATACATTATTCTGTTGGAATAAACAAACCAAACAACATTTTTATCATTCCAATAGAATGATTCATTCTATTCTCCCTCCTATTCCATCGATCTAAACGTAGCATAGGAGTTTTTCAAAACATATCTAGGAATAGATTTCCCCTCCAGATCAAAAGATAGATAGTCAGCCACAAAAGGAGGAGGATCTTAAATGTTTGCAAAAGGTTGTCTTGAGTCCTCGCCATTCTAGTAATATATACCATCTGCTAGCCTATTTTCTTCCTGAAATACCGGTTGAACCTTGACGATCCAATCCCTTGTCAGCAGGTTCCTATAAGAATCCAGTAAGTTTATTAGAATTGAATCAGGGGGATTCGGATTGCATATAAGATGAAGAATTTCTGATGCATCCGATTCTATGATAATGTTTTTGAATCCCATTCGCCAACACAGAGAAAAACCATCATGGATGGCCCAAAGTTAAGCTAGAGAGACTGGAACTCCATGCAGTTTTCTCGATATACCTACAATCCATTTGCTCATGTGATTTCTTATGACTGCTCCAGCCCCTGCATTACCATTTTTATAAACACTCCCATCAGTATTGATTTTAACCACACCAGGAGGAGGAGGAGACCAAAAAACATGAGTAACTGTTCTGATATTTTTTTATTTGGCCTGTGTTTGGTCCCAGAAATTTAAAGCTGTAGGCATGCATATAAGTATTGTTTATTAATGCTTTCAAGGAATATGAGGGAGGAGAAAACATGAATTTATTTCTATGAATCCATAAATTCCAGAGAACAAAGAAAAAATTCATGTACCAAGGGCATATTGTTGGTGAAAATCAATACGCTTAAAAACACGCAAGTGCACGTGGTCAACAAGTAATATAGTAGTGAATAAAGTATCGTTCCCACGAGGACAAAATATCAAGAATCTTAACTTCACAAGTATCAATTTTGTATTAACCCTAATTTTATTAAACTAATCAATTCAATGGTTTCAAATTATATAAAAAAACTAAATTAATAAAGAAATTAACTATCACAAAACAAACACCAATAATGAAATCGGGAATTTCAAACAATAATTGGAGAATTAGACTTATGATTTCACCATGAGCTTCATTCTGATTTTCAAAACATTATTCCAACTCAATTCAATATTCCAGTTTATTAATCAAGAGCACGAACGTAGTAAGAGCCACCTCTCGATGCACTAATATCATATTAACATCAATCCACAATTAAGATAGAAATCTGTTAAACACCTAAATTAACCAACTCACTATATCTCTATGTGAACTGTAATCAAAAAGGTTGAAGTTTAAGCTCTCTATACGATTACATGTGATGCCAAGCGTATCTCTACCTTAACAATAATCACAAATCTGCTATCGACAAAATTCATGACACATGCTATATTAACTAGGTCTAGATTCGAATCTCCTCTCTCGATTACTTTCAAATCCACAAAGAATTGTTGATCAGGCAATTCATAAATTCACACACAAATTAACATAGATAAACTAAAAATATCTTATTGAATTAAAAATCAAAGTTATAGAATCATCGTTACGCCCAAAGATCCATCATTAGATGGTAATGCTGCAGCTTCAACCCATTTCGAGACGTAATCCACCGCGAGCAGAATATACTGATTGCTCAAAGACGACGGGAATGGTCCCATGAAATCGATGCCCCATACATCAAAGATTTCCACTTCAAGAATTGTTTGTAGGGGCATCTCATTCTGTTTTGATATGTTTCCCACCCTTTGGCATCTATCACATGTTTTCACAAATTGGTGGGCGTCTTTGAACACCGTAGGCCAATAAAACCCGGATTGAAGAACTTTCGCCGCGGTATGCTCACTCCCGTAATGTCCACCGTATGCCAATAAATGACATTCTTGTAATATGCTGTGGACTTCACTGTATGGGATACATTGTCGAATCATCTTATCAGCACAGTGTTTGAATAAGTACGGTTCATTCCACATGTACCACTTGACATCATGCAGAAACTTCTTTTTCTGTTGTCGTATAAGATCCGGTGGAAGCATCTTGCTTACCACATAATTCGCTAAGTCTGCATACCACGGAAATTCTGCATTCACCCCAAATAACTGCTCATCCGGGAATGTCTCGTTGATCACGCATCTATCATCATCCTTTTTCTTCGGATTTTTCAGCCTTGACAAATGATCGGCAACTTAATTCTCCGTCCCCTTTCTATCTTTAATTTCTAAATCAAACTCTTAAAGTAGGAGAATCTATCGGATAAGGCGTGGCTTCGCATCTTTTTTTGTGATTAAGTACCGAATCGCCGAATGGTCCGTGTAGACTATTACCTTAGTCCCGATCAAGTATGCCCAGAATTTGTCGAACGCGTATACCACTGCAAGTAATTCCTTTTCTGTAGTAGTGTAGTTCATTTGAGTCTCTGTGAGTGTTTTGCTTACATAGTATATGGTGTGAAACACCTTGTCTCGTCTTTGGCCCATAACAGCCCCAACCACATAGTCGCTCACATCATACATAAGTTCGAATGGCATTTTCCAGTCTGGTGCGACTATCACGGAGGCTGTAGTTAATTTCTTCTTCAATAGGTCAAACGCAGACTTATATTCCGCAGTAAAGCTAAAAGTGGCATCCTTCTCTAAAAGACTGCATAGAGGTTTTGCAATCTTAGAGAAGTCTTTTATGAATCTCCTGTAGAACCCAGCATTCCCCAGAAAACTTCTAATTCCCTTAACTGAGCCCGGTGGAGGTAGTTTCTCGATCGTGTCCAACTTTGCCTAGTCCACCTCCAATCCTTGAGCCGACACCTTATGTCCCAAAATTATGCCCTCTTCAACCATGAAGTGGCATTTTTTCCAATTCAGTATGACGTTTGTATCCTTACACCGCTGTAATACCATGACCAGATTCTCTAAGCAAGTGTCAAAATTGTCCCCATAGACCGAGAAATCGTCCATGAAGACTTCAACGTTCTTCTCCACCATATCCGAGAAAATAGCCATCATACACCGCTGGAAAGTTGTCGGTGCATTGAACAGTCCGAATGACACTCTCCTGAATGCAAAGGTGCCGTAAGGGCAAGTGAATGTTGTCTTTTCTTGATCCTCAGGAGCGATAGCAATCTGATTATATCCCAAATATCCATCCAATAAGCAGTAAAACTCATGTCCTGCTAAACCTGTCTAACATTTGATCAATAAAAGGTAGAGGGAAATGATCCTTCCGGGTTGCCTTATTCAATCTCCTATAATCGATGCACACCCTCCAACCTGTTACTGTCCTTGTTGGAATTAACTCATTGTCCTCATTCTGAATTACCGTCATTCCCCCTTTCTTAGGCACACAATGAATCGGACTTACCCATTTACTGTCGAAAATTGGATATATGACACCGACATCCAATAATTTCAGAATTTCCTTCTTGACTACTTCCTTCATGATTGGGTTAAGTCGACGTTGGTGCTCCACCGATGGACTTGCATTATCCTCCATCAGAATCTTGTGCATGCAAAATGATGGGCTAATGACTTTTATATCTGCAATCGTCCATCCAATCGCTGATTTGTGATCCCTAAGCACCCTCAGTAACTTTTCTTCCTGCAATTCGTTAAGTGCAGCAGAAATAATTACAGGTAAAGAATTTAAATTGCCTAAATATGCATACTTGAGATGTTTAGGGAGTGGCTTAAGTTCCAACACCGGTGGCTCCTCCAATGATGGTTTCAATTTTTCTGCAACTGTCTCCTCGATGTACAAAGGTTTAACCGGTGCTCTAAATCGGCTAACTTGTGGCAAAGAGTTTAACATCTGTAATAAGTCCAAAAATTCTGGGTCATCTTTTTCTTCATCCCCCAGTAAGGTTATTTCTAACGGATCATTGATCAATCTCTTGTTAATATCTTCACTGGTAATTTGCTCAATTAAATCCATTCGATAACACTCTTCCTCATCCGTAGGATATTTCATGGCCTTGAACACATTGAATTTTATTTCTTAATCTTGGACCCTCATTGTCAGTTCTCCTTTTTGCACGTCTATGAGTGTCTGTCCCATGGCCAAGAAGGGTCTCCCTAGGATGATCGAGATGTTCTTATCTTTATCGAAATCCAGTATGATAAAGTCCGCAGGGAATATGAACTTATCCACTTTTACCAAAATGTCCTCTACAATGCCTCTCGGATATGTGACTGACCTATTCGCCAACTGCAATGAAATGTTCGTAGGCTTTGGCGCGGACAAACCCAATTCTGAATATACTGATAATGGCATCAGGTTTATACTTGCCCCCAAATCACATAAGCACTTGTTAAAAGACATCTTCCCGATCGTGCACGGGATAGTAAAGCTCCCCGGGTCTTTGAGTTTTGGTGGAAGCTTTTTCTGTAACACTGCACTACACTCCTCTGTTAGTGCCACTGTTTTGAAGTCTTCCCATTTCTTCTTCCTCGACAGAATTCCCTTAATAAACTTTGCATAACTCGGCATTTGTTCTAGGGCCTCTGAGAATGGGATGTTAATCTGGAGTTTCTTGAACACATCTAAAAACTTTGCGAACTGCTTATCTGATTTCTGTTTTTGGACCCTCTACTGAAATGGCGGCGGGGGATAAACAATTGGCTCACTGTTTAATTTTGTTTCCTCATTTTTGTTACCCTCCATTGCGTTACTGTCATCAACTTTTTCCTCTGGTGTTGCAAAATTTTTTGCACTATTCCCACCGAGGTGTTTTCCATTTCTCAACATAACTGCTTGACATTGCTCATGATTACCCTTCGAATTTCTTTTGGTGTCGCTAGGTAATGTTCCTTGTGGTCTATTCTTTAATGCCAATGCAATTTGACCTATCTGATTCTCTATATTTTTGATAGCAATAGCTTGATTTTTCATAGCCAAATCGTTGCTAGTCATGTACCTTGCCCATGATTCCTCCCCATCGGATTTTCTGTCCTGTTGTTAAATCTGTTGTGGATGACTATAAAAACCAGGGGGATATGATGGTCGTGGAGCTTAAGTTTGCTGATTATTGCTCCATGAGAGGTTTGGGTGGTTCCTATTCCCCTGGTTGTAGGTGTTTTAGTAGGTATTTTGCGAAATTCTATTGTAGTTTCCTATGAACTGAACGGATGCTGGATTTATTGCACACTGTTCTGTCGGATGATCCCCCGCACACAATTCACATACTACCATAACCTGCTGAACTTCAGCCCCTGCTATCGTATTCACCCTCTCATTCATCGCATCAAACTTCATGGATAGTGCAGAAAGAGTTGCTTGTGTAGCTGTTACTCCATCTAATTCCAAGATCCCAACCGCCTTTGCATGTGTCCTTCTTGTTGTGGGCCACTGGTAGTTATTTGCCGACATTATTTCTATCAAATTGTAGGCTTCCTCATAACTCTTAGCCATGAATACACCGCCCGATGCCGCATCAATGCTAGTTCTGACATTTCCATGTAGCCCGTTATAGAAGGTCTTCATTTGTAACCACTTGGGCAATCCATGATGTGGGCATTTTCTGAGTAATTCATTGTATCTCTCCCATGACTCATATAGTGACTCTCCATTCTGCTGCTCAAACATTGTGATGTCATTCCTCATTTTCGCAGTCTTCGCTGGTGGGAAAAATTTGGCATGAAATTTTTGAGCCAAATCCTCCCACGTGGTGATCGAACCCGGCGGTAAAGAATGTAACCAACTCTTTGCCTTGTCCCGTAAAGTGAATGGGAACAAGCGAAGTCTTACTGCCTTATCTGACACCCCATTGTACTTGAACGTGTCGCACATCTCCAGAAAACTGATCAAATGCTCATTTGGATCGTCGTTTGCCATTCCCCCAAACTGACATGAGTTCTGCATCATCTGAATGGTCCCAAGCTTTATTTCAAAAATGTTTGCAGCTATTGCAGGCCTAGTAATGCTCGACTGCAGATCAGTCACCCTAGGTGTGGCAAAATCCCTCAACGCTTTCTGGTCTTCGGCAACCATCATTTCTTCCCTATCAGAATTTTCAAATTCATTCCTCGTTTTCTCAATCCACTTACTCAACTTTTGAAATCGTCTGTCAATGTCGTCCTCAAAAGGAAGCAAGTCTGGATGTTTAGATCGTGTTTGCATAAACCAATGTCGAAAACCTGAAATAGAGAAAACAAAAATAAAAATGTTTAATAAAAACTGGACTAGTTAAACTGATATTGTAAAAACAAATATTAAAATCTCGGCTAAATTGTCCCCGGCAACGACGCCAAAAACTTGTTGGTGAAAATCAATATGCTTAAAAACACGCAAGTGCACGTGGTCAACTACGAATAACTACGAATTTAAACTTGAAATGAATATTGATTCATGTATATAAAATCCACTTATCACATATGAGTCTCCTTATGATGCATAGATGTATTCCTTTTAATCCAGACTTCTAAATTTCCTTGGAAATGTTTTTGATAAGTAGCTCCATAATCTTACAGTGAGTGGAGGCAAACCAAACTAGATTTGATTTAGTAGGAAGATGGTTATGGATTACTTTTCAAAAGAAGATCCGAATTTTAGGGGGAATATTTAGAAGCCAAATCCATAACCAATTGTCCACATTTCTATCCTTCCTAGTAAGAGAAGCATATACAGATTTAACAGAACAATGTCCTTTGGTAAAAGGCCACAAGGGTTTGTCCTCAGTTTAAATATTCAGGCAAATTGGTATAGAACACTACAACAAAGAGGCTTATCAGTTACCGCCTATCAGCGACCGCCAATGGTCACAGATGGGTATTTGCGACTGAATGCGATCGCTGATAATAGTCGCAGGTAATCTAGTCGCTGGATGGACACCAGCGACCAGTAATAGTGACTGCTTTATTAGCGACCGCACTCAGCGACCGTGTCCGTCGCTATTCTGACTTATTCTGAGTCAGTTGTCAGGTGTGACGTGGAACACATGGCAGCGACCGCAGCGGTCGCTAGATTCCGACAAGGTAATGCGTTCGCGGATACAAAGTTAGTGACCGCATGCGGTCGCTGATGATCTTTTTAAAAAAAAAAATTGCATGTTTTCTTGATTTCCCAAAAATAACTTGTTGTACCTGCTTTCAATCCCAACACAGCAGTATATACAAGCATCCATATTAACATCCATCCATGATATAACTACTATTTAATAAACAATGATCATCCATGAATAAACATTCATCCAACAGAATACAATTTTAAACATTCATCCAACACAATACAATCGATATCGTAAACATCCATATAAACCAATACAATTGTCCGAATAATGAATCTAAAAGAGTACAAGGCTTTAAAAATCTAAAAAAACAAGTATAGGCGCTCTTCATGGATCATCCAAATTATGATCCTATAATTAACAAAATAATAAAACATATATGTTACATGTTGATACTGCTACAACGTACTTAGGGAAAGCTAAACAATAGACAATGTAGTGAAACATATAAGTAAGACAGTGACTCAGATACTATAAACATATAAGATAATATAGCTAAACAATAAATGATATATATATATACCTGGTCGTCATTCTGCTGATGCTGCTGCTGCTGCCGCCACTGCCTCCGCCAATTCATCATGACTCAGAGACTACAGATGCTTGCCTAGTATACGAAGAAGACCACGATCCTGACAAATCGCTCTCACACAGTCAGCAGGCGTATGATAGGCTGGATAACCTGATGACTGTGTAGACTGGGTGGCAAAGCTGTCTGTGCCACTGATGGTCGGGCGCCGTTTTTGTCCTTGGCCTTTGACATAATTTTTCTTCACGATGGATGCCCTCTCCCATAATTCTTGATCAATCGACGGACGAGGTGAGCATTCAGGATAGCGCTCGTTCATTAAGCCCTTATAAGTGTCCTATCAGAAGATGAACAATTAAATAGTTAAAAATAAATAAAAAATTACTCAAAAAGGTCATCACAATTTATAAACAACATATTAGGATAAAGTGAACTTATTACCGCTATCTGAACAGCCTCAGGCAGACCATCGCGGGTGGCCACATACACATCCAACTAATTGATAGGTTGACCTTGAGACTGAGACTCCTACAATTCATTTTCTCATATTATTATGTAAACATATGATATTTTAGTTTACAAAAGATGAATGTAAACATAAAAACAAATAACTAAGCCAATAAGCTTGCTATACATACGTACCCTAGCAGTAATATGTTGCAGCTGTGATATACTGTCGCCCTTGTACGTGCCTTTTTCCTTTTTGCCTTCAGATACACCTGAGGATCTGTTCGAGGCGGCAGTCTTGCGTCTTTTGACCCATGACTCATCTCTCCACTGGTCACACATCTGCACCCATATGGGATGTGCGCACCACCAGGGACTATGCTCATGCATATACTGCTCACCCTGTCCCGGATGGTCAATCTCAGCATTGTGCAGGGCTTTTTGTCTTTCCTTGTTCAAATTATCTTTAGTTCGAACAGTGCACTTCTACCAGAACATTGTCTGAATAACTGATGCATGTGCGTCGTCCCATCTATACCGCTTCTGCAAATAAAACAACAAAAATAATATTGAAACTGTTATATTATATTACCATAATCCAACATTACTAAACAATATTATTTGATTAACTTTGTATTATCTATCAGAGTGATAAAAAAATATACCTGAAATTCAGCCCAAATTACATCCTTATGGGCGAGAGGTGTGCTCACCCATGTAATCACTGGTGTATGCCAGTTCTGTAAGCATAATTGTGAAATGCACTTCACAATTTTACTATCTTGAAAATCACTACAATATACAATAATTTACAGTCATATATAGCCTTAATGTTCAAGTTATATAGCCATTTGACTTATATATGAAAACAATTAGGCAGGGTCTCCCCTATAATATGGACTATCCACATGCACGAGGGCATGCATACTTGACCAATTTTAGGGCATAATTTAGGAGAATCCAATATTAGTAGCAACAATAAGAAGCCCAAAAATTGTCCCAATTTCAGCAATATCAACAACAATTTATCTAAATTTCAGCAACAATATATTCAGCAGTAATGTTATATTCAAAATTTTTCCAAATTTCAGCAACTGTTATTCAGTAATAAAAAACTATCCAACTTCAGATAATCTCATATTAAAACATGAATCTTTCTAATACCACTAGTAGTATTACGTACTCTAGGAAGTAAGAAGAGAAGCTGCATAAATTTGGTAGTTATTCTTATATGTCTCCACTACAAAGGCATTAAAATATAGTAGAGGTTAAGGATGGGATGGGGTGCGACCGGAATTACACATCGTACCCCATTTCAAGCCCGCGTCATTTCATTCGGGGATTAAATTTTAATAATCATCTACATTTCTGTGTTGTGAGGATTTTAATCCTCCACAGGAAATTTATACCATCGCCGAAAATTTAATCATGTTTTAGTGCTGGATAAGATTAAGAAAAATCAAATAATAATAATATATACACACATACATGGACAGATATTTTAATTATGTAATATATACTACTATAAATATTAATTTAATTAATATATAACTACTCGGGAGCAGATATGGGACGAAAAAAAATAAAAATAAATATCATCTCCTCCTTATCTTCATAAATAATATTTGATGATTCTTCATTCTCGATTCTCTTTTCATTCTTCGAAATGACTTAAGAATCAGCTTGAGGAGTGGCGAAATTATCATCCCTAGTAGGGGTACATGACAGAACACCAAACAGGCTAAATATAGTTTGGGTATGTGGAAGTTACCATCAAAATCGCGCGCGGATCTGGGTTACCAGCGGTGGTGAAGGCGTCGGCAGGTGATGTCGATGGTGAAGGCATCGGCGGCAGCGGCAGTCTTCCTCCCTCTTCTCTCTCCCCTTACTCCCTCTTCTCCCTCTTCTTTTCTCCCTCTTTTTTTCTTCTGTTCTAGATCGAGAGTGACGAACTGATACTGGTTTATTGAAATACATCCACGACCGCATGCGGTCGCTGATTTTAAATAATGTGGAAGTATCAGCGACCAAATGCGGTCGCTGTTATATAGTGGTCGCAAACAAGTAGCGCGCCAACATTTCCAACCAATATTTTGGAGGTAAAAATGAACATGCGACCGAATAGCGACCGGGATCGGTCGCTAACATAATCTAGCGACCAAATTCAAGTGCGGTCCGTAATGTTGGTCGCTACAAATCCTATATGCGACCACAAAATGCGGTCGCTGATAAGTTTGGTCGCTGTTAGAGCATTTTCTTGTAGTGGAAACTGTAATACCCATGAATCTCTACGTATTATTAAATGAATATATTAATGGAAATACTATTTATGTAAAAATAAGTGTTATTGATTTAAGAGTTGGATAATACAATTGATTATATTTGATCAATGCATGTTAAGATGTGTGAAGTGACAAAGAGATTTGTGAAATGCCTTGTGTGGCCTAATACGAAACGAGAAAATTCACTAAGTAAGTTAACCCGGGAATTTGGAAGACTCGTAGCAACACTCGTAAATGAGAAAATGCCTTGTATGATCATAAGATTCTATATAGATAATCAATACACTCGTAGACTCGTAGCAACACTCGTGAGGACATCATTTCATGTCATACAAAACAAGTTAGCGTCAAAAACTGGCACAGGCAGAAACTACACCAGTCTTGGCACTGTCAGGTCACGGCGCAGCTGCGCCGTCCCAGCAGTACAAATTGGCGCAGCTGCACCATCAGTCAGTTTGAGTTGGTTACTTTCTACTGTACCACTGAATTGGGGGAATTTAATGTTATATGTGTAACATGGGTGAAACCATAGGATAGGAGTATGTTGCAATGAAAAATGTTATGTCCGACAAAGGAATTATTAAATCATTAATTAGTATTAATTAATTATGGGAAATGGACTTCTTTGTAATTAATTAATAATATGTGATTGTTATTATTTGCAATATATAATTAATGAATACGAAAATCCATAAACTACATTAATCAATTGTTGGATTAATTAATATTGGTATTAATTAATTAAGGAAGTGCATGATTTATTTAACATGAATAAGTAAGTTAGTAATATAATAATAATATTATATTCACCGTTATGTGCATATGAGTACTGCTAATACAACTATACTATATAGTGTAGTGTGACATTGTGTGACTATATATTAAACTATAGTATTTTAAGTGGTAATTAATCAAGGAAGTGAATAAATTATTTAATTGACACAAATAAGTAAGTTAATAATATAATAAGGTGATAATATGGTTATGGGAATGGTAGAGATAATTATGGAACTACCCGGACAATAATACATGACTGCATTATTTTATTGCTTATATTTAATGTACATGGACTATATGATGTGAGTGTATAATCAATCCCTAAATTCTCCTTATATGGTAACACATGGACATAAAAACCATTTTTATGATAAAGTAACTGAATGTGTACAAGTGTAGAGCTAAGTGTTGCTAAGAATTTTTACTTGTCCCAATTTTAGTGTCACCGAGTACATGAATAGTCACTCAATGATATAATATGTAATCTCCAAAAAGGCTAAGAGCTAGGTGATGATGGCTGAGCTTGAGGGTGGTTGGCCAACCATTGTTTCTTGTCATTGCACTATGAATTCAAGTTCCGAGTAACACAATTGTCCGGTCCACACTACTTCTATAAATGGCAGTCATTTTATCAGTGGTGTTGCTTGGAAATTGTCTGAGATTTTGCTAATTAGGAGTTGAGAGCATACAAGAAATCTAAGAGCTTAGGAGTTCAGTTAGAGCAAGTGCATTGCATATTACAAAGATATAATTCCATTTCTTGCCTTCCATTTTCGTTTCTGTTAACGGAGTTCATAAGTGTTAAAAATTTAATTTCTTGAATTCATGGAAATGGATGTTAGTATGATGGAGTAATGTTCATATAGTTGTTATATGACCTTACAAGCATGTTTAAACTGATAAATAAGTGTTTGAGAATGATTTTGTAAGTAAATTTTGTTTTTGGGCTAAACAGTTGCCGACGTTACTATTTCTGCGCCTGAAACAGGCACGGCGCAGCTGCGCCACATTTGTATTGAGGCGCAGCGCAGCTGCGCCAGTTGCTGATTTTAGTTGGAGCCTCTGTTTTGCAATCTGATCCATGTTAGTTAAATATTATGCCTTATAATAGTATGCAAGCATGTGTATGATGTATATGTGGATATGTATGTGAGCATGTTTAGACTAGATTCACATGAATAACAAAAGTGTATGATTTTAAATGGATTTAGGAACTTAGAAATGAACTTAATATGCATATATGCCATGTATACATACTCACTTTGCAAGCATGTTAGTATGACTTAGAAATGTATGAATAAACCATTTGCTTGTGTTGTGTGATTAGAAAAGGAACATGAGTATGTTGAACCTACTAGTAAGCCTTGAACGTGAATTATTGTCAAAATACCTTGAGGATTTGAATCTGACTTCTGTGATCGTGTTTGATGATGCTCTTAGACTCACTCATGTAGTATAAACGTATATATACCATGCTTGTATATCTCATTTCAAGAAAAGCACAAACGAAGCCTATTTTCAACTAAAGCGGTATTAGTTGCACATATATATGTTATGAATGCTCGTATGTATGCTTAATATGGGAGTTATAACTATCTTGTATGTTAGAGAGCAAGCATGATAAGTTTTGTGATTTCATGACCCTAACTTGTTGAAATAGTTAATTTAGGAAAATGTTATTATGAAAAGGAACTTAGATTAACTTGAGAAGCATGATAATACCTTTAATATAACATATATAGCATGTGTGATTATTTTGGTCAAGCCGGACAGAAACCACAAGGCAGCAGCTGAGTCTTGGCATGGCCAGAGGACGGCGCAGCTGCGCTGGTCCTAGGCTTTGCCATGGCGCAGTTGCGCTAGGCAGCAGTCATGTTTAAGTTCGGTTTTGGGTCTGATGTTTGAAGCATGTCTATATGATGTCTTTAACTTGTAATATATGATCAATATGCTATGTAATGTGTTAAGGAACATGACATATGGTAGAAATAAAGGTTGTTCATAACTTTCGAATAATAAGACCAAAAGAATGTTTACATGATATCAAAACAAAGTTACGTGCGTTGAACTTGTGATGATTTATAAACTGATTTTGTACTATATGTGAGTACTTGAGTCATGTCAAGCTTGATTAAGTACTGTGTTAGCTAATGAACTTTGTATACATATAATACGCTATAAATAGGATTCGAAAGGTTGAGTTATTAACGTGGATAAACTACGCTTTAGGCAAGTTTCTCTAACCTTACTCAAATTTATATTGAGCAAGTATCCGAACTCTACTATTATTGTTGTGCAACATTATTGCATTATGTTGTTCGACAAATATCGTAAGGTTATCCATTTCGAATAAAAGTTACATTACATTCTCGTTCAAATGAGCTAGTATGTTAAACCCTCACTGCAAAAAAATGGGCCTTTAGCAACGATTTTTCGGGCAACGACTCTATAAGTCGTTGCTAAAAGTATATGTTTAGCAATGAAATTTGTCCTTCGTTGCAGATTGTGTCAGGCTTTCATTTTTTGCAACGAAATTCATAAGTTGTTGCAAAATTTCGTTGTTAATTCATTGGCGGGAAAAAATTTCGTTAGAAATTCGTTGCAACATTTTCGGGCACTTGATTTCCCGTCATCGTGGGCAACGAAAGTTTTTTTGTTGCTAAAAATGGGGCTTTAGCAACGATTTTTCAAGCAACAGCTTTATAAGTCGTTGCTAAAAGTGTATGTTTAGCAACGAAACTTTCCTTCGTTGCAGATTGTGTCATGCTTTCACTTTTTGCAATGAAATTCATAAGTCGTTGTAAAATTTGGAAACAAAATTCGTTAGAAATTCGTTATAAAATTTCTAACCACTTGATTTCTCTTCATCGTGGGTAACGAAATTTTTTTTTGTTGTTATATTTCGTTGCCTAATATGGACCACATTCATTGGCAATAATTTTTATTTTCGTTGCATATCTTATACAAATTTTGGCAACAACTATTAAAATTTTGCCTTAAATTAAGATAATCTCAATAAGCATGGTTTTATAAGACCATATTCGGTATTCGGAGAATTGTGAAAAAAATATTCATATTTAGTATTTAAAAATTATATCCAAATGCAAAACATATTTGAACCTGTGACCTATCATTTGGAACTTTGGTCATTTGACCACTGGAACAACACAAATTATATGTTAATATCTTGCAAGGATTAATATTTATATCAAAACATGAGATTTTCCCCATATATTCTTTTCTTCTCATTCACTACATACCATTAATGTAATCTCTAGAAGTTATATAATAATAATAATAATAATAATAATAATAATAATAATAATAATAATAATAATAATAATAATAATAATAATAATAATAATAATAACAACAACAACAACAACAACAATAATAATAATAATAGTACTAATAACAATAATAATAAAAATAATAATAATAACAATAATAATAATAAAGTTGCACCAATGGTGTGTAAGTTTTTTGTAACTCCCATTTTTCAAATTCTCTTTTTTCTTGACTTGTATTTTTTTTATAATCAAATATTAATTTCTCTTTATATCTTGTATTAGAGGGTGTTTGGCAATGACTTATAAGTTGGTTAAACTAAGTTATAAGTCATTTGTTATTATTTAGTGTTTGACAATAACTTAAATTTTAACTTTTTTTACTTATAAGTCATTATTAAATTTTTTTCATGCTTCATGTGCTATATTTTATTATTATTATTACTATTATTATAATTATTATTATATTTACTATTATTATTATTATTATTAGAATAATTATTACTAATCTTATAATTATTATTTTTATTATTATAATAATTATAATTATTACTATTATTATAATTTCTATTATTATTATTGTTGTTGTTGTTGTTATTATTATTATTATTATTATTATTACTATTAGTATTATAATTATTGTTACTATTAGTATTGTTATTATTGTTGTTATTATCATTACTGTAATAATAATAATTATTATTATAATTATAATAATTATTATTATAATTATAATAATTATTATAATTGTTAGTATTAATTATAATTATTATTACTATTACTATTACTATTATTATAACTACTACTATTATTATTGTTATTATTAATCATTATTATAATTACTATTATTATTCATATTACTGTTATTATTATTAATTATTATAATTATTATAATAATTATTACAATAATTATAATAGTACTAATAATAAAAAAGCATGGCCCGACCCGTGGGCATTTTAAAAAACAAAATAAAATAATGCTCTCCTTGAGAATTGAACTCTAGACCTCCCACTCTCCTTGAACAAATGCTCAAACCAACTAAGCTATAATGATTTTTTTTTATTAAAAAGTCAATTACCCGACACTAAAATACTAAAAAGACTAATTACATATTTACAAAAAATACTAAAAATACTAATTTAAAAAAACTAAAATACTAAAAAAAAATCAAATTAAAAAAATACTAAAATTCAAAAAAATACTAAAATACTAAAATTCAAATCATTTTGTTAATTAATCAAAAGAACAAAAATTTAAATTACATCATTAAAATACTAAAATCATAACATATTTACATCATAACATAAGATATTAGGGCAAAGGGTCAAAAAAGCCCATGATGTTTACTGCAATGTCCCACTTGCACCCTAAACTAAATTTTTTTCCAAAAGTGCCCTTAATGTTATATTTTTGGGTCAACTGTGCCCCTGCCGTTAACAAAAGACAAACAAGGTTAAAATGTGATGATGTGGCAGGCTTAAATATAAAATATATTCTAAATAAAATAATATATATCATTTAATCAAAACAAAAAATACTAAAATTCAGTATAATAAAATTCAAATTATTTTGTTAACTAATCAAAATAATTAATTAAATAAAATAAGTTGTATAACATATTTACATCATTTAATCAAAATACTAAAATTCAAAACATAACATATTTACATCAAATACTAATTTAAAAAAATACTAAAATACTAATTTTAAAAAAAAATGCTAAAATACTAAAAAAAATCAAATTAAAAAATACTAAAATTACTAAAATTCAAATTATTTTGTTAATTAATCAAAACAACAAAAAATCAAATTACATCATTAAAATACTAAAACATAATACTAAATACTAATTGATATAAAAATTTTAAATTAATAAAATAATAATACTAAATAATATTTTTAAACTATATAAAAATTTGATGATGTAATAATGTATACATAACTGTATATGTTATAATTTGATGATGTAATAATATTTTTAAAAATGTATTAAAAAATTCAAATTGCATCATAATATTTTTCAATTGATATGATTTTAAAAACTAATATTAAAAATTACTAAAATAATCATAATACTCCAGTTTTGAATTTTAAAAATATTATTTAGTATTATGATTTTAGTAATTTAAGTATTTTGATTAAATGATGTAAATATGTTATACAACTTATTTTATTTAATTAGTTGTTTTGATTAGTTAGCACAATAATTTGAATTTTATTATTTTGATTAAATAATGTAAATATGTTATGCTTTTTTATTTTGAATTTTAGTATTTTTGTTTTGATTAAATGATATATATTGTTTTATTTAGAATATATTTATATTTAAGCCTGCCACGTCATCACATTTTAACCTCATGTGTCTTTTGTTAACGGCAGGGGCACGGATGACCAAAAAATATAACGTTAAGGGTACTTTTAGAAAAAAAAAATTAGTTTAGGGTTCTAGTGGGACATTGTGGGTAAACATCAGGGGCTTTTTTGACCCTTTTCCCTAAGATATTATCATATTTACATCATTTACATCATATTTACATCATAACATATTTACATCATTTAATCAAAATACTAAAATTCAATTATTAAAATACTAAAATTTTACTCAAATACTAAAATTTTACCATAGTTGTATAACATATCAAAATACTATAATTTTACCATAGTTGTATAACATATCAAGAAGCTAAAAGTCACTTACCTGACACTAAAATACTAATTACATATTTACATCAAATACTAAAAATACGAATTAAAATAATACTAAAAATCAAATTAAAAAATACTAAAATCCAAACAAAATACTAAAATTCAAATTATTTTGTTAATTAATCAAAAGAACAAAAATTCAAATTACATCATTAAAATACTAAAATTATAACATATTTACATCATTCACATCATAACATAACATATTATCATATTTACATCATTTACATCATATTTACATCATAACATATTTACATCATTTAATCAAAATACTAAAATACTAAAATTTACCATAGTTGTATAACATATCAAAATACTAAAAGTCACTTGTCCGACACTAAAATACTAATTACATATTTACATCAAATACTAAAAATACTAATTAAAAAAAATACTAAAAAAAATCAAATTAAAAAAATACTACAATCCAAAAAAATACTAAAATTCAAATTATTTTATTAATTAATCAAAAGAACAAAAATTCAAATTACATCATTAAAATACTAAAATCTTAACATATTTACATCATAACATAACATATTATCATATTTACATCATTTACATCATATTCACATCATAATATATTTACATCATTTAATCAAAATACTAAAATTCAAATACTAGAATACTAAAATTTTACTCAAATACTAAAATTTTATCATAGTTGTATAACATATCAAAATACTAAAATTTTACCATAATTGTATAACATATCAAAATACTAAAAGTCACCTACCCGACACTAAAATATTAACTACATATTT
Organism: Panax japonicus; assembly: GCA_020205505.1. Lineage (NCBI taxonomy): Eukaryota > Viridiplantae > Streptophyta > Magnoliopsida > Apiales > Araliaceae > Panax > Panax japonicus. The sequence continues at coordinate 66,606,170 of CM035091.1, forward strand.
ACATCAAATACTAATTAAAAAAAATACTAAAATACTAAAAAAATCAAATTAAAAAAATACTAAAATACTATAATTCAAATTATTTTATTAATTAATCAAAACAACAAAAATTCAAATTACATCATTAAAATACTAAAATCATAATATATTTACATCATTTACATTATAAAATAACTTATTATCATTTTTGGGTCACTTAAAATAAATAAAGTACCTCAGCGCATTACTACTTTACTAGCCCTAGCCGACTGACTGACTCTGAAGTCGAACAACTCTCGTCCCATCTCAATCTCAAGTCTCAAACTCTCAATCTTAATCTCTCAACTCTCAAATGACAAGTGTTAACGCCAAGATCTTTCCTCGCGTCCCAATCACCAAGACACGTCCGATATCCTGCACAGTTCAACAAGTCAACACCAAAAGCTTGACGGCTTGACCGTCGGGGGATAGCTCCGGCGTGAGAGTCAGTATCGGCAATCACAAGGGTTAACAATGGAGGAATAAATATCTAATGTCTGAGAGAATAATTATGTGGTGTGTAATATTTTGTTACTTACCTTTTTATTATGATCCCAGCTTCATGCAAACTCTCATCCCGGTTTACCGTGCCACCCATCACCTCCTGACACCTTTTTCCCCATTTCCGGTCATTTCAGCTGAAAGTATGCACCCAGCCTCCATATTTGCTGCCACCCCTTACCACCGCCCGTCTTCCTAGTCCCATCCTCATTAATGCCATATAGAAAGGTGGCAGACATAATAGTCAACTATTATCTTGAGTAATGATTACCGGTCAAAGCTGGGTTAAGTGGAAATATGCATAATGGGCTAATTCGATGAGTAAGCCCAAACAAAATAGAAATGACCCATATGACCGGATCCAATTCAAACGGACTTAATGGAAAAAATCAAATAATTGGGCGCAAAGCATCCGGTCCAATAGGACAAAAATAATCATAACTCAAGGGAGGAGCCCATTAAGTCTGGCCCAACAGGGAAAAAGATCATGGCCCAACAAGGAAAAGGATCATGGCCCAACATTGCCCCTAGTCTTTTATTAAACAGGGGGTTTAATGGAAGACTATAAATAATATGGATCCACGATATAACGAATTGTGATAAGTCACGAGAGGCCCAAAATGGAACTCATCAAAGCCCACTTAAGTCGGTCCAAATGGATATCAGAGATAAAAATGGGAAGCCCAACAGATATAAACCCACTCTGATTAGGATATTTAGACCCAAAACCGGGCAACGCCTTTTCCAATTCACCATCATTACTTTGAATTAACTGTATCGCCTTCGATTACCGTGTAACCGTCAATATAAAAGGCAAACTTTACCAATTTTGACAATTTTACCTGCCAATTTGAATTTCGAACCTTGAAGCTTTCTCTCTACCACTTGAGCCTTCTTTGTATTCTTTGCAAATCATTAACAATGGCGTCTCAAGATTCTGAGCAAGGTCATCCCCTGCTAGTGACACCAATTTGTTCCGTTTCTCCAAACCCAAACTCTACCAAAAATGCTTCAAGTTCTGATCAGGCTGCTGCAACGGCTAAGAAGAAACCAACAACTACATTTTCTCCCAGTCCTTCCGAATTCTATAGGAACAGAGAGCAGTATGTTCATGCCAACATCCCCTCGAAAGTTACCGAGGCTGACTTAGAAAAGCTTCGAACTCGTTGCCACATTCCGGATACCCACCAGATGAGAGTTCCCAGGTCTGGAGAACGAATGTACCAACGCCCTGAAGGATGGATGGCTGTTACGACAACCATTCTGGAGAAAGGGATCCGGTTCCCTCTACACGCCTTTGTGGTGACTCTATTAGGGTTTCTAGGTGTTGGGTTCGCCCAATTAATGTCGAACTCATACATTCATATTCTGGCATTCATAGCCCTATGCCACGAATTTGGTGTCGAACCTGCGCTCGACTTCTTCTTTACTGTATAGAAGGTTGGTCAGTCCAGAGAGAAAGGATTTAAAACCATAAGCAAGCATTCTTCAAAAATAGGGGAGAGGTTCGAGAGACGCTCGTTAGTGAATACTCCTTCAAGCAACAAAGGATGGCATGAAAGATGGTTTTTCGTTAAAGGACCTGAAGTCCTCTCCTTACCGGGCTGGGCCACAGATTAGAAGATTTCTACGGACTTCGGAGATGTTTCTGAAGAGTGTGAGGCTGAGATAATAGAGCTTCTGAACAATTTCCCGAGGGAGGAATGGAATTATAAACTTCTTTCCAGCCAAGCGTGGTTGTACAACCACAAATGTAAGTATGAATTCATTTTGTGAATATTTGAAATTTTTGTGATATAGATTCTGACGTAGAACTGTTAATCTTTTATAATGACTTTGATCAAACCATCTTCTTCGGAAGTGAAATATTTAGAAGATCTGTTAGCTGGAAAACCGGTAGAAGCTATTGTCGATTCTTCACAACATGAAGTCTCGTCTGAAGAAAACGCAGCTGGCAAACCTGCAGGTGTTGATGCTGAACCGTCACAACCAGAGGCCTCTTCAAAATTCAACCCACCTACTGAAGTACCAACCAACGATCCTCATATCCATGTACCTGAAGATGACGAACCCCTTCTTCCAGAAAAAGTTCTTCAACTTCGTCGAAAGAAAAGAGCCATCCGAAAGCCTAGGCCGATCTCCATCCAATCAGATTCCGAAGACCTTTCCGAATCCGAACCGACCTTTAATCCGATACCTCCAACTACCAATCCAACACCAACTGCTGACCCAATATCACCGAACGTAGATCCAGTACCACCAACCGCTGACCCAATACCTCCGAACGATGACCTAATACCGCCAACTGCTGTCCCAAAATTGGCTCGAACAAGTTTATTGGATCTTCCTGCGAATGATCGAAGACAACTTCTTCGGATCAAAAAATTGAGAACCAAAATCATCCCCCTAACCCCTGATGAGCTTAGAGTTCCTTCTTCAAATATTCACCCTTCAACAAAGCTTGTGGAGACTTCAACTATAAATGAAGAAGAAAGAAATGAGTCTGCTGCAGTGCCATCTCGAAAGAGAAAACGACTAACTGACAACAATTCTAGTCCAACGCTTTCAACTCTACCAGTTCGAGCTCCTACTCCAGCTCGATCTCCTTCCCACGAAAACATCTACATGGATCCTTCTCCCATTCACGATCAACCGATGCCTTCCCCCCCAAGGCCTTCAACACAAAATTTTCATGATGAGGCCACCGGGGCGCCGACTTTATGACCTCGGTACAACGTCAACTTCCCTTTTCATCTGTTTGATGCCTTCGTTCGGGAGAATGATGATCATCGATTTGATACTCATACGAACGGGAAATTTCTTGATGAAGGCATGAGTTATCTGGCAAAGGTAAGTGAGAGATTTATTAATTAAACACTTCTTCACTTGCTAAAATATTTGAAATTGACTAGATACTGTTGAATATATGCAGGCGAATGCAGTCTTCGGGAGTTTACGTCCCAAGCATATAAATGCCGAGTCTGATGAAGAGACTTTGAGGAGGGAGAACAACATGCTAAAGGCCACACTGGCCCGAGAGAGAGAGGAACGCGAATCTGCTCTTCATGCCAACGAAAGTCTTCAGAGGGAATTGGCCCAAATGAAGGAAGACATGAAAGAAACTTATGATGTGCTGAGCTCGGTCAGAGAAGAACTGAAGACGACAAAAGCCAGCGAACAAAAATTAGCTACTCTGAATATTCATTTTGTTGCTGAGACCGAAGCCTTGAAGACTACCAAAGAGGATCTTGTTGTAGCCAACCAAAATTTGTCAACCCAGCTCCACGAAGTTCAGACAAAGGTTCGATCTATTAAGAAAGTTCAGAAGGCCAAGCGTCGCAAGCTTCGTGGTAAGATAAAGGCACTTCGAGAACGAGATCCTCCTTTGACCGAAGATCTAATCAATCAAATACGGGCGGATTACCGTACATCGGACTAGCTTGGGTCAGAGATTTTAAAGGTATATTATGAAGGGTATGAAGAATGCCGGAGTAGGGGCAAGGAAAAGATGGTGGCTGCTCAACTAGATCCATCTTTGCTAGATTCTGAAGATGAGGCAGCGAGCTGAAGATGATTTTATTTTCTTTAATTTATAGGACTTGTAAAAATTATCTGTTTTTGTAAGTAAATCAACTATTAATGAAATTTGAAATCGTCCCTTATGACTTCAGTGCATTTACTTTGTGCAAATACTTTAATATTAGTGCAACTGAAAGATATACATAATCCCTTCAAGGATTCAGCTCTAACTGTTAATTAACAATTAAGTATGACATATAACAGATAAAGTGAGGTTAAATAATGAAGTATCCCGAACTTAACACTTGGAAAAAATTTAGGTAATAAAGTTAAGGGATACTTATTAGTTACCGAAGAGTGAGGCAGATCTGCTTCATTAGGAATTTGTTTACCCCAAAAGGCCTAACAAAAAATGACGGATGACATTTTCCTACCACGAAGGGCCTGACAAAGTCTTAAAGATGACACTTGCCTACTACGAAGGGCCTGACAAGGTCTAAGTGTCGACAATTTCCTACCACGATCGGCCTGACAACGTCTTAAAGATGACACTTGCCTACCACGAAGGGCCTGACAAGGTCTAAGTGTCGACAATTACCTACCACGATGGGCCTGACAACGTCTTGAGGATGACACTTGCCTACCACGAAGGGCCTGACAAGGTCTAAGTGTCAACAATTGCCTACCACGATGGGCCTGACAACGTCTTGAGTGACCACCTGTCGAAGAGGCTACCATCGAATGGTCAGCGAGTCCTCCCGAACCTCCAAACACCAATGACGTTTGCCTACCACAAAGGGCCTGACAAACTCATAAGGACCTCCTGCCGAAGAGGCTACCATCGAATGGTCAGCGAGTCCTCCCGAACCTCCAAACACCAATGAACTAATCGGCAACAGAGACAAAATTTGTTTGAGAGAAAAAGGGAACTTTTATTGATGATGATGTAAATATTTACAGACTTCCGATGTACTGACATTGTTCTTACTGAAAGTACTTTCTAAGCCTGCCAGCATGCCAAGTATTTTTAATTGCTGACCCATCTAAAGCCTTCAGCCGATAGGTCCCTGGCTTCGGCACTTCAGTGACTTCACATGGCCCTTCCCAGTTCGGCATCAATTTTCCCAGATTCTGAGGCGTAGATGCTTCAACTTCTCTAAGGACAAAATCTCCTATTTCAAACCTGCGAAGCTTTACCCCCTTATTATAATATTTGGCTACTCTGCGTTGATAGGCTGCCAATTTGATTAGGGCTGTTTCTCTGACTTCTTCAAGAAAATCAAGATTAGCCTTCAACCCCTCTTCATTATAGATTTCTCTGAATTGACTAACTCGAAGACTTGGAGATCCAATTTCAACTGGGACTAAGGCATCAGTGCCATAGGCCAATCTGAAAGGTGAATCCCCTGTTGTAGTCCTCGGAGTAGTTCGATAAGCCCATAGCACACTATGTGACGCCCCCAAAATAGGTCCATTCCATCCAACCCATTCTGAGTCGCCAAATACATGGTACAGAAATAACTACAACTTTATTATTACAACATATAAACTATTGTCGTCTAGATAATATCCACATATAAATAAATCCCCATCATAATTATTGATACATTATTTTACAAAAATGGTGAGGACTACTAAACAACTCTCTCTAGAACCATCATTACATCCCCCGACTCGTACTCGCTACATTCTCGTCTCCTGAGAAGAAAAAATAGAACAACAAGAAAAAGGGTGAGCTCAACTAGCCCAGTAAAGAATATTATGACTAAGATAATGTACAACAAATTATCCTTAGTCTTCAACAGGGAAAAATCTGATAGAATACAATAGACAACAAGTTTTAGATCAACAACTGCAGCGGAAACAACAATTCATTAGAAGAGTTAAGTAGAGAATAAAATCTACTAACATCTATGAATTTAAAAGTCCATCATCAATATTTTATCCCTGTAACATCAATCAATATATATCTCAAATCAAATCAAATATTCATCTTTGCACTACAGGCCAAAGATATTCATTAGTTGGTCATGTTCATCTAAACACATGTTCATCTTTGCACTACGTACCAAAGATATTCATCAATTGTTCATGTTCATCTCAACACCTGTACATCTTTGCACTACGGGCCAAAGATATTCATAACAAAATCAACCATCTTTGCACTACAGGCCAAAGATATTCAGTAACACCATCATTTAGGACTGAGGATGATGAAAAATATTTTAAAGGAAACGAATCCAGTGAAACAAAATAACAAGTATTAAGGATTCGTACTTTAAACAATCTGAGTTCAAAAATACTTCATAAATAATCATATTGAAGTAAAATTCAAGAATGATCAAAATATGGATACAATCAAAGCTAGTATCCAGAATAGATATTTTGGACAAAAAGAAGAAATTTCATTTTTCGGTGAATAGTGTCGTATTCGTGAATAGTGCCGTATACGTGAATAGTGCCGAAATCCACAAACGAGCGATTTTACAGGCTATAATCAAACTTCAGTCAATAATTGTGTCCACCAACACACAAAATATGTGTTAAACATTTAATGCCACAAAAATACTCTTTCTCCTCATATACTCATATATCCCACATTCATCGTAAAAATATCATCATTATTATATTATTAAAAATATAATAATATATTTAAATGAATTATTTTATCAGAAAAAGATAAAATATTAATTTTCAACAATTGTCACATTAAAAATTTTCTCCATCTATATCCACATAAAATCAATATTTTTCTCATCATATGAATCAATAATTAATTATTCACAAATAATATTACAGAATCACAATATTGACAACCATGCAGTTCCCAGGAAAGAGGGGGCTTTCCAATAAGAATTTCTTTTTACTGGCGTGCAATTAGGTGACCAAACCTCTCCTTAGAAAGAACTTTCTAGACATTGCCAATAATGTTATCAAATAATATTATTCAGATAATATGAATTATTGTTTCGATAATGGAAAATACTGTGTAGTAACAATTATTGAAACAACAGTAATATAAAATATCAATGCAGCAATTATTGAATCAATAACATAAAATACTGAACAGTAATTACTGTAACAATTATTGAGTAGTGCCTTCTTACGTAAGAATCAATAATTGGTGCAATACCGTGTGCTACTGTGCAACAACGCGTATTACTGTGTTTTAACCACCGGGTATTCCAACAGTGTAAACGGTAACAACTACGCCGTTATTTTATAAACAACTTATACTTGTCGTTTTCATCATCCAATCGCTTTCCGTTATGGGGCCCACAAAAGGCTGCGCCGTCGTACGAATATTCCCCGACAGAAAGAATATTCCACGACCAAACGAATATTCCCCGACAACAACGAATATTTTATAACCACTTGCTTATTCGAAATATTTGCGCATTTTACCCATAACTATCCACATTAATCAAATCAACCCTTACTATTTCAAAATAATAAATAAAGGAAATTCCTTTTTATTTAAAAAAATTTCGGGGTCTTACAACCTCCCCTCCTTATGAAATTTCGTCCTCGAAATTGACGTACGTAACTGGTGTTTCAAAAAGGTAAAGATACCTCACTTTCATTTCCGTTTCCAACTCCAATGTCATTTCCTCTATAGCATGATTCCTCCACAAAACTTTAACTTGTGGTGTGACCTTCGTGCGTAGGACATGCTCCTTCCCATCCAACATCTTGACAGGTACCTCTTCGTACATTAAGTCTTCGGCTATTTCGTCCGGTTTTAACTCAATAACATGGTTCGAGTCGTCCACATCGGTACATAAAAAAACGTTATAAACACGCGACATACTTGGCGGTAAAACGAGTCTATAGGCCACAGTTCCTATTCGATCGAGAATTTCAAATGGATTAATAAATCGAAGGTTTGAGCTTTGCTCACATCGCCAATTCTCGCTTTTGAAATAACAACTTCTTGCACCTCCTTCTTCAAATTCATCAGCTCCGGTGTGTAGCTTGAACAGCTTTAACATTATTGATTAAAATCAATTATACTCGTATATCATCACGTAGGTACCTAGAGTTTTCATCTCCATCTCTATTATTTGTAAATTATACGAAATAAGTCTTTGACAATATCGTACTCGTACTTGTATACGATCTTCTACTCAACACGTCAGCTACCACGTTCGTTTTTCCAGGATGGCATGGTCAGAACATGTGCTGGAATGAGTCTCCTCTTGAGTTCTTCGAAGCTCTTCCCACATTCCTTGCTCCATTTGAATTTTGTATCTCTACGAGTCATCTGCGTTAATGGAATAGCGATTCGAGAATATCCTTCAATGAATCTCCAACTAAGCCTAGAAAGCTACGTATTTCGATTACCGACTTAGGTTGTTCTCAACTGTGACTCATATCCCAACCTTGGATAGCACGTTACAATGACACCTATCAGTTTACTACCGCACGAATATGGCGTCCCCTACGGAGAGTCTGGCTTCGGTGCATTCCACAAAGGAAGTCATCAGATAAAGGCTCGGGTACAAACTTCTACAGTTGAATTTTTAACTCCTGAAGTTCAATAGGAGCCATTCGATATGAGATTTTAGAAATGGGTTTTGTACCGGATTTAAAGTCGATACAAATTCAATATCACGCTCTGGGAGTAAGCCAAGAAATTCTTCAGGAAATACATCAGGAAAAATCAATAACAACAAGAATATTATTCAAATCTGATGTGTCTTTATTCAAATCCATAACATGGACTAAGAAAGCTTGACATTCGTTTTTCAATAAACAAATGGCTTTATAATTTAATATGAAAGAATTTGACTTCAATGGTTTCATTGCTTGAATTCAAATAACAGGTTGCTTAGGAATATAAAAACTAACAACCTTACGAAAGCAATCAATTTTGGCATGATGAGTAGTTAACCAATCAATCCCCAAAATCACATCAAAAGCAAGTATCTTTAAAGAGATAAGATCAAAAGGTAATGTGATGGTGCCAACTTGAATCAAGCAAGATTTCTAAACAACGGATGTAATGAAAGTTTCTCCTAACGGAGTCTCCATAAATAGGTCAAAGTCTAATTTCTCCGTAGTCAAGTTCAAACGTTGAGCGCAAGCAAGAGAGACAAAAAAATGGGTAGAACCGGTACCTAGTAAGGTATAAACTTCGCAAGAATTATAATTAACTAACCCGTGCTAACTTCGTTCGGGTTCCTCGTATTTTGACCGGTCACGACAAACGCTCTTCCAGGAATCGTTGACTTTGACTTTTCTGGGACAGCCTTTTGAATCACCGTCCCCGCTGGACTGGGTTTCGATACCGTACAATCTCGAGCGATATGTCCTTCTTTTCCACAATTATAGCATACCTTAAACTGTTGTGGGCAGTTTGGGCTGATATGTCCCTATTTCCCGCATTTGTAACATACGACAGGTGGTCTTTCTCCTCCCTTGGAACCAGTTGCTACTGGCGCTGACGTCTTCACATGGTCGTTGTTGAATCTCCTCTTTTTAAAATCTCCTCCTGACTCGCTTCTTCTATTTTCATGGCCACGATTACCACCAGAGTGGTTACCACCTTTGCCCGTATTCTTCTTTCTTCGCAGGTTATCGTTGTTCTGATGACTGCTGTCACCAGTATGATCCTGGTTATGGTCCCTCGGTTGAACGTACTCGTTATCTCGCTCTAACAACTGAGCCCTATTGACAACATCTGAATAGATAGAAAATTTATGAGAAATGAGATACTGACGTATGCCGGGTTTCAAACCTCTCAGAAACATTCGCGTCATACGTTCCTCATTCTCCACCAAATGAGGTGCAAACCTGGATAACTCCGCGAACTTCGCCTCGTACTGGGACACCGTCATGTTATTCTGCTTTAGTCTAATAAACTCCACTTCCTTCATATGGCGAATACTTTCAGGAAAGTATTTTTCGTTGAAAAGTTTCTGAAACGTCTCCCATGACATGCTGAGTACGGCTGGATGTGTACGCTTCACAGACTCCCACCAGTAGTCTGCCTCGCCACGGAACATAAAGGTGGCGAATGGAACCTTCTGTTTCTCCGTGCATCCCAAGACATCGAATATCTTGGTAATTTGCTTGACCCGTGTTTCCGACATGATCGGATCGGGCTTTCCCTTAAATTCTGGTGGTCCCAACTCTTTGAACTGCTTGGCTGTGACCACCCGTGAATTGCTATCATTTCCTCCTGTATTTTGAACACGAGTCTCCCTCGTCTGGTTTTGCATGAACTGCAAAAAGCTCCTAAACATCCCGTCGTTCATCGTCTGCTCGGTGGTGTTGTTCACAGGAGGTACATTGCCAGCCTGTTGCACGTTCTCCTCATTGGTGAGTACATGCGTCTCTACGGTCTAATTTACTCCACTGTTAACATTCTCAGTCGACATTCTCAAATACTGTCATAAAACAAGGCTTAATTAAGGAAATCAATATATCACATAATATCCCTATATAGTGACCAACTAACAAATAAGCTTAGGTAGGACACACTAGCGAAGGATTTACTCGTCTCTCCCCTCCTAGTTCTATTCCCCGATCTCCGCCAGAGATCATATCCCTAAGCTCTGATACCAACTGTGACGCCCCCAAAATAGGTCCATTCCATCCAACCCATTCTGAGTCGCCAAATACATGGTATAGAAATAACTACAACTTTATTATTACAACATATAAACTATTGTCGTCTAGACAATATCCACATACAAATAAATCCCCATCATAATTATTGATACATTATTTTACAAAAATGGTGAGGACTACTAAACAACTCTCTCTAGAACCATCATTACATCCCCCGACTCGTACTCGCTACATTCTCGTCTCCTGAGAAGAAAAAATAGAACAACAAGAAAAAGGGTGAGCTCAACTAGCCCAGTAAAGAATATTATGACTAAGATAATGTACAACAAATTATCCTTAGTCTTCAACAGGGAAAAATCTGATAGAATACAATAGACAACAAGTTTTAGATCAACAACTGCAGCGGAAACAACAATTCATTAGAAGAGTTAAGTAGAGAATAAAATCTACTAACATCTATGAATTTAAAAGTCCATCATCAATATTTTATCCCTGTAACATCAATCAATATATATCTCAAATCAAATCAAATATTCATCTTTGCACTATAGGCCAAAGATATTCATCAGTTGGTCATGTTCATCTAAACACCTGTTCATCTTTGCACTACGGGCCAAAGATATTCATCATTTGTTCATGTTCATCTCAACACCTGTACATCTTTGCACTACGGGCCAAAGATATTCATAACAAAATCAACCATCTTTGCACTACAGGCCAAAGATATTCAGTAACACCATCATTTAGGACTGAGGATGATGAAAAATATTTTAAAGTAAACGAATCCAGTGAAACAAAATAACAAGTATTAAGGATTCGTACTTTAAACAATCTGAGTTCAAAAATACTTCATAAATAATCATACTAAAGTAAAATTCAAGAATGATCAAAACATGGATACAATCAAAGCTAGTATCCAGAATAGATATTTTGGACAAAAAGAAGAAATTTTATTTTTCGGTGAATAGTGTCGTATTCGTGAATAGTGCCGTATACGTGAATAATGTCGTATACGTGAATAGTAACTCCGACACCAAAAGATAGAAATTTCACAAAAAACATCTTCACGCTTCGTAAATAGTACTCGTGAATAGTAACTCATGAATAGTAACTCATGAATAGTAACTCGTGAATAATAACTCATAAATAGTAACCCCGACATGAAAAAGTTCCAAATTTGATAAAAAGTTCCAACCAATATTTCAGCATCATGATATTGAAGAAATAATATCATTTGAGAAGAAAATAACATCCTTTACCTCGAAAGACAGTACTTCTAGTTGAAACACCGGATATAGCCTATGACTTGAACTTGCACCGTATAGCAATACTCAAAGTATACTCAAAATACTCACAAGAATACGCTCGATAATATAGAGAGAGAAAACTTCAGTTTCTGATGTGATTTTCAATTCTAACCTAAGCACCTATTTATAGGAAATTGCTTAGAACACCAAAGCAGAAAATTTATTATATTATTATTATTATTACTTCTACAACTTCCTACGCCAACCTAGAATCTGAAATCAGTCACCTAGCATGTGATTAATGAGGCTCACAACATATAAAAACGTTTTTATTATTAAAAATATTTTAAACTTCCAAAAATCAATTATTTCGGAGCTTTGAAACTTCAATAATTCACAATAAATAGCCCTTTTATCAGAAAATTCAAATCTTGCGGCTTTTTATAGGAAATTCAATTCTCTACAACTTTGCAGAAGAAAGTTTTTCCAAATTCCAAACAGAAATTGGCCGAAATCCACAAACGAGCGATTTTACCGGCTATAATCAAATTTCAGTCAATAATTGTGTCCACCAACACACAAAATATGTGTTAAACATTTAATGCCACAAAAATACTCTTCCTCCTCATATACTCATATATCCCACATTCATCGTAAAAATATCATCATTATTATATTATTAAAAATATAATAATATATTTAAATGAATTATTTTATCAGAAAAAGATAAAATATTAATTTTCAACAATTGTCACATTAAAAATTTTCTCCATCTATATCCACATAAAATCAAAATTTTACTCATCATATGAATCAATAATTAATTATTCACAAATAATATTACAGAATCACAATATTGACAACCAGGCAGTTCCCAGGAAAGAGGAGGCTTTCCAATAAGAATTTCTTCTTACTGGCGTGCAATTAGATGACCAAACCTCTCCTTAGACAGAACTTTCTAGACATTGCCAATAATGTTATCAAATAATATTATTCAGATAATATGAATTATTGTTTCGATAATGGAAAATACTGTGTAGTGACAATTATTGAAACAACAGTAATATAAAATATCAATGCAGCAATATTGAATCAATAACATAAAATACTGAACAGTAATTACTGTAACAATTATTGAGTAGTGCCTTCTTACGTAAGAATCAATAATTAGTGCAATACCGTGTGCTACTGTGCAACAACGCGTATTACTGTGTTTTAACCACCGGGTATTCCAACAGTGTAAACGGTAACAACTACGCCGTTATTTTATAAACAACTTATACTTGTCGTTTTCTTCATCCAATCGTTTTCCGTTATGGGGCCCACAAAAGGCTGCGTCGTCGTACGAATATTCCCCGACAGCAAGAATATTCCACGACCAAACGAATATTTCCCGACAACAATGAATATTTTATAACCACTTGCTTATTCGAAATATTTGCGCATTTTACCCATAACTATCCACATTAATCAAATCAAACCCTTACTATTTCAAAATAATAAATAAAGGAAATTTCTTTTTATTTAAAAAATTTTCGGGGTCTTACACACTAAGTAGCTCTTCTGGCCATCTGCCCTTAGCTTCATCCAATCTGCGTTTGATCCCATTCAGGAGTGTTCTGTTAGTCACTTCAACCTGTCCGTTTGACTGAGGATGAGCTGAAAGTAATATGCACACAAGCCAATCATGTTTGATGATAAAGCATATACTTTGTAACAATCTTATTCATTTATTAATAAAAAGTATTAATTTATTAAAGGCTTTTAATTATCTACATGATGCTGTTTTATAATATGTGATAAACCCATAGTTTTAAGCAATGCTTTTAGAATAATGATGATGATCATTCTAATGAGATCTAAATTCTTAGAAAGCTTAAAACTAAAATTGTTCCCAATCGTTGGATTACTAAATTGGGGATTAGTGAATCCGGATAGATTGGTACATACGTTGCTTGCTCATTGGATGAGGATGATTGATCTCATGATCATTTGTGTGGAGACACTAAAGCAAGTATGTAGGTGCTTATTAGAGAATAAGTTCACTGAACGTGACTCGCTAAGGAATACCTAATGGAGTTTTACTTGCATGTCAATAGGAATTCCTGTAGTGATAGTAGTACAAGTAATCCTTGGACTTGAGATCATCATAGTATCTTGTGTATGATGAGTTATACTTTGACTTATTCCTTAAGACCCTTAGGGTATATCAAAGGCTATGCTTGGGTATAATAAGTTGTACATGGAGATAATGTATGATCAATAAAGAATCTACCACTTCTAGTAAAAGAAGAGAAATGTCCTATGTGATTCGATAAATGACAACCCAGTAGTCCTTGGCCAAGGCAGAATGAAATTAGAAAGGAGTTTCTAATTTGCATTATTTGGAGTTGTGCATTTAAGAGTCGAAATACATATAATTAAATAAAATAAGACTTGACAGAAATTCCATGTCTTATATTTAATTGGGACATTGTATGGTGGAAGGATTGAATTGTACGGTAACTATTTACTCAAAGGTTCTTTTATGATTAATGTTGAAATCTATATTATCTGGAAAGTCGTTGATCGCTAGGGAGGCTTATCCCTATTGTAGAATAAATATTATTTATTTAAATAAATTATTAGTTTAATTTATTTATTTAAATAAGATTAGAATTGTTCTAATTGATTTATTCACAACCGGTTTAATATGGAGAACCTAAAGGGTCACACCATAAAAGGAAGAATAATTATTTAAGAAGTTAATGGCATAATCGTAATAATAAGTTAAGTATATTTAATTTAATCTATGGTGATAGAATAAATTAAATAGCTTAATATTTATTATTTAATATTTTGGAAATATTAAATATAAATTAATAAGAGGAGTCTTATTATTATTATTACTATTATTATTATTTAATTCCTAAAGGAGTTTGGGAATTAATTAATATAAGTACTCTCATTTATTCCTAATAGGATTAGGAGGGAAAATTAGTTAAAGGAGTTTAATTAATTATCCCTAATAAGATTAGGGAGCCCATTTAATTAAAGGAGTTTAATTAAATAAATAATACCTTATTTTTAATAGGGTTACTTGATATCTTTATAAGAGGAGTCTTATATCAGATATCAAATATACGTCATTCCAATTGTTGGAGAGTACGCCCCTTTTTCTATAGAGATAGAAAACTAGGGTTTAGCCAACAACCCATCTTCTTGAATTCTTCTTCTTCCTTGGTGGATCACCTCTAGAGGCCAAACACTTGGGTGGCTAACGTTGATCAAAGGAAGGAACCAAACCCGGTGGATTCAAGATGAACGCGAAAAGGATTGGAGGTGAACTTGTACCTGAGGAAGCTCGATCTTCAAGGGTATGATTTTATTCTTTATCTTTTCGTTTAATTAATAATTGTGCATAAAGGGTGATCCGGGTTTATGGTTTGTAAAATTTTAAACTCTGATTTTACACGTTTCCGCATTATTTTTGCAATTTGATTGCGTTCATGAATATTACAAACCTAACAGTGGCATCAGAGCCAAACCTTTATGCGAATTATTAATTGTTCAGATTTAATATGTATGTTGATATGTGTTTTGAACAAATTTTTTGGGCATAATTTTATTGTATAAAATTAAAAAAAAAAAAAAAAAAAAACGCAATTCGCGAACTGATTTTGGTTCGCTGTCCTTTTCCGTGAGTTAATGGAAGAATGTTATTCAACATGCTGAAGGTCACGTAATGAATAATGGTGGTATGCACGTGAATCGAAGCAAGCTTCCTGGTTAATTTTAGTCCACGTGATATGCCAAACAAGTTGAATAACAGGCCACGGTTTTTCCTTTTAAAGGAGTGCACGATTTTTTTTATATAATATATATATTGGTTTTTATATTATATATATATATAATAGTTATATATATATATATATATTATTTTAATAATTTTATTATTAAAATAAATAATTTATTTTAATTTTGAAATAAAAGGTTTATTTTAATCTTAAAATAAAAGGTTTATTTTAATTTTAAAATTAGAATTTCATGCTAACTAATTAGAGTTGGAATTGGATTCCATGATACCTAATTGGAGTTGAAATTGGATTCTATGTTTCCTTAAATAAAGGAGTTTATTTAGATATGAAATCAGATTTCATATTATTCAAAATAAAAGAGTTTATTTGTGAATAGGAAAAAGAATCAGTCTTTCCTTAAATAAAGGAGTTTATTTAGATATAAAATAAGATTTTATATTATTCAAAATAAAGGAGTTTATTTATGAATAGGAAAGAAAATCCGTGTTTTCCTAAATAAAAGAGTTTATTTAAGATATGAAATAAGATTTCATATTACCCAAAATAAAGGAGTTTATTTTGACTTGAAATTGGATTCCATAATTAATTAAAATAAAGGAGTTTATTTTGATTAAAGATTTTGATTAAAATAAAATAGTTTATTTTATTCAAAATTGGATAAATTAAAATAAAATAGTTTTATTTTGATTTAAATTTGGATTGAAATAAAGGAGTTTATTTTGATTCAAAAATAGATTGTATACTAACTAAATTTGCCCATTAAATGATATCAATATATATATTAAATGTTTATTATTCATGAGATGAATATTATTTATTGATGCATATGGTGATGTGTATGATAATAAATGAGATTGATTATGGACTATTGACCAATGTGATTGGATTTTATTTTAGTTGGATGCATGAATGTATGGGTTTTATTAAATGGGGTCTGTGTACCTCGTCTTCTCTAGTTTTTCTTAATGTAAATTCTATCTCCCTCCTATGTACTTCCCCTTGACTGCTGATCAAGGTTTCTATTTATTTTAAATAGTTTTGTAATAGGAATAGTTAGAATTATTTTGAAGAATTAGAGATCGAGGAGCAAGGAGCGCGTGAAGACCCGTTTGTAATGGAGCCCGGGTTTAAATGTAATAGTTATATTTAAATATTAATTCTTGCACCTCTAGGGTTTGACCTTTTGGTTCACTTGGTGGCTCTAGTGAACCAAACTAGAATAAAAGTCCATAATCAATCCAGGTAGAATATAGTATTCTATATGTGCATGCTTATTCTATATATATTTTATATTATACAAACATGCTTCGCATGTTTATTAATATGACGCGTATTTTATATATATATGTGCATGCGCGCTAAACAAGATGAGACATATTAATAACAAACCCCTTAAATATTTTATATTAAGTTGTAACGTTCAAAGATATTTGGAATATCGAACGTCGCCTTCTAGCATTATAGAAACAATAGAGTATTGAATATTTAATATGAGTTTGTTGTGCACACACAAGGCTAGTATTAAATATTTAAGATGTTGTTTTTATTACATATGATGTTTATAAGGAATTGAACATTACTGCTTTGTTGTGCACACACAAGGGCTGTAGTTTTCTCTTCACTTATATGGAAATGCTGGGTCAGACTTAACTTAAATCATTTTAGTTCGGATGTGCACACACTTGACCATTATGATTTAAGAGGCAAAATACAAGGAGTTACATAGTTGATGTAATTGACAAGAGTTGTCTACCTATTTATTTATATATAGTTTGTTGTGCACACACAAGGCTATATACATTTGAAATGGGATCCTTATTCTCACTAGCATATCTTTAATTAGATATTGTCGAACTATATATATTGAGGGTAATATAGTTTGAAGAAAATAGTGGGAGATACCAATTTAAAACAAGACCTAATTTATTTTGGTAATTAATAAAAGAATGTATGTTAAAATGTTGTTAATTACAAATTCATTTACAGAATTTTACAATGTCTAAATTACTATCACTGCGAAACATATTAGATGTTATTTAACCGGACCGTATTAAACGGATTGGTTAAGGAATTGAGAATAGTTCTCATGGCTGAAAAGCTATCTTATGTCCTTAATACGCCTATCCCTGCAATGGTTACAGACAATGCCTCTGAGGAAGATATTGCTGCTTTTAGAAAGTGGCTAGATGATGCATAGTTGGCTCAATGCATCATGCTCGCATCCATGAGTAACGAGCTTCAGTGTCAGCATGAAACTATGGATGCTCCTATTATATTCCTGAACATCAAGTAGTTGATGGTGAAGAAAGTAGGACTGATAGATATCAGATATCTAAGGAGCTCTTCTGATCTAGAATGGCCAATGGCACTATAGTACAGATAAAAGTCCTTAACATTGTCAATTTGATTGATCAATTAGGACAACGGGTTTTGTCATGGATGGAGAGTTGAGCCAAGATTTGATCTTGCACTCACTTCCGGACTCCTTTCACAATTGTTGTGAATTTTTCATATGAACGAGCTAGATATCAGCCTCGCTGTTTTGCTTAACATGTTGAAAAATGTTGAGAGTCACTTTCCAACCAAGAAAGACCAAGTCTTACTGGTAGGGGCCAAAGGATCTTCTGAAAAGAAGAACGATTCTAAGAAGGTATATAGAAAGGGCATAAACAAAGGATAATAAGAACAAAACTGATATGGATAGCAAAAGAGTTTGCTTCCACTGCAATAAGCTTGGACACTGGAAATAAATTGCGAGAAACGTCTTGCAGAGGCTACCAGAAGAAGCTTAGTGAAGTTTCGGTTGCAAATACTATTTTGTTCATGATTTGAAATAAATTTTCTTTAAGTCAAGGTTCTACTTGGGTATTGGATACCGGCTTTGTTTATCATAAATATAGATTTATGAAGGACCAAGCAGAAGTAGAAAGCTAAACAAAGGATAAGTAATCCTATGTCTGGTAAATGAAGCAAAGGTTGCTGCATTAGCCGTAGGAACTTATAGTTTAGCAATGCCTACGGGCAAGTCTATTAAGTCAATAAGTTGTTATTGTATTCCAGTTCTCGTTGGAAACATTATTTCCATTTTATTGTTGGACAATAAAATCTTTGGTATTATAATTAGGAACAATTGTTGTTCTATTTATAATAATAATGTTTTGTATAGAACTGAAATATTACTTAATGGATTTTGTATACTTGACTTACGTGAAAAATATATTTTTCAAATTGAACAAACTAGTATAAGAAAAGGAGATGATCATTCAAAGAGTTGAATGTATGTATTTGTTGAAATACAAGTGTGAATTATTTGAAAGGTTCAAAGAATTCAGAAATGAAACAAATTGACAAAGTATTAAGATTCTTTGATTAGATCAAGGAATAAATACTTGTGCAATAAGTTTCTAGATCATCTCAAATGGTTTTTTCATAATGGACGCCTCCTGATACGTAATAATTGATTGATGTATCTGAAAGGAAAAATCGTACCTTGTTGGACATGGTGCGGTCCATAATGATTTTACCGACATTCCAGTATCCTTCTAGGATCATGTCCTAGAAATGGCTGCATATCTATGGAAAAGGTAACCTCAAAATCCAGCCCCAAGACTCCATAAAAGTTATGGACAGGGAGGATTCCTAATCTTAAGTATGTTAAGATAAGGGTTTGTCCAACTTAAGTGAAACGGTTTCAAAGGATAAGCTTGGGACAAAATTTGACATGTACAAATTTGTGGGACATCCTAAAGTAAGTTTAGGGTATATGTTCTATAATCCTACTTAGCAAAAGGTATTTATTGGGAAACATGTTTCCTACTAAGATAAAGATGTTTATCATTGAAGGGCTAGTGGGAGGATAATACATCTTGAAAAGTTCAAGAACCACAAAACACTACAAGTCAAATAAGAGGAACCGATAGATAGACCTATTGTACCACAATCGAATCGTAAATCTGGAATAGTACCGAAGATACCTAGGAGGTATGGATTCATCATGAATGATGATGATGAGGTACGCATCATAGAATTTGATGATCCAGTTACATACGATGAGGTAAGTGTCGTAGCAAGCTTATCAAATATGGAACATTCGTTTTTGATGAAATAAATCAAAAGAGTTTGATTTTATCAAAAACAAGAATGAACCTAGTGTGTACAAAAGGGTCAGTGGGAGCGTCGTGACATTCCTAGTATTATATGTTGATATACTACGGATAAGGAATGACATACTAATGCTACAATCAGTAAAGATAAAGTTGTCTAAACATTCCTCCATGAATGATTTGGGAAGAGTATCTTAATTGGGGATACAAATCTATATAGATAGATTTAATATAATGCTCGACTTAACCCAAGGAACGTATATTCATTTGATGCTAAAGTCGTTTAGCATGGCAAACTCCAAGAGATGTCTCATATTGATGAGCCATGGAGTGTATCTCTCTTAATAGTCCCCATAGACTCCTTCAAGAGAGATCGCATGAGTGATTATCATGTATGCAATGAAATATACGAGACCTGATGTTGATCAGTCATATTCTGGAGAAGTTCACTGTGATTCAGTGAAAAACATCTTAAAGTACTTAACCAGCACTAAGGATGTGATATAATTCATGGCGAGTCTGAATTAAAACTAGAGGGCTTAATAGAGTCAAGTTTTTCAGACAGACCAAGACGACAGAAAATCCACTTTAAGGTAAAGGGTTACCTTGAACGGTGGTGCAATGAATTGGAAAGGTTCCAAACAGGAAAGAGTTGCTGGTTTAGTGATAAAGACAAAGTATATAGCTATAAATGAAGCTGCAAGTTGATTGTTTGGATTAAAAGTTCATTACAGAACTAGGAATAGTTCCTAAGTCTCATCTTGGATCCAAACATGTGTTGTGGCACTTTCATTTGATTATAGGAATCATTGAAAGATGGGAAATCACTATAGAGATAGTAGACTCTCAAGAACAACATTACATATCCATTAACTAAAGCTTATCCAACAGCAGGATAATCGTCACTTAGAGAAGAAGAGTATGAGATACCATGACGATTGGCTTTAGTGCAAGTGGGAGATTGAAAGTAATATGCACACAAGCCAATCATGTTTGATGATAAAGCATATACTTTGTAACAATCTTATTCATTTATTAATAAAAAGTATTAATTTATTAAAGGCTTTTAATTATCTACATGATGCTGTTTTATAATATGTGATAAACCCATAGTTTTAAGCAATGCTTTTAGAATAATGATGATGATCATTCTAATGAGATCTAAATTCTTAGAAAGCTTAAAACTAAAATTGTTCCCAATCGTTGGATTACTAAATTGGGGATTAGTGAATCCGGATAGATTGGTACATACGTTGCTTGCTCATTGGATGAGGATGATTGATCTCATGATCATTTGTGTGGAGACACTAAAGCAAGTATGTAGGTGCTTATTAGAGAATAAGTTCACTGAACGTGACTCGCTAAGGAATACCTAATGGAGTTTTACTTGCATGTCAATAGGAATTCCTGTAGTGATAGTAGTACAAGTAATCCTTGGACTTGAGATCATCATAGTATCTTGTGTATGATGAGTTATACTTTGACTTATTCCTTAAGACCCTTAGGGTATATCAAAGGCTATGCTTGGGTATAATAAGTTGTACATGGAGATAATGTATGATCAATAAAGAATCTACCACTTCTAGTAAAAGAAGAGAAATGTCCTATGTGATTCGATAAATGACAACCCAGTAGTCCTTGGCCAAGGCAGAATGAAATTAGAAAGGAGTTTCTAATTTGCATTATTTGGAGTTGTGCATTTAAGAGTCGAAATACATATAATTAAATAAAATAAGACTTGACAGAAATTCCATGTCTTATATTTAATTGGGACATTGTATGGTGGAAGGATTGAATTGTACGGTAACTATTTACTCAAAGGTTCTTTTATGATTAATGTTGAAATCTATATTATCTGGAAAGTCGTTGATCGCTAGGGAGGCTTATCCCTATTGTAGAATAAATATTATTTATTTAAATAAATTATTAGTTTAATTTATTTATTTAAATAAGATTAGAATTGTTCTAATTGATTTATTCACAACCGGTTTAATATGGAGAACCTAAAGGGTCACACCATAAAAGGAAGAATAATTATTTAAGAAGTTAATGGCATAATCGTAATAATAAGTTAAGTATATTTAATTTAATCTATGGTGATAGAATAAATTAAATAGCTTAATATTTATTATTTAATATTTTGGAAATATTAAATATAAATTAATAAGAGGAGTCTTATTATTATTATTACTATTATTATTATTTAATTCCTAAAGGAGTTTGGGAATTAATTAATATAAGTACTCTCATTTATTCCTAATAGGATTAGGAGGGAAAATTAGTTAAAGGAGTTTAATTAATTATCCCTAATAAGATTAGGGAGCCCATTTAATTAAAGGAGTTTAATTAAATAAATAATACCTTATTTTTAATAGGGTTACTTGATATCTTTATAAGAGGAGTCTTATATCAGATATCAAATATACGTCATTCCAATTGTTGGAGAGTACGCCCCTTTTTCTATAGAGATAGAAAACTAGGGTTTAGCCAACAACCCATCTTCTTGAATTCTTCTTCTTCCTTGGTGGATCACCTCTAGAGGCCAAACACTTGGGTGGCTAACGTTGATCAAAGGAAGGGACCAAACCCGGTGGATTCAAGATGAACGCGAAAAGGATTGGAGGTGAACTTGTACCTGAGGAAGCTCGATCTTCAAGGGTATGATTTTATTCTTTATCTTTTCGTTTAATTAATAATTGTGCATAAAGGGTGATCCGGGTTTATGGTTTGTAAAATTTTAAACTCTGATTTTACACGTTTCCGCATTATTTTTGCAATTTGATTGCGTTCATGAATATTACAAACCTAACATGAGCGACTGAAGTCTTCCTGTGCTGAATCCCCAATTCTTTCAAAAATGCTTCAAACTTCGATTCCACAAATTGACGTCCATTGTCCGATATTACCACCTTAGGAATTCCAGAACGGAATACGACTGACTCTTTCAAAAATTTCAAGCACTCCTGTTCCGTTATTGACCTAAGTGGCTTTGCTTCTACCCATTTGGTCATATAGTCGATGGCAACTATAACAAAACTGACTTGACCTTTTACTTTTGGTAATGGACCCAGTATATCAACCCCCCAGACAGCAAAGGGTATAGGAGATAGGATCGAATATAGCTCTTCTGGTGGCTGATGCGGTATCGGACTATTGAGTTGGCATTTCTCGCACTTCTTGACGTAGTTGCTTCCTTGAAAATGGTAGGCCAGTAGTACCCTTGACGAAATACTTTGTAGGCTAATGACTTAGCAGCCATATGATCGCCACAGATGCCCTCATGCACCTCTCGCAGAGCATACTCAACTTCAGATGGAGTCAAACATTTCAGTAATGGAGACGAGAAAGCCCTTCGGAACAGATCTCCATCAATCATAATAAAATTAGCACTCTTGTACTTGATTTTCTTGGCTAGCATCTGATCCGAAGGTAAGACGCCATCTGCTAGATATTCCAAGTATGGAGTCAACCAGCAGTTGGTTCGGTCGACGCACATCACCACTTCATGATGAACACTGGGATGTTGCAAAATTTCTAAGTAAACCGACCCATCAAAGGTATTAACATCCGTAGTGGCTAATTTGGAGAGCGCATCGGCAATGGAGTTGTTATTACGCTCGACCCCCTGAAACTCGTAGGACTGGAAATACTGAAGCCGTTCTTTCACTTCTGCCAAATACTTGATCATTCTTGGACCCCGAGCTTCGTACTCCCCAGAGAGTTGTTTAACGACTAACTGAGAATCACTGAAGATGACTATTCTCTGCACTTCAAGACTCTTTGCTAATCGTAAGCCTGCAAGTACTGCCTCATACTCAACTTCATTATTTGTTGCTTTAAACTAAAATCTGATGGCCTGCTGCACCTTGAATCCCTCCGGACTCGTCAGAATAATCCCGGCTCCACTGATGTCCGTAGTAGAAGACCCATCTACATACAGCGTCCATGAACTCTCTTTCTGCTGAAGAACTACAACTTCTCTATTAGATCCTTCAGCTTCGACCACAACTTCATCAGCTTCAGAAAATGAGCACTCGACCACAAAATCCGCCAAGGCTTGACCTTTGATAGCGGTTCGGGAATGATATTCAATAAAAAACTGAGACGACTCCATCGTCCATGCAGCTAGCCTCCCCGATACCTCCGGTTTGCTTATAATCTTCTTCAAAGGCTGATCTGTGTATACTATTACTAATCTACCCTAAAAGTATTGCCTAAGCTTTCGACTAGCAGTTATTAAAGCAAAAGCAAACTTTTCGATGTTCGGGTACCTTGTTTCAGCATCCCGAAGGACATGGCTTACATAATAAACTGGGAGCTGCTTACCCCCAACTTCATGCACCAAAACTGCTCCTACCGCCAATGAGCTAGCTGCTAAATACAAATATAGAGGTTCGGCAGGAGCAGGTTTCACCAGCAAAGGTGCCGAAGATAAATAGGACTTGATGCTTTGAAAGGCGTCTTCACACTCCGAAGTCCATTGGAATGTTTTTGCATTCTTCGGCCCTTTCAACGTATCGAAAAACAGCAAGCATCTTTCTGCCGACTTGGACATGAACCTCCTTAACGCCGCAATCCTTCCAGTCAGACGTTGAACATCTTTAAATGACTGGGGAGTCTTCATATTTAGGATCGCCTGAATCTTCTCTGGATTGGCTTCGATTCCCCTTTGACTGACAAGATAACCCAGAAATTTGCCGGCCCCTAGACCGAAAGTGCACTTAGTGGGATTTAACCTCAAATTGTGATGACGAATCATCTGAAAGCAATCCTCTAAATCATCCAGATGTTTATGCACCAACATGCTTTTGACAATCATGTCATCTACGTACACCTCTACATTCTTGCCCAACTGATATCTGAAGACATGATTCATCATCCTCTGGTACGTGGCTCCGGCATTGATGAGGCCGAAAGTCATTTTTTTATAGGCATATACCGAACGATTCGTAATGAACGCCGTCTTCGGTATATCCTCTTTACACATGGAAATTTGATGGTACCCAGAGAATGCATCCATGAAACTTAATAAGGCGTACCCCGAAGTGGCATCAATGAGTTGGTCGATGTGGGGCATCAGATAAAAATCCTTCGGACAGGCTTTGTTCAGATCAGTGTAGTCGATGCAGACTCGCAATTTACCATTCTGCTTCTGGACCAGCACCACATTTGCCATCCATTGTGGGTAGTCGATCTCAAAGATGAAGTCAGCTGCCAGCAATTTTGCAATCTCCTCATCAATGATCCGCTGACGTTCAGGCGCAAAGATCCTCCTCTTCTGTCGAACGGGTTTCTTTGATGGGTCTATTTCTAGCCGATGCTCAGCAATATCTCTGCTTACTCCAGGCATGTCCTTAAGTTCCCATGCGAAGATATCAACATAACACCTCAGTAGCTCCATGAGGTTCGTTCGGAGGGGTTCTGGTAGACCCGAACCTATTTTCACTGTTTTATCCACCTTGCCCAGGATGAGTTCTATCTCTTCTGTTTCTTCAACTGGCATGACCAATGG
Organism: Panax japonicus; assembly: GCA_020205505.1. Taxonomy (NCBI): domain Eukaryota; kingdom Viridiplantae; phylum Streptophyta; class Magnoliopsida; order Apiales; family Araliaceae; genus Panax; species Panax japonicus. The sequence goes on from CM035091.1 coordinate 66,631,443, forward strand.
TTCGGAACTGCTCTCAGTGAAGGGCTCGATTTCTATCGCCATGGTCTGCTTCTGCTTTGATACTCCCACTCCCGAAGTGATCACAACATTTCTGTAACACCTTCTGGCCAGATCCAAATCCCCTTTCACCTCACCAACCCCATGAGCCGTAGGAAATTTGATTTTGAAGTGAGGTATTGAGGTCACAGCTTGTAGAGCAATTAAAGTAGGCCTCTCCAAAATAGCATTATAAGCAGAATCTACATGCACAACATAAAATTTACAAATAATCTCTACCTGCTGAGGGGTCGTTCTGAAGATGACGGGTAGCTCAATGGTCCCAGCAACCTTGACTGGATCATTACTAAAACCATATAGAGGAGCCTCCTGCCCTATCTCCATCTTTCGCCCGTCCAGATTCATCCTTTGATAAGCGTGGGCATACAGGATATCGACAGAAGACCCATTATCCACCATCATCCGCTTCATATCCACTGAACCCACTTGTGCAGTCAGCACTAATGATCCTTCATGCGGTTCGATGGCTTCCAAAGGGTAATCTTCATCAGTAAAGGAGATTACTGTATTCGGATAGGGTCTATCGGTCTTCGGGAAGGTACCCGCCACCGACATGACCGAATCAAAATAACTTCGGAGTTTCTTTCCAACTAGCTTGCCAGAAGTACCCCCAGTGATGACATCGATCACATGCCTTGCAGGTTGTCCCGAAGCTGGCAACGCCTGTTGAACTGGTTGAGCTGCTAGGACAGGCCCTTGGTCCTGTTGCTGATTAGTTCTGGCAGCCACATACTGAACTAAAACCCCACTTTGTACCTTTCTTTCAATGAAGTCTTTCAAACTGGCACAATAATTCGTATCGTGACCCGAAGCTTGATGGTAATCACAATATTTGCGAGGATTCCCTTTTCCGGGCTTAATGTTATCTCGAGGTGGCTCGAAGATAGGTTGATTTTTAATTTGGTCCAAGATAATAGCCCTGTCTTCATCAGTAAAGGAGATGCCTTCTATCCCGGAGTATCTTTTATTTTCTGTACTTCAAAAAGCTGCTTCCGAAGTTCCTTTAATTCTTTAACCAGATACTCCACGCCTTCTGGTTGAGAAGATGCTTCTTTTTTCGATGACTCCTTTCTCTTCTGAGCAAACTGGTTTCTTTCAATAGAACCCTCAACGTTGGAGGGACTCTTTCGATGACAAGTGTCTACAGGGTGGTGTACCCTCAGTAGACTCTCGGGAGTATGATCTCTTGATACACTTCGCCTCTGAACTCGGGCGCTACGGTGAGAATGTGCAACAACAAGTGCTTTTCTCGTGTGCTCAGGAGTGCGATCTTTGGATCGACCTCTTCGTTCGCTTCGCCCCTGTCCTCTAGAATCAGCAGGGTGATATGTTTTCTTTGATCTTTGAGGAGTAGGGCTTCGGGATTTTCTTCTTTTCCTGATTCGACCCAGAGACTCTCGCCCCGAATGAATAGGTTCTTTTCCCCTCCGATGACCTTGTTCTTCGGATTGATCATAACTGAACTCTTCGTCTCTCATTTCCGTCATTCAAGCCATTTGTTCAGTTATATCATGTCGTTGCTTCAGAAGTGCCTCCATGGCCCTATCCGCTTCATCTGCCATTTTAGCCAGTCGTGAGGGTTTTTCATCTTGGTCATTTCGGTATCGAGTTCTAGGCGATGTGCCTTCTACCCGTTTCCGACCATGGCCAGACCCCTTCTCTATCGAGAAAACTAGCTTACGCTTGACGTTGCTCATAGCCCTCGGCCGAAAATTTTATGTGATCGTTTGGACGTTGTGCTGGCATGAACACTTATTGCAGGTCCCAAACGATCCTTGACAGACACTCGCGGTGTCGATTCACTGACAGCCATAGGCTGCCCTTCGGGTGTAGGTGTTCTACTCTTCACCATAAATACCGACGTAGAACAAACACAGTTTGTGATTGAAAAATACTCAGGACACTAGAACTTAGCCCTCCTTCTAGCGCCAATGTTAACGCCAAGATCTTTCCTCACGTCCCAATCACCAAGACACGTCCGATATCCTGCACAGTTCAACAAGTCAACACCAAAAGCTTGACGACTTGACTGTCAGGGGATAGCTCCGGCGTGAGAGTCAGTATCGGCGATCACAAGGTTAACAATGGAGGAATAAATGTCTAATGTCTGAGAGAATAATTATGTGGTGTGTAATATTTTGTTACTTACCTTTTCCTTATGATCCCAGCTCCATGCAAACTCTCATCCCGATTTACCGTGCCACCCATCACCTCCTGACACCTTTTTTCCCCATTTTCAGTCATTCCAGCCGAAAGTATGCACCCAGCCTCCATATTTGCTGCCACCCCTTACCACCGCCCGTCTTCCTAGTCTCATCCTCATTAATGCCATATAGAAATGTGGCAGACATAATAGTCAACTATTATCTTGAGTAATGATTACCGGTCAAAGCTGGGTTAAGTGGAAATATGCATAATGGGCTAATTCGATGAGTAAGCCCAAACAAAATAGAAATGACCCATATGACCGGATCCAATTCAAACGAATTTAATGGAACAAATCAAATAATTGGGCCCAAAGCATCCGATCCAATAGGACAAAAATAATCATAACTCAAGGGAGGAGCCCATTAAGTCTAGCCCAACAGGGAAAAAGATCATGGCCCAACAAGGAAAAGGATCATGGCCCAACAACAAGAATCATCCCAAACCCTCTCAATCGGAAGTCGGTGACGACGGGCGACGGTGAGTCCTCGGCTATTCGGGTCCTCCTTTTCTTAATTTCTTCTTGTCTTCTTTCTCTTCTTTTGCTGCAATTTGTATATAGTCTAAAGCACTTGTGTGTTTTTTTGGAGGGGTTGAGTGGGGGTGAATTTCTGTGGGGGTAATAATGTGATTTTGGAAACTATTAGATTCAGTGGATGGGTTGATTCGGTTGAATGTCTTGTTTACATCTATTTGTGGATTTTGATGCTTCAAATGATATTTGTGATTCAAAAAGCTGTTTACGATGTGATTTGTCTCCTATATTAAGGAGCTTATTTTTGGCAATCTTGTAATGCTACGTTTGGATTGAAGGAATGGAATAGATGAGGGAATGGAATAAGGAAGGGAATGGAATGATTTTTTAATATTCCATGTACATGTTTGGTTGATGTTAGGAATACATCTAAGAATGAAATAAATAATTAGAAAGTGACCTAAATACCCTCAAATGTTCAAAATTAACTTAAATTCAGTTTATATTAAAAATTTAACACATTTCATTCTTAGAAATAAAGGGAAGGGGAGGGGAGGGGAGGGGAGGGGAGGGGAGGGGAGGGGAGGGAAGGGGAGGGGGAGGGGTTGGGGTGGGTGTGTGGGGGTGGGGTAGGTATGGGTAGGGGGTGGGTTATGTAGGGTGGGTGGGGTGGGGTGGGTGGGGTGGGTAAGTAGGGTATATGGGTTGGGGTGGCTGGGGTGGGGGTGGGTTGGTAGGGGGTGGGGGTAGGTGGGGTAGTGGGGTAGGGTAGGTTGGTAGGTTGGGTACGTAGGTTGGTAGGGGGTGGGGTAGGTGTGGGTTAGTAGGTAGGGTAGGTGGGTTAGGGTGGCTGGGTAGGGGTAGGTGTGTGGGGGTGGGGTAGGTGTGGTGGATAGGTGGGGTGGGTGGGTTAGGGTAGCTAGGTGGGGTGGGGTGGGGTGGATAGGTGGGTTAGGGTGGCTGGATGGGTGGGTGGGTGGGTGGGGTGGGGTAGGTGGGGTACATTGATATGGGGTGGGGTGGGGTAGGGTGGATTAGTAGGTAGGGTCGGTGGGTTAGGGTGGCTGGGTGGGGTGGGGTAGGGTGGGGTGGTTGAGGTGGGGTAGGGTGGGTGGGGTGGGGTGGGGTAGGTGGGGTACATTGATAGGGGGTGGGTGGGTAGGGTGGATTAGTAGGTAAGGTCGGTGGGTTAGGGTGGCTGGGTGGGGTGGGGTAGGGTGGGGTGGTTGGGGTGAGGTAGGGTGGGTGGGGTGGTGGGATGGGGTAGGTGGGGTACATTGATAGGGGGTGGGGTGGGTAGGGTGGATTAGTAGGTAGGGTCGGTGGGTTAAGGTGGCTGGGTGGGGTGGGGTGGGGTGGGGTGGGGTGGGTTAGGGTGGCTGGGTGGGGTGGGGTGGGGCGGTTGGGGTGTGGTAAGGTGGGTGGGGTGAGGTGGGGTGGGGTAGGTGGGGTAGGTGGGTTAGGGTGGGAGGGGTAGGTGGGGTGGGGTGGGGTGGGGTGAGGTGAGTAGGTGGGTCAGGGTGGCTGGGTGGGGGTAAGTTGGTAGGGGTGGGGGTAGGTGGGGGTAGGGTGGGTGGGGGTAGGGTGGCGTGGGTGGGTAGGTGGGGTAGGTGGATAAGGGGTGTGGTGGGAGTGGGGGTAGGTGGGGGTAGGTTGGTAGGGGGTGGGGTGGGAGTAGGTGGGGGTAAGTTGGTAGGGTGGGGGTAGGTGGGGTAGGTGGGTTAGGGGTGGGGTGGGGTGGCTGGGTAGGGGTAAGTGAGATAAATTACGAAGAAATAAAAATATGGAAATTCCGAAGAAATTATCAAATATTGGCCCCTTCTCTCTCGTCGTTCCTAAATCGATCGAATTGAATGAATATGTAAAAAGCCCTATTATATATTTAGGGGTATATTTGTCAATTACTTAAAAATAATGGATGGAATGATTTATTCCTAGCCACCCCTCAAGGAATGAAAATTAAAATTTTAAGTTAACTATCATTGCAGGAGGAATACATTATTCCGTTGGAATAAACAAACCAAACAACATTTTTATCATTCCAATGGAATGATTCATTCCATTCTCCCTCCTATTCCATCGATCCAAACGTAGCATAAGGGTTTCATATTTTGTTACTGTAACTAATAAGTTCCTGGTCTAATGTGTGGTTTGTACAATTTTTTTGTCCAATCATGTAATCATCACCACTACGGTAATTAATCAGAATTCCTGTATGTG